>CM022543.1:12357289-12957289 GCA_012273795.1 Dendrolimus punctatus
CTAGTTTGAAATCAACAAATTATGTAAAAAAAAGGAAACGCAAGATAGTGCACAAAGCATAAAGTTACAATTTCATTGACAAAAAATGTAACTAATCAATATAATTGTGAACTGTGGCTATCGATTCGTAGAGGTCGGTAGGGGCGGCAATATTTGAATAGCCTACAGACGGCAAATGTCAAAATCCGCCCTGAGATCATTTAAATGACTTTGGAAATATTATCTCCCCAGCTATCAAATTTAAATAGTCCCTAAGAAACATCATTATGATCTTTTCAAATCTAACTAACTAGACCACAAACGTCTATGTATACTAACCGAAAAACTATACTTTCAGGTACATGCAAGGCACCCCTAAATTTTAATATTTTCGCAGTTTCACTACATCATTGTATAAGTATAACGGCATAATTCAGTGGTATTTATATTTGCGATAGTTAATTAGTTAATTTGCGAATAAGTCCTATTCACAGTTTTCACAGACATCTACTAATTACAGATTATATCGGTGAATCTGTAATAAATAATATGAACAAGTTTTTTTTAAATGTTTTCCAACTTTAGAAGTAACGAAAATAGAACCTAAGTAGAAAGATGGGACGGCCGCTTGGCCGACGCGACATGCGTTAACACTGTGGCGGCATCACATCTTCCAATGACTAAGTCAGGGGCTGGTAACGCTGCTTCAACAGCTGAAGATCTCAAACGGCGCAAATATAGAACCCTAGTAAGGGGTTACATATTTGCAGCGTACATCGGCAATGATTTTCTTTAAAAAAAATTGTAAGAGGCTCTATGATACCACCCGTTATCAAAAGGTTGGTCCGTATTTCGCGCAACGAATCAGCATTGTACAGCGTGGCAATTCAGCCAGCCTTCTGGGCACGCTTCCTTGTGGCAGCGATGTGGTACATACTTTATACCAATTTATTTATAATTTAGTTGATTTTTAAGTATTTAATTTAGTTCTCTACAGTAGAAAGAAATTAAGTCTATCTATTATGTAGTAGATCAGACCAGCGGTAAGCATGCTCAGAAGGCTTATTATTTTTCTTTCCAAAAAATGATAAAGACTCAACGAACCATTTACGCAACTAACTACCTAATTAATGCTAATGTAAATCAGGCTTTATATACCTTTCTATGACAACATACACTTTCAGAAAAAAATATTGTGACATAGAGCGCATTTCATTAGGCGAAGCCCTTACGAAATCGTCATGTAATACATCATGTAATAAGAATACAAAAAATGTAGAATAAAGTATTCTATTCACAGCAAAACTTTTACTCTCGAAAGTGCCAATTGGAGCATCATAACCATTGGCAAGAGTATAAAGCCTTGCACTCACCGGGAAGGTGTACAATGGGCTCGGTCAAACACCCCATACAAAGGGCGAAGGATCGAATTTCCCGACACACGGAGGATTGCCAGCCTTTACGAGGGTCGTAAAGACGTGGAAAGATATTAAACGAAGCCTGCTCCTTATGGACAATACAGCACACAATATGTACCATGTATAGCTATACTATACTAGTTGTAGTATGTAAGTATAAAGTTAGTTACAGGCTGCGACGTGCGGTCAATTAATTTTGGGCGTAACTTGAGTTAACTGAAACTTTTTCACGACCTCAAGTAGTAAAATGTTGATAAAATAAGACTAAGTTTGTTTAAGATACGTGATATAATTATTTTAACAAGATTATTATGAAATGAAAATTGGCCAACAGCATGTTGTTTCAATCCTAAAAAAAATTTCAGAAAAAATCGATACCTACAATTGCAAAAGAAACATGAAAAATTCGAATAAACTGCAAGAGTAACAATTTCGCATGCGTTCTAGATTATAATAAAATAATGATATTTCTAATATTCAATTTTGTTTTATTGTTTAATATCTCCGCTTTGGCGTTCTAAATTTCTTCTTAACGTACTTCTCTTTAAAATATATAACAGAACAAAATGACATGACAAGGGTCACATTGTTAACATATTTTCAGACAGTTTTTCCCAAATTTTAAAACTCAAAGGTCACAAATTCATTAAATTTCTAAAAGGATAGCGTCGGCACAGCTAATATATAATAAAATCTCTATCTAAATATATATACCAATTAACTAGGTATATTGGATAGTATTTCAAAATGTGAAACAATCATTTATAATTTTAATGACATCCGATAAAATATTTAGATAATATCATGAACGTTGTATCAATTTAACATAACGTTTTTAATAAATAACGCTACATTAACAATATTATGAAATAAACTTTTTCTCCACGTTGTCGGTTTTTATAAACATCTCATACCGTTGCCCACGGGAAAAGAAATACCCCACTATTGACTTTGATTGGGACATGTGTGTCATCTTCTTCGTCTTCCCCTTGCTCTTCCTCTAATTGTGTTTGTATTTGTGGCGTTGGTATGGGTGGTAGTTGTGGTGTCTGTAGTGGTTGTGATGTGTGTGGTGGTTGTGATGTGGATGGTGGTTGTGACATGTGTTTTAGTTGTTATGTTGTTTTCAGTGTGGGTGAATTCAGTGTAATCTATGTTGTTAACAAGTGCCGTCTCTCCTAGTTGGTAGGTACCTTAGATACAATGTTTGTGATATATAACACTCCCTGTTTCTTTCTGTTAAATTGCTATATCAATTTCTATGTATTTGTGTATTCCACATGCCACTGACTTTCTTTTTTTAATAGATGGTATTTACTCAGTTTTTCTATTTCTTTAGCTTCTATATTATAAGTCTGATGGTACTGTTATGTCTATTTTTTTATGTAGCTTAAATCTGGTGTGTCCTGTGTTATTGTGATATCACTTTGAACCGGCATTTCCCATAACTATATCATCATATTATTATGATAATTACCTATGGTTCCATCTGATTATGATATAATTACCATTTATTATTATAATATTTTCTATTATATATAATTTTAATCTTAATTCTACTTATATTATATTTTCTTTATTGTATATGTCCATGGACGAATGCTACCACTTACCATCACGATGTAACTGTTTTTTATAAGCAAATATATAAAAAACAATTACTTTTGAGTGGCATGTAAAAACATACGCAGCATACGTTGAATACGAAAACAGTATCGCAATACATCTATCTACAATATTTGATGTTTAGCAATAAAATGAAATCGTAAAAATTGACGATTGCTTCTGCAGAACGTTGTGTAACCTACGTTTAGAGAGCCTCGATCACCTGATAAGATTGCTATAAACTTAGAACAACATATAAAACTAGCTAATACCCGCCCGCTTCTCGTGCCGTAGAACCTGTTTTTAGCGGACCTCTACTTGGCGAAAGGAAGATTCATGCCAAACTTCAAGTCATTGGGTATTTTATAGTTCCTCAGATATCGTGATGAGTCGCTATATACGAGGATTTCAATTATATACATATATAGATGCGAAATAATATTTGATATGATGCTAACATAACAACAACAACCATAACTATCTGTTTCTTAACAATTAACTGTTGTTACATTATTGTTGTTGGGTCTAAACAACTTCCACCTTAACCTAGTCTCCAGATAATGAAATTGTTTCGCCGTAAGGTTTTGTTTACGGGCAAAACATTTTGGGGAAAGTATATAATTTAACTCTGAGATAGAAAATTAAAGCCCAACAATACAATGTATCTAATAAGGACGACGGTCTGAATGTCATAGTAGGTACTTTTAGAAAAATCTTGAAAACTCAATGTCGAGACCTTAGGATATCCTCCTAACTGATTTTGCAATCTAATCCACAATCCAAAAAAACAATATAAGTAGTAGATATCTATGATATTGAAGAGTTTTATATTATATGAGGTAGAATTTTTATATTCCGAATTAGTAAAAAGAGCACTTGGTGAACACAGTTATGTACCTACAATGGCGTATTTTTCATTCGTCAAACATAACACGTAGATACCTATGATGGTCACGTTTAAAACGTTGTTGTGGCAAAGATTACTACACCCTTGTAAATCTGTATAAGAATAGTTCCACTACACCTGTTTAAAGCCAATAGTTTAAAACTTAGAAAAACTTATAAAGTGTTAAACAGCGTCTAATATAATACTTGGTAAATATAA
Organism: Dendrolimus punctatus; assembly: GCA_012273795.1. Taxonomy (NCBI): domain Eukaryota; kingdom Metazoa; phylum Arthropoda; class Insecta; order Lepidoptera; family Lasiocampidae; genus Dendrolimus; species Dendrolimus punctatus. The sequence continues at coordinate 12,361,397 of CM022543.1, forward strand.
GAAAGCTTGTGCGATGATTTTTTTGAATTTATTTTTAATAACATTAAAAATAAATTCAACACCTGTATTTTAATAATTATTATCTTAAAGAGTTATCAATATACAACTTATAATAGCCTTATAATAGCTATGTACATTTTGTACTTATGTTTATTGTGTATTATTATATTAGTATTGGTGTTTAATGTCCATTATACCCACGAATCTCATCATACCAATACATATAATACTTTACAATACCACTATACAAAACAAAAGGCTACCTGGGAAAATATCCCATGTCCTCGTATAAAATTATATGTACAATTTTAGACCCCTAATCAAAAGTTTATTCTGTAAGCAATTTCCATAATAAACTCAATTCCCAAGACTGTGAGAGGACCAAGCAAACAAAGTATACTTATATTAGGTATTATCAAATTTAAAGACAGAGATAGATAACAGAGCGGATTCACTAGAACCACTACTATTATTGCTGAAAATACTATCAAGTTCAGTTATACCAGAGTTTCTGTGATACATAACTAAAGTAAATAATGAAAAGCTTCTTTGCTCATCCAATGACAAATGACAATGGAGGGGACATCCCTCCTTGGTATATTTTGGTCGAGTTTAGACTTTATCGTCTTGCAATAGGGTAGCCATTAGTAAAGCGCGCCGTGGAGGATGTCCCTCGCTATCTTGTCAAGCGGGGGAGGCGCCGACCAATGGCGCGCTGCGGCGAGCGCATCACACTGTCCTTATCTTTACATACCTACTACGCATCTTCAAACGCATCTCTGACAGAAACATTAAATTCGAACTTTTCAAATCTATGAACACGGTTAACTGAAATTTGAAAAAGGAACAAGTATTTACATGTAGCACTTACCTTGGGATTGAAACCGCCTCGCCACCGCCTTCGACCGCATCGCCTCCACGACAAATAAAGTAAAGGACAGTATCCTCAATTATTAACGGCGATGCCGATCGATGACACCGTTGCTTCAGTTTAAGAAGAAAAGTTGTTTAAAATTGGAACGTTTGTTTTACGCGCGCGGGTCGGGCTACATCCGTGAGGCGGCAGTGGTGCGCGGGCGGGCGCCGGGAGCGTACGTCCTGCAGGATGAGTAGGGTGTACGTGTGGTTTGCGGCGCGAAGAGCGCGGCGTATCACGCGAGCGGTCGGCGGGACACTGCGTTCACGTGCTCCGCCGCACCCGCGACCGCGGGGAAAGCGATTTCCACGCGGGAAACGCGATAGTGACCGCCCGCACTGTCTCACCACGAAACACCTTACACCACTGCCAGTGGGTCATTTGAACCACCTACTTAGTGCACGGCAGCCCTTCAGCGTCACCTTAATCGCTTGAATACTAACTCAATACATACACATAAGGAAACATTCATAAGAAAAACCAAAATTACCCTTGCTGTAGTAAACTATATACTCGTATATATAGGTGTTTACATGATTTAGAATTCTAATTTCTTTCAACCTACAGCGTTCCAAGAGCTCTTTGATTGTTCTCACTATACCAGTCTTTACACCCCTATTAAGCCTATTAGTAGGTATACCATGCACATAAATAATGTAATAATAATGAAACTTGTGACTGGTAAAATAATGGAATTTATTATACGCACATGAACTTCTTTAATGGTAAGAAACTTTATGAAGAACGACAATGATATGTATAGAGAAAACAATTCTTATCTTGAACACCTACTGGATAACTAACTTTTTTTAGTGCCTTTTTTTATATATTATAGGTTCCTGTTATCTTTTCACTCTTGACTTGAAGACTCCCAAAGTATCATGATACAAAAGTATCATGCTAAAAGGAATTATCGGGACAAATATTATATTATATTTTCACGCGCCAAGTGAAAATATGTAATTCAGTCAAAAATATGTAATTAATTATTATGCAATACAACATTTACAAAACAAAAGCTTGACTGGAAATAATTTATTTTCTTTCTTTCTTAGACTGCATGTCATGGAAAAGCAGATTTTCATGAAACTACGAATAATGAAATAATGAAAAGCAACGAAACCGTAACGCTGAGTTAAGTTCTAAGATTGACATAGAATTCAAACATATAATTTTATGATTTTGGATTGATAAGACATTTTATCATGTTTTGTATTCCTACCTATTTATACGAATACTATAGGTACATTATAATATTATAATCAACCCATAAAGCAAAGGGCGCTTGGTGCGGTCTCGATTTTACGCGAGTGTAGGATGCAATAGGTAATGGAAGGAGCGGGTTTTAGCGGGTTTGGCATGTCATCTTGTCGGTAGATATACCTACCGGTAAGAAACAGGAACGTTTTCTTCACCATCAAGGCATGGGAATAGGAACAATATACTACACTAGGTCCAACAACTTCATAAGCGGTTCACAGCAGCCCCCGATCTTGAATTTATATGAAAGGAGGAGGACAAAAACTGAAAAATGCCACCAGCTCGCCTATATTTTTACCTTAATAATCGTCATCATTTCAGTTATCAAAGGTTCACTATGGACACATGTGCGTCTGTGGTTTTTGACCTTATGCCTACGCACCCCGTAGAAAGTAATTTATGTGCTTAAAGTACTGGACGTATCATAATCAGACGTATCACTGAAGTGGTCAAAGTTGCATTAATGATGAATTGTGCATTTGTCTGCGAAGGTTGAATTTGCCGCACGGGGCGTGAGCCCCGGCTTGCCCCCTTAGATTCGGCCCTGTATTATGAAGCAAGTTTTCAATTATTTTTAACCAGCTTCAAAAAGGAGGAGGTTCTCAATTCGTTTCTACGTTTTTTTGCGTGTTTTTCCGGCTACCGGATAACGGACGCATGCCCAATGTCGCACGCCATGGCAGGCGGTGGCTCATTCCAGTGCTTCTTTTGTATGACTTTAATAGTTAATTTTAATGTATTCGCTCAATGTTGCTAATGTTGATTCATCAGGTATGTATACCTACCTTTTTCACCAAGGGAAATCCGGTTGCGGACTATAAGCTGCGCGAGGGAGAAAATTGCGACTGGTGACAGGGATTCGCTCTCGTTGGGGTGGCACTAGCATCCTCGTAAGGAATACTATTACCACGCCACGGTTTGAAATAGCCACTAAAACCCCTGGCTGAAGGACTGAACGTCTCTTGTTCGGACTGTGGGTTCGCTTACGCTTACCTCCAGCCCGGAAGAATGGTATGAATATACCTACTGTAGGCATATAGGTACCATTCGTGAAATCTAATTATTTCTGACACTCTATTTAAATTTGAAACTGAAAAGAACCTTATAATACGGCCGGCGTAACTTGGCAAATGTGAACATAGGCTCTGCGAACTTTAGCGCCTGTAAACTCGTGAAGAAAATACAGTGACCAACTAGTACAAAGCAATGAAAAATACAGGGATGAAGGGCGACCAATTGTATTCAATGACGAGTCGAGTCCCACTCATCACACGAGTGTACATGCTCTAAAGTTCGCAGAGCCTATGTTCACATTCGCAAAGTTATGACAGCCGTACTATACTAAGTCTTTTATTTTTTGGAGTGGTTTAAAATGGTCGAAAAAATCTGATTCCGATATTTGCACTGATCCCGATTCTCTGTGTAAAACAATTGTGATCTTTGTAACCCATCCAACATGGACGAAGTTGCGGGTGAACCTTAGTACAATATAAGTGAAGTTACTGGCAAATGCCCTTCTCCTTCCACCTTGCCAGGTGGTAGGGCATTTGCCCGACTGAATGGCTAAAGTATGTTCCCATAACAACCTTGAGTTGTGTTCCGGCAAAAGTGACCAGATTCTACAGAAGTTTACAGAATTAAGTTAATTATTGGACAATTGTCATCCTAGTATTCTTCTCCTGTGCTATGATTTGCAATCTTCTTCAATCTAAATAATTGTCACATTAAACAAATTGAAACCTGATTTAAAAAGTTCTCGCAGACGCTTAGCAGTGGCGAGGACGGAAGCTCCCCCCACTGCCCCCGGTGGGTGTGGGGTGGTGCGGGTGGAAGCAGTAAATATGATTATCAGCGGGGGAGGCGACGCGGACTAATCATATTCTGTGCAATTTACATAAATATTAGCGTGTTCCGTGACACACGACTCGCCGTCATTAGGAGCTTCGGCCACCACGATTCGATGTTGCCATGTATGAATACAAAGTTTCCGTTATTGAGCACGCGTTCACACCTGTATGCTATTTTTCCACCAAGGCGGTTAAGTTCATACGACCCGTCTTCTACTTAGATAAGTGTACTATTTATACCCCTAATACGCTATCGCATCGTCGCCAATTTATATGATACAATTGTAGATCTAATTTTCGAGTTTCACAATCCACAATATACAAAACTTTGGTAAAAACAGAATCCCATAAAACCATCATGTAGGTATGTAGGGCCTATTTAACTACTAGTACCTACCTCTGTTAAGTCTATGAAAATACTGAAGAATCGAGGTGGTGAACCTTAAAAACTAGTATTAAAGAAATTAATTTATAGCCAGTTCTTATAGATTACTATCCAACATCTTATTCTAGTAAAAATTTGAGTTAACTTCATGCGAGTAATGTCCATTTTCTACCAACGGTAAGGTTGAATTACTGAATAGCAGGAAAGTATAGAAACCCGCCTTTAAACAACATTAATCGAATAGCTTTTGAGAGATGGTACGTATAAGTATTTCCAATTGGATACACTTTAGGCTTCCGTAATATTGTTACAATTACCACGTGCTAACAACGGCGAAGGAAAATATCGTGATGAAACGTGTACATCGAGATAACCTATACGTCAAACCTCTCTAGCCACTTTGGACTAGCATGGCGGGTATAGTCCGTTTCCCAATAGTGGAAGGCACCAGCCCAGCAGTGGGACTTTTATGGGCTGTTTATTATAATTTATTTATTTGGGGTCATTTTCGTAACTCCTACGGGACACTTCAACGTGCGTGAACTGATCACGTACCTATTTACCCCGATTTTAAATTTAAGCTAGCGAAAACACACTTGCAACACCAAGACATAGTTCCCAACGAAACCCTTATTCGATGTTAGATAGGAATATTACACGACGCAGAACTCGCTTTGTCTTTTTTATGAGTGATTAATGTTCATTGCCGGCCACGGACGCCCTGTTTGCCTATGCATATTCGAAAATATTAGGGATGACGACTTTTTACTGTAATAGTCACTTTGTTTGGACATAGTACCATGGCAACCGTCCCAAATTCCGAAGGACATTTCATATTATTTTATATCATCAAGCTTCCTTCGCAAACATAACTTCTTTTTATTTCAATCCTGACAAAGAGGCAGATGCCCCCCCTAGTAAAAGGTTACCTATATAACTTAGACATAGATACCTATTTGTGACCAACGAGAAACGTGTGAAGCTAACGATTTGCCAGCTTTTAGGATGGGATAGGAGGGAGGATAAACGTTAGAGAAGGATAGAGAAATCAGACAGGAGACTGGGATATAGGGGCAGGATATTTTAAAGCAAATAAATGAAATGAAATTTGAGGATAGGAGAATGGAATAGGGGGCTGAGATAGGGACCATGGCAGTGATGGATTTACACTAGGAGCACTAAGAGCAGTGTTAAGAGAGGCGAAATTTTTGAGGATGCCAAAATTTGGAATGTCAGCAAAAAAAAATCAACACTCTGCTATAAAAATAGGGAAGCCATTGCTTTCATGCCAAACCTTAAAAATCGAGTTCTCATTGGATATTTAGGTTATGAAGTGTAGTTACAGTGCATAGATAATAGGAGATAAACCATGGGATAGGGGGGAGATGGAAGTATGTTGTACGAAACACAAATAGCTTAAGGCGTTTCACGACGATATTCTGTGAAAGTAGTATCACACCAATTCGGCCAGTTCAGCGCACTGTAATCAAGGTATTGATTTCAGCATGACTCTACCTCATCTAAACAAACTTTCATAATAATTACCGTTATTCAGAATGTACAGGTACGTAATGAATTTTTTTCCGATTGCTTTAAAAAGGGGTGGCAGAACGGACAAACTTCTAGAAGAACTGAAGAAGAAAATCTTGTAAGTATATGCAGTTTCCACACAGTAGAAGAGAACAGAAAAGTGAAAAGTGTGACAAGGGGTGGGATGGATTCTAAATTTCGTGAAGTCATATATTATTATAACGGTATTATATTCAAGCTATAAAACACGAAATTTAAAGTACCTACCTATTAACGAAAACCTTCAAAACATTTCCAACTCTATCTGTATGAACATACCTAGAGTTTAAATTATGAAATATATTTTTTTATAATTAGATCGCATTCTCTCGCAGGCTTAGTCCTATAGATATATGTGGTTATCTCTTTTTAGTGTCGCGTATTCGTTTCATCGAGTTTCAAAACATAACGATTCTAAAGAAGTTTCACTTCAAAAAGTAGGAAGCAAACGAGAGATGTTAATGATAATTCTAATTCAAAAATTTTATTCATAATAAATTCTACTGGAGAACACTTTTTGGACATAGTACACATAGGTTAAAATTAAATTTTACTTCCTAGTCTATGTATATAACGCTCAAATTGCTATGGGCCCCGGGCACTAAAGTGCCCTTACACTTATCTATTAGGTAGGTACAATTTTAGTCATAGCTTATAAGCGAACTAACAAGCAGTCGATCTGGTGATAAGTGATTACTGGTTCCCACAGACATCTACAACAGTAAAACCAAACACGGTTTGCGCCTCTCGTTGATACTTGAAACATCTGGTTAACGTACTTTCTAAAGAACGTATGGGAGCTCCATGCGCATAATGTAGCGCTCTGGGATAACTAAAGAGAAAGGAATTCATTTCACATCTTGCTCATCGATGGCACGGAGTGAGGTCACGTACCTACAGTAGATGACTTCCAATCGTCGATAGAACGTGGATAACCTCCCAATTGCCGGTGAGCGGTGTGGTCACGGTGGTAATTGGCATAGACACCAAAGCAAACAGTTTCTTAGGACATTTCCTGCTGTGCATTCAATGTAACAAACACATTTAAATCGCCACTCGGATGTTATGTGTGCGTAAAATACAAACAAAAAATGATACCTACTACCGACACCTAACAAACAACTTTCAAGTACTGCAATTATCAATCCTTATATCTTATTCTACGTTATACCTACATATACTTACGATGATGAATATGTACGTGGGATACCTTATATCCCAGAAAATTAATCAGTTCAATAGGGGATACAAACAGAAACATTTTACCAATTAAATGGAAATGTCGTGATAAGACGTGTAAATATAATAGCTCTCATGCTTCATAATCTTAAAATACTGTTTTAGTCAAGAAATAGGAATAAAATACTCCAGTACTACTGAAATTTCTCAAACAATTAAAATCTTACAAATTCAATTCCACAACGCAAACATTAGTTGCTATTATACACAAGACCGCAAGTAATCACAGCCGAAAATAAATTATTAATTATTGCTGTGTACACCTCAGAACGGAAACCAGACTTTACCCTTCCTATAAATTAAGGGGGCCAGATGTTAACAGACTCCTAACAAACCCCAAATATCTTGTTAAGCCACCCACCGAGTGTCCTTTTACCGCAAAAACCAAGGGAGAAGCGAATTTAAATGTAAAAGGTAATTACATGCCTAAAGGTAACCACAACAAGCCTGATTTTCCTGAAACCTTTAAGGCAGTTTTGCCTTTACAGCACCCAGTGCCGTTTCTTCCTTATATTATATCGTATGAAGATGTTCTTCTATATTTAAATTCATATTTCCCTAAACAACGCCAAGCAATTTTCTGCTCTACCTGCTTGCTTCAAGGACGTAATTGAAATGGACTTAAAAGGTTCTTAAGACGCTTTTCGTTGTGAAGGTATGTGATATGATATCAAGGCGAGACAGAAAGGGACAGTAGAGCGCAGGCTCTAAGGCAGACGTCGCGGTTGCCATGGCAACACATCGATTCGCCGCACCCCGTGGGAGCCTCGCAGCCTCCGCCCGTATCCAGGTCATCCGAAGGCAACATCTGAAATCTTTATGTCGACGTTTAATTACATTGACCATACATCATACAAAATAAATACTAAACTCGGCCTAATGAAGGGAGTAATCGGTTCTTAAAAGACAAGTTAACCTACAGACGGACACAATCTTATTTTATTAATTGCAGGAATTCAGCAGACAGGCAGACGGCCCACTTGATGGAAAGCGGTTACCATCGCCTATGGTCATTTGCAACACCAAAATGCGCTGCTGCTCTTTTATGGGAGACTGAAACCTGGCCACTAATGCCGGAACACAACTCAAGGTTGTTATGGCGATATGTTGGAGACCAGGGGTGGTAGCCATCCAGTCGGTCAAATGCCCTACAACCTGGCTGTAGGTTGTTTTGTCGCCTTTTACGACAGACCGCCCGGCCGTAGGAAATTGTATTCTTATTCCGTTCCTACACGGATAAACAATACAACAAAGCAAGATCGATGACGTTCAAGCAAAAATCTACTATGTAGGTATCTACTATGTAGGTAGCTATTATCTTTTTAAACTTATTTAAATGCTAAACTAACATAATGCCTATATATTTAAAAAAATGTAGCATCTATGAGTAGATACATGCACCACCTATATCGCCAGATTAGCTAATGATAACTTACATCACGTACATGGAATCATTTATCTCTATATAATTAGCAAGGTTAAACTGAGCAGTCTATGTTTTGACAGATTATGATAGGTACATGGACTACCCAGTTTTAACCTTGCTAATCATATAGGAATAAATTTTTCTACGTACGTGACGTTACAGTAAATTAAGCTATTTGGAAGATATCTTTTGGCGATAAGGCCGCCTATTTTTATTGCCTAAAAATATTTATTAGTTATTTATCCTTCGCATGAAGCAAGTACCTATCCTCCCGAATTTTTAACTTTAGGCTTAGGCTTTTAATTTTTTAACATGCGACAGTTAAATAGGCAACTATTCTTTTTTAGACGTTTAATAAAGCAGGATTTATTAAGAAACTATATTTACAAACTAGCTTCTGCCTGCGACTTCGTCCGCGTGCAATACTTAAAAGAACTCTTTGATTTTTCGGGGTCAAAAGTATCCTATATGTTGACCAGGGATATACCTAAGCTACCACTATACAAAATTTCATTTAAATCGGTCTAGCCGTTTCGGAGATTAACCCGTACAAACAGAGAAACAAAAATTTGAGATAAGTCAAAATTAGTTCTATTTCACTTCTCTTTTTTCATTGTATCGAAATTTGACTTTTACAGTTTTCTTTTATGTATAAGACATAGGCTAATATGAAAGTACAAAGTTCATAGTATAGAAATTATAAATTAAAAAGAGAAAGTACAAAGTAAAGAAACGTTCCCTTGTCTTAATAACAAGCAATATGTTTTATAATAATAATGCGTTCTTAAATGCGGTGCAACTGTCCGGGTATTGCACTATCGTGTTCGTTCTCTTATTTTAGTGAGAAATAACTAGTTATCTATTTATCTTACTTTAATTATTTACGCTAAAGTGAAACATTTAACAGCCAATAAACACAATCTTAATAACACCAAGCTATTTGGTTTTCGCCAAATTCCTATTTGAGCTGCGGGAATTTCCCTTTGATGTTTTGAGAAAATTCGTCTACAATTTTATCTCAAAGACACGTCAACCGTCTCGTGGGTACAAAGGCAAAGGTAAGGCCCTAATAGGGCCACTCAGGGGGCTTTCTCATGCCTCTTCGGCCTTTGCGGAGGCCACCCACTGGAATGAAGGTAATTTAAAAAGGTTAGGTAGCGACAGACGTAAGATGTCGAATATAACTTCGAGAATAGGGATGTTTAAATGCTTACTTTTATAGAATTATATTAGGTACTACATACTTAATAAATGTTTCGTTATACGGTATTGAATAACACTCAATTACCTACATATTACGTTACATAATATGTTGATAATTGAGTGTTATTCAATATAATTATTCATTTATTTAGGTTTATGGCTTGGCGGCTAGGCCTTTAAGCCAGATCTTAGTTTACAATATAGTTTCTTCATTTTCTTAAGCCTATTTAGCACAGCTGAACTCTAAGTAATCAGCTACTGCCATTCAACGGAGTTCTTGTGACAACTCAAAAGGCCACATTTGAGTATACAGTTCATATTTCTCACAAAACACATAATTACTACCGTCTCAAAACTCACTATCCCACAACTATTGTTCATTTTAAGGTAATTTTATACATTTTTAGAAAATAAAACTGCACAGCACAACATCTTTCATATCCCGCCAAAAAATCTCTTATTCAATAGAATAATGTTTAAAGTTCATAGGGAACGTAAATATTGAGTACCAAACGGCCTAAAGAGGTTGTTGTCGCACATTCATAATATAACTTATTTAGATATCAAAAATCTTGTAGATACCAGAAGGTTCTTAAAGAAGCCTACAAACTTACTCTACTTCAATATAAATAAGACCTTTAGTGGGTAATTGTGAAATATTGTGCATAGTTAGGTATATCATAAAAAAGTATATATAGTGTCACGAAAAGATGTTAAATGATATCAATTTATCGTGACAGAACGTTGTGAATAACCTTAATTTCCTAACGATCTGCGGCATATGGGCATAAGAGTACTGCGTAAATCGCGCTCGCGCTATTCGTACTGTGATTTCCAAAAAAAAACTAACAACAAGGAAATTGTAGAGCATCGGCAGCAGCAGTGGATATATGAGTATTGTGTTTACTCGTGCTACCCATTTTCCTTGCGGAAGTGGGCATGATGTAAACGAGTAGTTAATGAGTGTAATCTTGTACGATTAAGGAGATTATTTTTTGAGCGATTATCCTTCCTAGTATGGATTCATGTCATTTCATGTTCTTCTATTGTAGTGAAATCTTGCGACGGCTCTATTTTCTTTGTACTAAGTAGTTTTATTTAAAAATATTGAGATTTTTTTATATAATCAAAACCGGTCTAGTGGCGCCAACTATGATCGCAAATTTGTGATACGATTACTCATAATAAACGTAACTTTTTCACTGAGTGCTTTAATATCTTACTTTCCTAAACAATGCCATCTATTAGTTTGGATTAATAGCACACAGTAGTGATGACTTGTGCTCGCTCAGATGTGTCTTTAAACAATGACATCTATTGGCCAGTTTATGACCTTTTAAAATTAGTTTTTCAGTTTTGATACTAGATGGAACATAAACTGTTTTATCCTCCAAGGATTACAAAATTGTTATATTATTTCTACTATCGATATTCAATTGTATTATAGTAAATAATTGTTATAGTAATATTGAATATATTTAAAAAACTACATGGTGATAATAGAAAACCAAATTATGCTACTTGTTTGTATGTTCTTCATGTTTTTAACTATTTGATTGGTATTTAAGTATATATTACAGGGCTAATGTAAAAAATTAATAAAAATAATGTTATTAAAACAATAATAATTGAAAAAAAGCCATATCTACTTATATTCTGAAAACACGATTTAAGCCTGTTTTATTTGGATATCCAATTAATCAAAATAATCCTATATCCAATTTAGTTTATAATTCTATACTTAGCTGTTACCATACAAGCCATACCTTTACTTTGTCTTGTAACAACTACCTACTAATGTTCGCCCTAGGAAATTATTACACACACCATTGACGCTTACAGCTTACCAGCGTAATTCGTTCTGTGTCAGAACAGCAAACGAATTTAATAAGTTAAGTAAGTTGTAAGATATAGACTTAGACTTATTTACTAATAGTGTAGCATTGTTTAGCGCAAAGTGAGTCAAATTCTATTCAAACTCGGATTTATCAGTTTAAGTACCTTATATTTATGCACATTTTATTATTGTTCTTTTGTATAATTTTCTTTTTTTTTCTCTATTTAGTTTCACTATTATCTGTGGAGGCTTATTAATAGCTTCTCTAAATCCATCTTATTTTTAGTTATTATTAATTATAGCTGTTAGCTCTCAAATAAAATAAAATAAAATAAAATAAAAACATTTTAACACTACTTGCTAAGTATTCTCAAGTTATAATAATAATTTAAGATTATTTATATAATTTCATCAAGACTTTGGTGTGGGATGTGAATTGCATAGATAGATACGTTGGCCGCACACCATTTACCAAACACGTCTAGATCAGCCGGTTTGGCTGCAGAAACAGCTGAATTACTGAAGCGGCGCAAATATGCAACCGTCAATGAGAGTTATATGTTTGTGCCGTTTTCTGTCAAGACGTTTGGTCCGTGAGGTCCTGAGGCCATGAGCCTGTACCAAAATTTGTCGAAACGACTCATTGACTCTCCAGCTGATCAGAAGGCTGATGCTTACCTCGGACAACGGATCTGTATAACGATCAAGCGAGGAAACGTAGCCAGCCTTCTTGGGACCTTACCCATAGAAAACAATGTTCTAGGCTCAGTATTCTACTTACAGTTTTGAGGAACTATGGGTAGAATACAACACAAATAAGTTTTCTTGCATTGTATTCGATTATACTTGTTTTGTGAATAAAGAATGTAGATTACGATATTTTATTGTAATCGAATCTGATTTATGTTCATTATGAGCAAATTAGCAGCTTTTAAATTTATTCAATTATAAATTTATGAATTAATGTCTTATATTTCACACATCAAAATGTATTAGCATTCTTAGCTACAGTGAGGCAGACATACTACTTTACATATAAAATCAACTACAGCTCAACTTTTTTGTAGTAAATCTAAGGGAGCTATTAGTTTTAATGTGGTCTATACAAATCATGTTTTGGCATACATAATTAAGTTTTGTCGATACTTTCAACATTTTTACTGGCTAAACACTAGTATTGATATTTAAAAAATAAACTGTTTTACCGACATAGTTCGCTGCGCGCATGCGTTCTGGGCTGTTCATTTTATCTCTTTTCTATTGGTTTGTTTTGTGATTTGTGTCATGTCCCAATCCCAAGCCTTTGCTTAAAATATCCGTAGCTTCTGTTTTTCGTAATATTTTTAATTATTTCAAGTTTTAAAAGTTTTATGATAGCTGTAGTAAATCAATAATTTATAAAATTGTGATGATAAGTGCTGTGAATAACTATACTCAGTTCTGGAAATCTAAAGCGGCACCGTGGAGTCACGAAAACGAAGGTACAAAAAAACTTTTCATTGTTTCTAGCGTGGCTTGGATGGCAGAGAACTATTGAAAATCAATGAAATTGTTGGAAGTAAAGTAGATTTACAAAACAAATAATCCATTCTGAAAATTTTACTATACTATAAGAATACTGATTCTTCTACCAACAGATTTGGCTAAGCACTAGGCACATGGGTCGATAATCTACATGCTTGCTTTCAATTTAAGTTAGTAGTAGGGACTTCTTTCACACATGTGTTATAAAATATGTAATCTAATTTAACACTTCTATGGGTTGTACAAACACGTAATTAATGTAAACAAAGGCGTCCGAAATACCATCATAAACATCTCTAAAACTCCGTTCAATTATTTTTTATCGATACTGGTAACTTTATAATTGTCATTTAAGACAAATTATACAGATGTGCAAAAATATGTACCTGTTAAATTTTACTGCTAATTAAATTATTTTCACTTTTTTATTGCATGATTAGCAGGCAGGCAAAATGGGTTACCTGACTGAAAGTGGTTACCATAGCCTATGGACATTTGTAACTCCAAGGGTGCTTCCAATGTGCTGTCACACTTTAAAGGGAGACTGTGACATGGCCACTAATGCCGGAACACAACTCAAGATTTTTAAGACTGCATACTCCAGACCAAGTGTGGTAACCATCCAGGCGAGCCAATACCCTATCACCTGGCAAATGTTGATCAAAAGCCTTATCTTAAAAAACTAATGAATACATCAAAATTAGTCACTTTTTGTCTATTCTTATGATTGAAACTTTTTCTATAATTATGTTACTTGTGAATTGCAACAATTTATCATAAATAAACAATTGTCTTGAAAGTGATTACCCATGTTAAGAGGTTAAATAATTCTCAAGACCTTTAAACTCAATATACCAAAATTTTAAAGTAGCCACAGAAAACCCTTTTTCCTTGTAAATATGGGTGGTTACAGACATAATAATAATAATCAGAGGATAAATAAATATACATTAAATAAACCTTTATTACTGTTAACATTATTTACAATACTTCAAGTATTTAGTACTAGTTTAGTACACTATACTGCAATAATTGTTTTGTCTTTTATTCGAATTTTCCTCTTTATTATACTTCGTTCAACAGATTGTCATTGATTGAAATACGCCTCCTCCAAGTTTTTCCATGTTAGTCAGTTTTGTACTTTTCACAACCATAATTTGTAATACATAGGAAAAATCTCTTTAGAAAACTTGTCTATTCTCTGAGATAGAATGAATGTTTATTAGAAGTATTACGAAAAAATAGGTTAAACCAAATTTCTAATAGCAAGATCTTCATAGTTGACCATAGATATGGCAATATGAATAATATTTGCCTCACGGGTACCAATGTCAGTTGAGGTCCCAAAGACACAGATATGCGCATTACTTCTTTCCTTGAAATACCACTGCAGGGGCCCTCTAGCATCTAGGGAACCGAGGAGTCCTCACCCTTATTGATGAAGTGAGTTTGCCCTGATTCCCGGGGCATTCTTAAGCACTGATGCGTCAGGATCAGCGTGGGCGTAACTATGTTCTAAGTCTCACACTCTTCCTACCACAAGAGCAGGGCACATGAGAGGAGGGTGGTTTTAGTGGAGTATTAAGGCCTCAAGTCTCCACACAAGCCGGTCAATTAGTGTTTGGCAACCCCAAGGGGATCGCCTCCATAATCAACTATGATCTAATCCCTAGCAAAACACCTGGAAAAAGAAATATGAATAGTATTTGGTTTTTTTTATTTCTCATCCTATCATACCTTGCTGGTATATTGCACCCTGATGACCACTGGTGTTTCAATGGTAGACAGAATAAACACACAACAGTATAGGTTGCCAATGATTTTAACATGCCATGGTTAATATACTTGAAAAGCCATAGATAAAAAAATATAACATTATTATATTGTTTCGCATATTAGTAAAAAATAAAGTTGAAGGCAAAACTAAACTTATAACACTTCATATAACACAGCATAGCCACTTCTTGCAACATCATAATATTACGAGCCTGTAACAAGTAATAATTTAGTGGGATTCCCGGAATAAAAAATCACACATTTTATAACCTTTGATATTGATCACTAAAAAATCACATTGAAATTTCTTTTTTTTTAACCTAGTCAATTTAAATCATTCCCAGAAAATTCTCCCTGTATTCTCAGGATAAAAAATAGTGCAGAGTTGGAAGGCTAAGAATTAGCTGTCAATCAGCAAAAAAGGCATCGAAATTGGTCCAGTCGTTTTTACATGAATCTCAAACAAATGACAAATAGACAATCTAATAAAATTGCATAGTGTTATTCATCATTTATATAGTCTTTTCCAAGTTGTTTTATTTGTAATAGCTTCAACGTACAGACACAGCATCCTTAGAATTTTATAATATTATAGATTTGGAATCTTTCTGTTTCAACTGCTTGGTTGATAGTAATAATGAGCTCTAATCAGTTAATTTTAATCACACATGAGTGATCTAGCCTTTAAAAAAATTGGTTGTAACTTGTAGCCAATGATGCATAAGCAATAGGGAAGCAGAAAATAAAATACCCTATAAAAATAATTTTGAAAAAAGTTTGAGCTAATAAATTTTTAGCTAGACGTGTTGCTGAGGAGTTTTTGCTGTTTCTTCTCCTTAACAGCAATAATACATTGTGAAATGGTGTGCAGACTAGGAAGTAAAATTCAATTCTTTACTTGTATGTATTATGACCTTCAAAAATGTTCTTGAATGGAACTTTATTTGAATAAAAACTTTTGAATTTGAATCACCTGTGTACTTTTTAGTAACTTATAAAACATTTTAGCCTCATAGAAAGAGATAAATAGATCATTAGTAACTGTTAAAACTGCAATAGAAATTATTTCTCTCATGATAATTTAAAAGTAAGATGCTATTATGATGTCTGTTATTTTATATGTAAATATTGTTACAGTTTATTATAATGTATGTGTTGTTGGGATTTATCATGTTGTGTCATTCAATACAACACAAAGTGTGGATCAAGTTCAACATTGTTGCATTCCAATGATACTTACATCATCCAATAGTTTTTTTTAACTCATACAGTCATAGGGGGTTTGTAGGATATTATATTATGTTATACTGGAAGATTCATGGATATAAGTAAAAAAGATAAATATATACTATGAATAATGATATGAAAATTGGTGACTGACATAGTTATGTTACATACATCAGTATTTATGACAAGTAGACAAGTATACATTGAAATAGGATATTATGATTACCACAAATAATATAAGGTGTAAAATAAGTGAAAACATATTATAGATTGTACTAGTGTAAAACCATTTTTGTATAAGTATGTATATGTGCTGGATTTCAGGTAACAAAATTTTGAGAAATAAGGTGTGGAGAGTTTTTCAACAATTATTACTTGCTAAATGGGTAAGTAATTACATACTTGCTTTCACTCTATGTTTACCTGTTTATTAAATACATGTTGTATTCATTGCTTACAATGGTGGTGTGGTATGGAGGTAGAACATATGGCGCTTACACCAGACTATAAGATGAATTTCAAGCTAAAAAGGTTGCATATTATTTGTAATGTAAGGTTGTAATTTTTAATGTTATAATTAACTAACTCCATTGATTCAGCGACCCAGTGTGAGTCTTGTGAGTAGTCTACGAAACGAAAGAACGCCACTTTCTTCTGTCCTTGCCAATTGTGGGCATGTAGTGCGGTCAGCTCAGCTACCAGTCTATCCTTCTAGCGATTCTTGGGATGACCGACTACTAGCCCCAAGTATTCTTTCTTCACTTCCCGATCCTCCTCCATCCACTCTACATAACCGAGCCAGCGGAGACGGTGAGATCTTCTTTTCTTAATATTTTATGCTTCAAGTGAAACATTAGGAATGATTACCAACTGTCTGACAGTCAATGAAGACACATTTTTGGCCGGGTCCTACGTATTGCCGTCCATTAATTTGCCTTAGTATAGGTTAATATTTGACATAAACTTCATACAAGTAATATCAAAATTCAACCGATGGTAAGGCGAGTAAATGAATATTAAGATATAGGAACTGGCCAATTATCAACTCACAAAATGTCACAACCTCATAAATTTCCTGTTATTGTACCAATTTATGATGTCATAACTCCGTACAAGTAAAAAGAGTCAAATAGCGCATTCATTATTATATAAAAACTCGTAGAGGTTTGAAAATTTAGGGCTGTATGTATTTTTTAATGCTATCATAAAAAAATATCTAAAAATTAAAAAAATATATTTAGGGGTGGACTACCCTTAACATTTAGGGGGATGAAAAATAAATGTTGTCTGATTCTCAGACCTACCCAGTATGCACACAAAATTTCATGAGAATCGGTCAAGCCGTTTCGGAGGAGTATGGGAACGAACATTGTGACACGAGAATTTTATATACAAGATTTTTTTAGTAGGTAATTAATATTATTTGTATAATTCTATTTCAAAATAAAGTTGATGAGATGATATTATATCACCTTATCTGTTATATAATAATATTTACATATTAGAATATGCCCGCGATTTCGTCTACGCTTGACTTGAAATTCCCGCGGGATTCCCAGGACTCATAATACCGGAGCATTTGGAATAAAATATAAACTATCGTTTTAGTGAAAACTGTCGAAATAAGTCAATTTTTACACACCCGAACAATTACAAACCGCTCCTGGGATTCCCAGAATTGATCACACATTGTATTACATTAAATTTTCTTTTTTACGTAAAATACATTTGAATTCGATATTTTTTTTAATCTGGCCTTTTAAGTCATTCCTAGACA
Source organism: Dendrolimus punctatus (assembly GCA_012273795.1). Classification (NCBI taxonomy): domain Eukaryota; kingdom Metazoa; phylum Arthropoda; class Insecta; order Lepidoptera; family Lasiocampidae; genus Dendrolimus; species Dendrolimus punctatus. Next base: position 12,379,383 of record CM022543.1, read on the forward strand.
AAATCCCACGGTATTCCCAGAATAAAAAGGAGCGTTGAGTTTATTAAGTCTAAGAATTGACTGTCGATCAGCGGCAACCGCATCGAATATAAATATATAAGGCCTTGCTTATAATCGTTTCTGAAATTTAAAGAAATTGCTCAGCAGCTGATTAGTGAAAATCTTATCCATAAACTCCTCTTTAACCGAATATTTTGGGTACAACCTATGTTAATCATTCCATTTTATTTATCTGTGCTCTTATTAGGTAAACAACAGGTAATACATGTTTATAAGTGAAAAGAAAGACATTAATGGATTAGGGTCTGATTCTGATTCTCTTACTTAAGAGATGCCTAATCGTTTCTTAACGAGATTATTATAAGTAAGGCCGATAATGTTTTGTATATTAAAATAAAAATTGTAGTTTATATTTATTGTATTTGTTACCGTTTTTTTACATAGACAATATCAGAGCTCCACAGATACACATGTAATGTGTTCTTGATGACAACTCTCATCAAAAAGATTAAATAACTGGAATTGTCATTCCAAGTATTATTATTTCTTTGTGTTAGAAAATTTGAAACAAAGATAGTATATTTTAGAGGGTTGCTTCCTTAATGTGCTTTGAAGCACCATTGAGTGTTACATGTCGTGAGATAATTTTATTATTGCCTTTAGTGCTAGTTTTGCGAATTTATTGCATTAGTGTTAACTCGCAAAAGCAATAAGCTACGTTGAGTTTTCGGCCATTTTTGATGAACATAATATAAGTACTTTATGCCAGGGACCTTGATGGTACTTTAGGAGAAAGGCATGAGCCGTTGAGATAGTTCTTCTAACCTAACATTAATTACATATTAAAACATCCTGATATACTAGCCCGTCGAAATTATTGATTTGTGAGGTCAGACTACAGCGTAGTGGATAAACCTTCCATTTTCTTCGGAATTGAGAGGACCGTACCAAAAAGTGGGACTTCTTATAAAATGTTAAAAATGCCGTGTCCTGTACATTGAAGCTATTTTTAAAAAAGAAATACGAAATACGAACGAAACGAACGAAATACACTATATAAACGATGGAGAACATGATGCAATTTTTTTAGATTTCTTGTCCGTTTTTTCCAGTTTCACGTAAAAACTACTGGGCTAATTTCGATGGGGTTATAGCTGATCGACAGAAAATTCGTAGACTTAAAATCTGCGCTACTTTTTATCTCGGAAAACCCGCGGGAAACTTTCTGGGAATTATTTAAAATGGCTAGATTAAATAAAATCGATTTCCGATTTTATTTTTTCACTGATAATTTTCATGTAATAAAAGCAAATTTCATGTAATAGAACGTGTGATATTATTCTTTCTTATTCCGACACAGATATCACTAAAATGATTGATTTTGTCACGGAAATACTGAAAGAATTCCAAGTCGAGCCTGGAGGAAATCGCGGGCATATTCTAGTTAGTAATATATACATAATATACTCTTTGCAAACAAAAAAATATGCAGGTTTAATGATTAAATAATTGCCCTCGTATTCATTATGAATATTCTGCGTGATGTTTGCCTCCTTTAACAAAGCGAGCAAGCATTTACGACGTGTGTGTTTGAATACCGAGAACACAAAGATAATTTAGAACACGTTTTTTCGAAGTTAGAGACACAACAACGCTCACCAACGTTACCTAAACGTGAGCGACTGTACGTATAGGATCAAAGTTTTATTATATTCAGCAGTTTTACCTGCTCGGTCGGTCCGCTGCGGGGGCTACTCAGCAAAAAGTAAAAAGATAATTTTTCGTGGAGTCGGCTCTCGTTCGAGAAAGAACAAAGGTTTCACGCTTTTACCTAGTTATAGCTAGTTATTCGTGGACCCCGCAGGTGTAACTTGTTATCTTTGCTGAAAATTCTTTTTATTTTCTACGAGTAGGTATCGTGAGAGGAAAATGTCTCAAACGTGAAGATAAAACGTTTTCTGTTAGTGACTTTTTTACACATCTAAAGGTCACAGTCCAGCTGTCATTTACAAGAACGGAAGAAGTATTTTATCTTGTTTTTCCATTACATGTAAATTGTCAAAAACATTGTTCAACTAAAATTTGCATTGTCAATATGATATTGCTTGAAATCAATAGTTATTAGCAACGCTCGACGTTCATCCGGCTCCGATAGGACCAGTCGATACGTAAGCTGGTTTCGATGGTAAAAAAAAACTTGCCTAGTGGCATTCACCCGACGCCCTTGAACTGTTCGGCAGTTCACCACTCAGCTGGTACATGCTGTTCTAGGCCTTGAGTTCGTCTGGGCCATTGGACCTGACACTTAAGATTAGTTGTCAACTGAAATAATTTCATATACCAATTTAAACATGGTGACGATGACCCCAATCTATTTATATGACTTGAGTCCCATGCGGATCATTAATCTTTATTTGCTTCGTTAGTGAAGAAGTCTCCGGTTGTAACGTGTTACGGTAAACTTGTTTCTGGCCGCAGTATGCAGACCTCGTCGTTATCACGAATACTTAAGAATACCTACAACCGGCTGGACGCCAACCGCAGAGGCCAATAGCAATAAAGTACTATGACATTTAAAGAAATATAAGCATAAATTAAATATAAATTGATCAGGTATACTATTCATTAATGCAAAGAATCTGTCATTAACCGCATTCTATTAGTTACTAAATTAGGCGTTTTGTCAACATTGCTTATTTTGCTTTGTTCTTGCTAAAATGATTTTTATATAATTTTCCTGTGCACCTCGAGAGTATTGTTTCTGTGCGGTTATAATTAGGCAGTTTATTAATTAAATTTTCATTGTTTCAAGAATTGGACACGTATACAAAACAATATAATCGCCTAGGTGTCGAGTAACAAATATGGTTCGAGTTTCCTTATGAAATCGACTAACAACAAAACTAATACAAGAGTGCCTAAAGCGAGCCTTTGGAGAATCGCTTAGTGAAATTGAAACGTGTATTAGATATACTGGTAGCTCTGAAAGATGTTCCACTTTATTTTGACACTTGTCATGTTCATCATATTATGAATCTGCGAAAACGACCACTTTACGCACTCCGTATGTTTTGTACATGGATAAAGGCTCGTTACACTGAGGGCTGCTTATTTATCATGCACGAAGTTTATTAGGAATGACAATTGATCATTATAAAACGAATAGCCTATATATATATCCTACATTTATAGAGGTCACCAGAAGTAATTATATTCTTACGTCTGACATTATATTAATGAAATATACCTGCATAATATTTAACTAGAGTTTGACCCGCGATACAGCCGTGAGTTCCTCTTGTTTAAAAGTTTAACCGATTTCAAAAAGGAGGAGGCTCTCAACTTGATGGGTATTTTTTTCATGTATATACACCGATTACTCGGAGATTTATGGCCCGATTTAAATGATGCTTCTTTAGTTTGATGCAGAATAATTGCCATTTGCAACATTTTGTTGTTATAACAGTGTACCTATATGGATACTTTCGGGTTACTTTCACATTTATAATATTAATAGGGATTAATTATGTGCATTTTTATTAAACCACATCAGGCAAAACGTGATTGTCTAAAATATATTTTAAATAAAATAGGTAATGTTGGTTGAAGATCTTGTAGTGTCTCTCTATACCTAAAATATATGTCTTGTGGCCACTTCATTCTTACAGATTAAGGCTAACCGCGTACTAACATTTCATTTTGTGCGATGCTATTTTAGAATCACGCTGTAATAATTGCTGAGACTTCACTGCGTGAATTATGATGGCGATTATATTTGTTTCATTCTTAATATAAATATATTTTTGTCGTACGTATTATTATTATTTGATACAATATAGCTATTTTTACAATTATCATGTGCGTTTAAGGAAAACGCCATGAGGAAGTTTAATATCGATACCTTCGACATGCGAAATCCATTAATCCCCCTTGGACAAGCGCCTCGGATATTCCGGCCGTTCTAAAATGGCGATGTTCGTGCTCAGTATTTAGACAAATATGGCCTGATATCATCTACCTATATTGTGTTTGTATAGTATTAGATCTCTACCTATGTAATTGCTTTCTTTTATTAAACAAGTTAACGTAATTTTTTTCTATATTATTCATTTCTATTAATCAAAGTAATACCCATATAATCGATGCATCTTTGCCAGATCAGCGGCAGCTTCTTGATGGCCCTCTCGGGTGTTGAATTTTTTCCCGCCAAGAAGTTATTCAAATTCTGGAAAAACTAAAAGTTTGAAGGCGCAAGGTCTGGTACGGCGGTTGAGGGAGAGCTTCCAAGCCCAACTCTTGTAACTTGGAGACCGTCTGCTGTGCTGTATGAGGTCGCGCGTTGTTATACAGGAAATATACACACCGGCGCTAGACCACCAAACAGTGACCATCACTTTTTACACACCTACTTAATTAATGAAAATTTAATAGTACTACATATATAACCCTGACATATAACATAGTTACAAATAAATGAATTTATGATCCAACCATTTTTCTGAGCGCTTGCGATTGCCAAACAGAATCCATTTTTCGTCGCAGGTAACAATGCGGTTCAAAATTCCTTCGTTTGTGTGCCTTTTGATCAGTGTAAGGCACTTCTCAACGCGTACTTCGCGCAGGCGATCATTGAGTTAGTGGGGCATTTCTCATTTTTCAAGCTTTTTTACCTTGCTAATTTGGTGCAAATGAGCTTATATTGTTTTGGACGTTAACGTCGAAAGCTGCAGCAAATTCAGCCGTAGATTGAGTATCATCAAACTTCCACAAGCGTCTTCAATTCGTCATTGTTGACCAAAGTTTTCCCACGACCACGAAGTTCATTTTTGAGGTTGAAATTTCCCAAACGGAAGCGGGCAAACTAATAGCAGGTGGTACGTTCGTTTGTAATGTTCGCTCCGTAAACGTCATCGATGTTGCATCCGCTTATGCCGCGTTGCTGCCACGACGATACTCATATTCCATAATTACTCGAATTTTAACGTATCCATGATTACGAAAAAGATTCAAATGCTATGAAAACATAACCCTAATCAATAAACAAATTTTGAACTAATTTTGAAAAAAGAATTCCATGTTTTTAAAATGAAATATTAAAATTAGATTTCTTAACTAAACAAAAAATATTTTTATTTGAAATGGCCAGTACCTACAAAGACGGCAATTTTATAGGTAAAGAACTACTATATATTTCTGTCTTCCAAGAAACCGCCTCACCATTATCTAGGTTTATTAATCATAAGCAACGTCGCTGACAAGCAAGATATTATTAATGACTAATTATAACAATGACTACGAACAATAACTCTAGTAAGGTACAGATATTAAATAAGATTCCGCAACACGATCCCTACGGGCATTGGTCCTATCGAGTTAAGACAAAGATTAATTGTTTCGTACAATAATTGACCGAACTGGGCTCGCGAAGACATATTTGACATCGAGGCCTTGCTTGTCTCATTGGCTCTAAATTGCCACTTACAAAGCTACATTACTGACCTAGTAGTCGTTAAAAAGAAAGATGCTTTTAACGTGTAGTTTATGGGGATAATTCGGAGCACGAGGTTTGGGCTGATCGTAAAAACGGAATCTTTTCCAAGGCTATAAGGATGTATCGATACCTTAATTGTCAAACCGACCCTTTGATTAGTTTTGTCCGGACACATTTAACATAGTGTAGTAATTTCTAGTATTCTCCCTTATTTTCTGAAATTAAGACATTTTGATCTTCAAAAAGAAAACCGACTTCAGAAACTAAAAAGTATAAAGTAACTTATTTCTAAAGCTCTTATTATTAATATATATTATCTAAAACATCTTAAAGTCGGTGCTTAGTAATTTTCAAAATATACCTAGTAATTTAAATTTTTTACTTTGCACCGACTTCAAGATGTTTTAGATAATATATATTAATAATAATAGCTTTAGAAAGAAGTTATTTTATACTTTCTTCTTTATGAAGTCGGTTTCTTTAAACGAAGTTTTTTTTTTATTTGTTGCTTTTTAGTGTCTAATATGGGTAGACCTACGAAAGGTTCCGCGCTCCTTATAAAATATAGGTCCAAGAAATGGGAACAAAAACATGTTCGTAAAATGAAAACTACTGGACCAAACTATGTTAAATTTTCAGGGGACTAAATGGCAGCTATTCTGCGCCGAAAAAAAAAGAATCACGAAAATCGGATCATAAATCTCGGAGTAATCGGTGTACATACATAAATAATATAAAAAAACATACCGATCAAATTGAGAACCTCCTCCTTTTTGAAGTCGGTTAATAAGATCATTTTTGTAGGATAACTATCCAAAGTACTCGCGATATTACGTCGTGGTAATACCATGTACTTTTATAAATTTTGTATCTCTGATCACGTCTAGTAAAGCAATGCTCATTTTTCCGAAACATTATGAATAATAAAGTTCACAAAATAAGAATCTTACAACGGAACAAAAACAAATCAACTTTCTAAAAGCATTCCATGATTACAAAATGGTGATCCCACACGATACTCCAAAAATAAAAATGTGCATTACGTCAAAGGCTGAATCAGAAAAACGTACGGAGTTATTAAGCTTTGGTAAAAACGCAACAGATGCTCTTACTCGTTTACTGACCTTCATATTTCGTTAATTAATCTCATTGAGGCCAATCTTTCAATAAGCCTTTTTACTATGATAATGGTTTCTTTGGTTTTTTTATATGCATCTTTGGAGAAAGATCATACGCTTTACTGTTTCATTCACCATGAACTTTTGTGACTGGTTGTAAAAATCAATAGTCAATCTATCCATTATAAATTTATTGCAGAACAGCGGGGTCCGTGACTGTTCGTGCGGGATTACAAATATTTATATTCATATCTTCTGAATTCTGCAACATTATGGGAATGGAACTCATATGTATATGATTCATTTTACCATTGAAACCCGTGTGTCGCCTCAGAAGTCTTGCTCAAATGCCTTTCGTCGTTCATTTCGTCTGATCAGCCCGAAAGAGTCAATGAAAGTTTAGACAAAAGAAAGTTTTTTTTTATAATAGTATATCCATATAACATAAAAATAAATAGAAACGTACTTTAATATATATAAAAAATAAGCAACATAGATCTAAAACGAAAATGATCGACGAAAGACGTTTGAGAGTAACCCCTTTGAGCTTAATCGGGACAAACTTGACAGATAACCTCCTAAACACGGTCAATTATGATTAGACATCGCATCAATTCTAGCAGCTTAAGTTTTAGCAATTTCTTTTGAAACTATAAACTGACACTTTAGTTTTGTTCATTGTTATAGTCGTAAATTAAACTGAGCACCTATAGAAGTATAATAGCACATTTAGCGTAATAATGAATACGGTAGTCGCCTCCGTGCTGATTTGTGGTATTAGGCGCTGGGCCGTTACAAACGCTGTAGGCTACGTCCGGCGTGTCGCTGTACGCGACCGACGAATGCTTGTTGTGAAAATACACTACAATGGTTTCTGTCACATGCTTGGCGTGCGCACATACCGTACGTCGCGTCCGCATTTTTTTTCGAGCTTTTTTCAAATAGGTCTTTCACTGACTTCGTGACTTTGACGACATTGAATAATTGCTCTCTTGCTTTCTCTTGTTCTCTACACGTCCAGCTGGTCAACAATCTGGTCATTCCATCCCAAGTCTCTCCATATTGTCTGGGTTGTTTTGGGCTATATGAATAAAGTACTTCAGTGTACGTTTTTGGCATACAGCTGATAACCTCCTATGATCTCCAATCTTGATCTCTTCGTTTTTGAATATTCTAGCGTAAAAAACGTCGAGTTTTTGAAATCAATTCACAATTCTGTCCAAATATACAGAGGACACGGCGAAAACTGCCCAGCGTTTTACCTTTCCTGAGTGACCAACGGTATAACGTAAATCCGACGCCAGAGACTGTGTCTAATGAAGCCAACCATCACTTTTGGCATCTATAATAAACCACGGTGTTATATTTAAGCAACCTAAATGTAAACCAAAAATTACCACCAAAAACTCGGATGTGAATTTACAGTTATTTATTTTTACATATTGTTACGAGTTGCAGGGCTCGAATTAAAATGCCGTTGGAATTATTATAGAGTTTATTAGAACTATACAAACACGTATTACACAGTTACAGATATAACTGAACACAGCCAGTCCAAACGTAATACGCAATTCAATAACACGCGCAAAGTCCGTCCGTTGGTTCGCTTGTGGTTATCGCTTGACGTCCAACAATCGAGGCATTGCTTTATACTGCACGGATACAATGTAATCTGCTCGACCCCGTTGACCGAATTTCCTAAAATCACACCTGGCTTATGGCTGCCACAAAAGATTTTCTAAATACAAATTTTAAACACAACGTAAACAAAAGAAGACCTAATTCCTATAAGGTAATAAAATGTGTTTCTACAGGGCTTCAGGTGTGAATTTGTCTTTGTCGTCACCTAGGTCGTAACAATATTTCATTCAATTAAAATATCATAACAGTACTATAATCAAAGCTATTGTATTCGTTTTTGATAATGAATAGCAATTTACAATTATCTGACTTTCATGTCCAACGCGTACTCTGTCCGCAGAGTTACGCCATCTACTTACCGCAACCTTGTTGTTCAAACGCCCATTTATTTGACGTATATGGACATAATTCGCTATTTGTGTAGGTACCCCCGAGTGGGTCGTAATATCCCATTATTACTACCGAGCCCATTAATAGACGTCAAGTATCTTAAGGATATATTATTTATCGGCGTGTAGCAAACACTGTTTTATTAGAAAGTAGCGGTTGACAGTTATTTACCGGTGAATTTTTCAAGTGGGTAATCATCATCATCCGAGCGTTAAATCCCGGTTGCGTTCGGGGCATTCACTCCGACGCCTAGGGTCCGCTTTCCTACTTTTTCTACTCCACTTCGCGCGGTCTTCAGCATCCCCCGATTTAAGAACATTGGCACGCATGTCATTCTTCCAGCCAACATTTCTTGGGCCTTCCCCTTCGACCGGCACCTGGCGGAGGCGGCATGGCTAGACATTTCTTTCCCACATATTGTATAGCCGTGCCGCATCCGCCAGGCCCATGACCAATTTGCAAGTAGGTGTCTATGGGTAAAATAAAATTACAAGATACAGTTAAAAATACACAAAGGAATCTCGGGGCTTATTTTGATGAAAACTCAATAAAACGTAGAAGAGAAGTATCATTAGATTTTTTAAACAATTACCCTACTGGGAATCTAATAGACTGATTTTGAAATTATGTATATATTATTTTGTTATGTATTATTACACCAAATGATAGAGTAGCTTGTATGGCTCAATTCCTGTGAAGGAATGTCAAACTAGGAGAAAGGGTTGATTTTTACCAATGTTCTATTATTAACCAACTTCGAAAAGGAAGAGGTTCTAAATTCTTGTTTTTTTTTGTAATCCATTTTTTTCGTCAATTGTCGAACGATTTTTCATTTTTTTTTAATCGAAAGGGTATATACTTCCGAATTAATCCCATAGACACCATGTCAGGGTCTGGTGGTCCCCAGACCACCATTAACAATTTTCCAGGGTTTTGGAGACAAAACCCTGGAAAATTGTTAGTCTTAGGCTTCTTTGTTACATCATGTCTCCGTCAATTGTAGAGCGATTTTCGTTTTTTTTATTTATTCATAAATGTATACTCCCGAGGTGGTCCTATCTATAGTCACCAAGTCAAGATTTGATAAGTGGGTCCCAAGAAAATTTAGAAACCCTTAGTGACGAGCAACCTACACCAAAGAGTAAGATAGCAATCTTGCATACTCGTACCAGTAGTACAATTTCTACAGACGCTTAATGTATTTCTAAAGCTATTCAAGTATTTGCGCAACTAAAAGGACAAAACAACAGAAACAAAACCGACATCCAACTAAAAAGCAAAAAATAAATATTTAATCGACTTTTATTTACTTTGTATTTTGCAAATTTGTTTTTTATGAATGAATGATGAAATAATGAAAAAAGTCGGTTAAATATTTATTTTTTGCTGTTTAGTTGGAAGTCGATTTTGTAAATGTTAAAAAAGACTCAGCATTACTACTCATACTTGCTTAATGGTCTTATTAACCATAAAAAGTAGTGTTGGTGTTTTTCAGTTTTTTCTTTAATTTATGATAATTAGTATAATAAAGAGTGAGTTGTGCGTGTGTAGAGTTCAAGCATATCGATCACTATTTATAAACTTATCAATAAATTTTAATGCACACTAGGCGAATCGTCCTTTAACCTCTGTGTGATGCACCTAAATAATTTTATCTGAGAGGCTGTGTCATATAACTTTAATATTGCTTTGAGAGTTCTGCAAAGTACTCTGAACAACTAGTGGGAACTGTAATAAGTTTTATATGAATTACGTGATTAAAAACTTTTATAATATCACTTAATTAAATCTCATCTAAAGTTAAAAGCAACCAAGCGTATAAAGAGTTTGAGGCAACTATGGAGCAACAAATGCAAAGCGTCTCTACTACAAAACGAGAATGAGCATCCTCTACAATCAACTCACGTACGTTGTCAACTTTCGCAATGCTGCCTCGCGACTCTCAAACAGTAAGGAGACTTGAAGGCTAAATAACAGGCGAGGTTGTGAAGCTGCCTACGTGACGTATGAACCCATATTCAACGTTAATTCTCTTTTTGAACTTTGCTCAGCTTTATAATACTGAGTTTGATGCGTTCATATAAATGTTTTCATTTTTGTTTCGCCGTTCTAGTGTGGTAAGTACTTGTACCTACTTTGTTAGAATTTGTTTCGCACCTACTTTGCTAGAATATTCCCCGCGGCTGCGTGATGCTGCGTGAAAAATCCTAGTTAATAAGTAGCTCCATGTTACGTATATAAAAAATAATTAGCTATTTTATAAATATAAACCTTCAATACTTAAGTATCTTTTTGAATTCATTACAATTACAAAGAAACATAGTATAGTCAACATAGTATACACAAATGCACAGCAACACAAAAGAAAAGCAGCTAACCTGATATGAAGTACCTAATACGTAATGAACGACATATGGGCAACCTGACAACGTATTTGTTATTGAATTACAGCGGTGGTTGTCACATCGCAATTGCAGCGCCATCTATTTTGCTAATCCGTTTATTCCATGGAAACGACATTATTAATCGAGATAAAACTTATCCTAAGTCTTAACTCGAGTTATAAGGTAGCAAGAAATATATCGAGTTTTCTTCAAATACGTTCAGTAGTTTCAAAAAAAGATGCGATCACAGCGCTATCTTTTTCGTATATCCCCCGGAAATGAAGTCATTTATCGGAATAAAAACAATCCTAAGTTACGCCCCCTGATATAAGTTAGCTCCATTTCGCATTGTGCAAACTCGAACCATTTACAGGTTTATTATAATATAGATTAATTTATAAATGTATCAAAATAGTCGTAGAATGTTGTTTTTTTTAGCAATAATTTTGTTTACGTTAAAACCTGCTATAAAAACTCCGTCAGTTACAAAATCGCTAAAGCTAGGTTTCAAGAAATGAAACTATGAATAAATTAATATAAAACTTGACTTAAATATATTTGTGACCAGAATATACAAATCAAAAAAATATTTTGACGGTCTTTGTACTACGTATTGGTCCCGCTTGAGTCACTATATTCATTTCTCAAAAGATAAAAATTCTTAAACAAGCTTTTCTTTATATACTCTGTATGGGTGTTATTGAAATAAACCTCACGTTTATCCCTGGTGAATTACCAATATCACAAACGTCATTTTTATTTCGTTAATGACCTTAATATGTCATTATCAATATAACTCATTCATAAAGGTAAACGGTTTTCTGCAATTATGTCGTATCTAATTAACAAACTAGGATTGTCAAACGTATTATGATGGGAAAACAACTCTAAACCAGTTTTGAAATGCGCTATTCACTATTATTACTGCCAGTTGTTGCTTTAAAATGTTAAACTGAGGATATTACGCGTTGAAAATGTCCTTTAAGACTTAGCATCCGTACGGGGCGCGCCATTCACTTTGCACAAAATTTCACCTTGTGACAACTGCATTGTGTATTTCATCAACGTTCACATTGGACCAAAGGTCGACAATATAAAGCCAGGTGCTGCCTGGAGTTGCGAGAGTTTAGCGGCTAAGTCACGGGTAGATTTGACCATATAGTCTGTACAAAGTATGTATAATAGTCAGCATTTTGCAAATGAAAAACTGCGGCCTAATGCCTGACAACACATTTATATTCATATATTTTTAGTAATAAAATCAGTGTGATTACAGCTCTCGTCGGGTTTGGTACAGGGTGGCGCAATAGAACGTGCATATTTAAAATATTGATTAAAAAATAAATACAAAAGGTATAGTTAAAATAAAACTGAGGTATTATTAAGAAATAACTGAAGTTTATTTTTTTTAAATAACAACGTCTAAATGATGACCCTCTCTACGACGACACTCCTCTAATCGCAAACAGAAGTTATTGAAAACTTTCTTCAGTAATGCTGGTGTAATTGCTGCCATTTCACCACGGATATTCTCCTTGAGCTTATCGATGTTTTTCAGATTATTGCTGTAAACTTTGTTCTTGAGGTATCCCCACAAAAAAGTCAGGAGGCGTCACGTCTGGACTACGTGGGGGCCATGGGATATCACCTCTTTTCGAAATCAGTCTGCCAGGGAACATCTGTTTCACAACCGCCATGGAGTCATTTGATGTGTGACAGGTAGCTCCGTCTTGTTGAAACCAAGTCCTAGAATTCACTGTTCTTGAATTTTCAAGCTCTGGAGCCAAAAAACCTTCCAACATCGCAACATAGCGTTCGGTATTAACAGTGACGTTTTGCCCCCGCGCATTTTCAAAGAAAAACGGTCCAATTATTCCTCTACCAGAGATTGCTGCCCATACTGTCACTTTAGGACTATGCAGTGGTTTCTGGTGCTTGAGTTTGGGATTCTCACTGTTCCAGTAACGACAATTTTGACGGTTTACGAACCCATTGATATGGAAGTGGGCCTCATCTGAGAAAAGGATATTGTCAAAATTGGAAAATCGAAGCATTTCATTAGCAAATGCGAGCCTTGCTCCGAAGTCAGACTCTTTCAATTCTTGTGTTAACTGCAGCTTGTAAGGATGCAGTTTAAAATCCAAGTTTAAAATTCGTTGCAAACCTCGTCGCGATAAGTGTAAGACAGACGATCTCTTGCGAGTAGACATTTGTGGATCTCCTCGTACAGACTGCATAACTCTCTCAATATTGTCGTCGATCCTAGATGTTCTTGGACGACCTTTTGCTTGTGGTTTAAACGTTGAACCAGTCTCTTCAAAACGCTGTACCCATATTTTAATTAAATTAGCACTCGGAGCTTCACTAATTTGCAGTAGTCCATATTCAGAACAATATAAACGCCTAGTAACGATGTATGAACGAGAGTTCTCGTAAAATGCGCGCACGCAAAATGCGCGCCGCTTCCCGTCGAAGTGACTCATAGTGACTAAAACTCCATGAGCCCGCCTACCAGGGTGACCAGATTTTATTTGACGAATCTACTGCTTGTGGAGGTTAAAAACTACTGAATTCTACCAAAAGAGAATAAGAAAATACTAAAAATCTACTATATTTTTTTGCTGTCTTGTTACAACGTAAAACATGAATGTTTTCTTGATTAACTGATAAATTAATAAAAATAACAAATTAAATTTTACAATTTAATTAAAAAAAACTTTGGTTTCTTTAATTATTTAGATAAAAATATAATTAAAAATTACATTATATTCCACATATTAACCTAAGTAACTTCCATACCTGAGAAGTGTGTTTGTGGTATTTGTTTGAAAGATGGAGTAAAAGTGGTATAACAGGTGATGCTAGTGAAAGCAAGAATTAAAAAATGTTTGCTAAAGTGGTTTGGGCGATACATTGATGTTATAAAAACGATGTTTCATTTGTATCGCAAGAACAAGCGTCAAAAGTTTATGGGAATGGTGATAAAAAAACATCGTCCATAAACATCGATATATTGTTCACAAACATCGATATTTTTAACATCGATGTTTCACTTTTGAAAACATATGGTACGAGAGCGAGCAACGTCGGAAAAACAAGAATTTCAAGAAGGCCAGTTTTTAGATATGCTATTGCTCTCACTCTCCCGGACGTCATACGGGCAATCTGGCTGGCGGTAGTGGTTGCGTTCATCAGTGTGCATCGTATCTGTACAGGGAAAATATCAGTTTTTAAAAGCATTTTAAGAAGGTTTCTTTTTTGCTTATTATTTTAATTGGAATTATTGACACATGAATCTATTATTGCCAGACATTTTTATTGTTGTTTAAACCGTGCCAGACGCCAATTCAGAATTGATTTTTTTTTTTCAAATTATTTTAGTATGGCTGAAATTTTTCTATGACGTTATTTAACTAGCTACAAACCCAAAATTAATTTGCCAAACAGTAATTCAATTGTTAACCTTCAGCCAGACCGATCTAAAATTGTAAAGTGATTGGGTATGTTGGAAGAGTACAGACAGTCACGCGCTAGTTGCGCAAGCGAGATAGACAAAATCTTCTTTATGAAAAGCTCTACCGTGCTTTCACGCACTCACAGGATGCGACTACACACCTGCTATTTCCGGAAAGGAAATTGGCGTCTGGCACGGTTTAAACAACAATAAAAATGTCTGGCAATAATAGATTCATGTGTCAAAAATCTAATTAAAATAATAACCAAACAAGAAACCTTCTTAAAATGCTTTGAAAAATTGATATTTTCCCTGTACAGATACGATGCGCACTGATGAACGCAACCACTACCGCCAGCCAGACTGCCCGTATGACGTCCGGGAGAGTGAGAGCAATAGCATATCTAAAAACTGGCCTTCTTGAAATTCTCTCTCGAAAACGTTGCCAGCTCTTAGACGAATAGATATCCTAACATCGATGAGCGATGTTGAATCCCCAGATACGACAAAAAAGTATTAAAATAACTGAAAAGCGTGAATTCTACTAAAATCTACCAAATAATTTTTACATACTAAATTCTATTGCCAGTATCTTAAAATCTACCAAAAAAAGTAGAAATCTACTAAATCTGGTCACGCTGCCGCCTACCCAACGATGCAGGCTCCCCCCGCCCGCGCACTTTCTACCCCGCGAAAAAAGATGATGCAATATGCACGTTCTATTGCGCCATCCTGTATTTCGTACATTTTACCCTTCCCTCCTAATACTAAAACTGTATACACACTAAAGTTTTTTGGGTCCTTCGAGCTGGATTCCCGTACTATTTTATGCTACCACATTATTTATATGGTATTTAAATAAAAACACTAATGTTCCCCATAAATTAAAAAGACTGCCTAGTCGTTTTGAGACATCTCCCTAGTATACTAGGGTTTAATCATTTTTATTATAATAGAAATTATTAAATACTTTATGATGTCCTTTTTAGACTTGCATACTTATTTTAGTGAAAATGGAATGCTTAAGGGGAAGGTTTACACTGAAAATCAGCGTTGTGTCGGATATTATGTCGGCACAGCAATAAGCTGAGTGCAAACCTTGTTTGCTGAAAATGCGGCGTATAAATTCTCAAAATATGTTTTTAATATAAGATACATGTCAGCAATGTGAATACTTCGCTACTTTTTCAAATAAATTTTTCGTTTGTCGTCTGTCATTCTATATCATATATTAGGTTGGTGTCTATGGATGAAGTTTTGAAGTATAAAGTGAAAAAGTCATGGGTTTTGTAAAGGAAAATTGGTTTCAAGAAATTCCATATAGTTTATAGTTTTTGGAATATTTCGGACTATTATTCTTTTATGGTTACGTACGCTAACTAAATGAAGAGAATACGGGACTTTGTCACCGTTGTCAACTTGCGAAGAACATGCACAAATTTATAATTTTGTTCATCATGGCCGGAACCATAACTAACAAAAT
Organism: Dendrolimus punctatus; assembly: GCA_012273795.1. Taxonomy (NCBI): domain Eukaryota; kingdom Metazoa; phylum Arthropoda; class Insecta; order Lepidoptera; family Lasiocampidae; genus Dendrolimus; species Dendrolimus punctatus. The sequence continues at coordinate 12,395,344 of CM022543.1, forward strand.
AATGGCATCACATACAAATTTAGAACATAATCACAAACATTTTTTATTGCTTTGTACAACAGCCAGGTTGACGACTCACCTGATGTAAAGTGTTAACCGTCGCCTATTGACGTTTGCAACACCAAAGGTGCTACCAATACTCGTACTGGAGGAGGTCTGAAACCTGACCACTCGCTACCTGAATACAACACAAAGATCACACCAATGTCTATTTTAAGTTTAGTGCTGGCCGAGTTTTACCGCAGTTAAAATTATGCAATGATATTTTAACGTGTTGCACAATCGATTTAGCATCTTATCACTTTTATCCTTGACTTCTCCGGGCGTTTCCCAGTAAATATAATTTAATTACCCTTAATTATGATTGCGACGGGCGTGAACGATCAAAAGCCTATTTACATTGTAATTGCCCTTTAAAATAAACCTTTCTTGCTGAAATTAGAGTTTGATTATTGAAACTATGTTTTTCCCACTGTTTTATTTCAATTTCCAATCGTCCTTATTGACTTATTTATTTTCTTTGTCTGTCAAGTTTCACAAATGTTTGTGTAGGTAAGTGGCGTAAACTTAGGAAATATGAAGTTATGTTTTATTCCGTCTATGAAAAATAATCTCAAACTTAAACCCCCCCGTATTAGTATTATTGTTACTTATATTCGTATTCTGATTTTCTGAATGTGTCTATAAACCGCATATAAGTATTATTATTAAGGGGTTAGTGTACAAAACTATTAATTTGCCAACTCAAACTTGCAAAGGTGGACGGAATTGAACAATGTCCACATTACTGAAAGTAGTGCAAAACTTTATACTCGCATTATAACTAAATTGCGTTTATGTACCGAAAAATTTAAATGGTAATGATATGTCAGTCATCGTTGAATGGGGGAGCCAGCCAGCTGTGTGGGTCTGTGCGGGGGCGGGAACGAGCGGCGTCGCGGTGCTCTGTAGTCTATCTATGCGGGGCCGTAGCCGCCCGACGCCAGACGTCAGTCCAACATCGGGCGACACGCCGTTCGAGCGCCTCGCGCTGCACGCGATTCGTCACCTCATTCGCGAACACGACTCCCATGTGTTTATTCATATCTGACACACAGCAATACAGTAATAGCCTCATTTCATTTCACTCAATGTTTCTATATCGTCGAACCTATGCAAAAGTTTATCGACCCTAGCTAGCGCTGCAGCCATAACAACCCTTATTCACTTGGGTGGTCGCTCCCTCTAATTATTGACTCCCCCAAAGTTTGTTGAAAAAATCCCGTCGCTCTCGATTCTTCCCTTTTATTGCTTTAATATTTTTGTTATCGAGTTCTACCGAGTTTATAAACGTTGCATCGACCAACGTTCTTTTCAGTACTCATTTCATCACAGTCGTTAGACAACTCGCTTCCTTCTTATTGTCGGGGTCGATTAATTCAAGCGTATCGATCGATTACTTTTTCCTCCTATTTGGCTATGCGGAAAGCTAGGAATTGGTTGAAGTTGCAACAATCTTAGGATCGGAATTGGCAAACGTTTTACATCACCGTTATCAGTATTGGGGTCAATCAAGTGACGCTGAACCATGACACTATTTTGACATTGACGTTAGTTCCCCTGTGAATGGTGAATGTGGAACAACACACCAGTTGTGGACTCGGACTGAGTTTTGTGTGCGGTGCATGGTCGCGTGAGGTGCGCCGCCGCAGCGGATGTGCACACCGCTGCCGCGCTGGTGGTTCGTGCCGGCTGGAATGCCAGCTGCTCTTGACCTAACTAGGTAATATTTACATACAACATCCGCCACATGACAACACCAACAAAATTATGTTAAATACATACTTATTTGAAGATACCATTGACCATTATGTAGTGATTTAAAACGAATATATCGTGAGCCATCCTCATGTTATTACTTCCGTATATCAAGATAATGTTAACGAGAGATCTTAATTTGTTATTCAATGTAAAGCAAAAACCACTACTAAATCTTCCTAATGGTATAATTTTATGAATAGTTTAAATTCACGTGTAATAAATAAGATATAAAAAATATATTTTAGGTATATTAAGTTAACATTAAGCGATAAATTACATTAACGTCATTGGAACAGTGCTATCAGGACATTGCCCCAATTATCGATTGTGTTTTAATGAATTTAACATTTATTGTCGTATAACTTAATGAAACACTGATCGATACGATTTGTTGATTTAAAAACAAGCTCAAAGTAAATTATTTATTCCATATTTTATGTTTTATAATGAAATATGCCACCACATATATTTATAATAATTACTATACATACCAGTTGCAATAACAATCTAAAAACTATATTATATACTTGATGTTAAACATTTGCATACGACATTATTATTAGTGACAGATGTTGATCTATTATACCTATATATATTCAGTGGAACAAACAAGGAAATATAGTCTAACCTTTAAAAAAATCTAGCAATTAAATTGTAAACTATAATTAGTATTATAACTCTATATGTTTTATATGCTTAAATATTAATAATAACTATAAAAAGTAACATCAAGTAACATCAATCACAGGAAATTTAAACATTATATGTTAATTTGATCGGGTTATTAGAATGTTGATGTCTTAAATACACGACACATTTTGTATTCAAACTAATTTAATTTTCAAAACCGCGTTTACGCTCTCAGAACTGCATCAATTGCTTACCCTGAATTTGTATGTAATTTTATTTATTTTCAATAACGTGGCTACAATATTATAGCTGTCTTAAAATAAATTGTAGTAGCTGTGTAACGTTTATGGAACATTTATGTCCAGCGGGGCGTACCTCCCGCGTTGTTTGACGCTCGCTGCCTACGTACGAAATCTGAGATACACAGAATACACAGAAGGGCAACTTATAATATTAATGTTGTAACACGCTTGAGATGACATTGAAGCGCGCGTACACTTATCTCGGACTAACGTCAACATATCGGTAAACGCAATCAGGACTGACCAATGATCTTATAATAACTAGATACGCAATATACGGCACCGACGTGTTGCCACTTCGAAGATGTCTGCAGGCATATCTGACCCCAGTTGTGAGTTGACATTAAGCGAGTGTGACGTATCCGCGACGGGCGTAAGAACGTATTCAAAATGGTGAAACGTACTGTTAAAAGTTGTGTATCACGTCCGAAAATGATAATAAAGCAAGTGACGTTAGCTTTCACTAGTAAATTTGCTTAATTTTGATCGCATTATTTAAAACAACATTAGAAAACAAAATACTATATCGTGCATTGTTTTTGTCATCGGTGTTGCCAGTAAAACGAATTAAAATTTTAACTGAAACTAAAACAGAGTTGAAACCCTGGGACCGTGGGGGCCTGGAGCTCATCACCTCTATCGAGACCTCTCAAAGCGACTAATTGTGGTCTCGCGTGACCAAAAGGCTGGCTTGCACTTAGGGCAACGCATCAGCGTTGCCATCCAACGCGGAAATGCGGCCAACATTTTGGGCACTCTCCCCGCCGACAGCGACCTGGAGTCTATTTTTTATTTATAGATGGTATTTTTTTATTTTATTTATATTTTAGTTTAATTTTAGTTAATATTTATTTATAATTAGTTTTATTTAAATTAGTTTATTTTTAGTGAAACTTGTTTTGTATTTGAGATTCTAATTAATATTATTATTTAGTTAATAAATTGAGATAGTGTAGTTTCACGAGGTCAAATTTTAACGATTTTATTTCTAACAATTTTTTTGAAGTTTAGTTCTTGAAAAAGTGAATGATGGAAGCGTGCGCCAGTAAATTTTGTGTGCTTTAATAATAAAATTTCGGCACCGACTCTAATATGCTTATTTTTTTTTTATGATACTAAATCCCTATCCCTATTAATATTATAAATGCGAAAGTAACTGTCTGTCTGTCTGTTCCGTTTTCACGTAAAAACTACTGGACCCATTTGGCTGATACTCAGTATATATATGTTTTCGATGCCGAGAATGAACATAGGATACTTTTATCCCGAAAAATGGGATAGTTTCCGGGATAAAAATATATTTGTCTTTCTCTTTGTTATACTTTTACGGAAGAACTAATGGGCCGATTTGGCTGATATTCTCAAGGTGGACAAGGGATACTTTTCATTTTGGCCTTTTTTATAATTTTGGCCTTTTTTGCCATTTTGGCTATTTTAGCCTTTTTACTCATTTTGGCCATGTCGGTCACTATGGCCTTTTTGGTCGTCTTTGCCTATTCTATTCTATTTTGACCTTTTTGGTCAAGTTTTGTAATTTATGTTGTTTACAGATAGATGGGGGATGGTATAATTAGCGATATAAAATGAAGTGAATCTTCCGTGGGCAAATACATAAAAATTGAATATAATATAACCTGTAGCGCTTGCTCTATAAACAATAGATACGCACTAGAGGTTAACCCGCGGCGCAGCCGCGGGGTAAACTCTTATAATTATTATAATTTCAGCCCATAAATGTCCCACTGCTGGGCTCGGGCCTCCCATTATAGGGGAAACGGACAGTATACCCGCCACGCTTGTCCAAGGCGGCTTGGCAGGTTTGACACATCGGTTATCTCGATGTGTAGGTTGCATCACGATGTTTTCCTTCACCATTTTTTTAGAACGTGGTAATTATAACCATATGCACATTAGATCAGAAAACTGACTAAGAGGTGCATGCGTTCCGGTCAGGATCGGAGTAAACTCTAGTAGTCAATAATTATCATAAAATAGTGTTAGGTTCAGCAGCAGTTACAATGATCCTTATTTGTTTGTCTAAGTCAAAAGTGATGGTCATTCTACTATCAAAGGGAGGGAGGTCATCTTCGCAGATTTATATGACGACTTGGCAAGTATATATTATATTATAATATATTTTTTTAAACATCGATATACAGACTCTTATAATAATTATGTACTTAGTATATATTGTAAGTTTTATATTCTGTATAAAAAAGAAGTCAAAAAAACGTTCAATCTGGGGATATTTCTGACTACTGGCAACTCTTTCCGTTTTCACGAAAGCAATGCCTTGTCTCATTTTAACGTAATTGGTTGGATTATGGAAGAAACGAGACAAATATAGTTTACTTTGGCAAACTATTGGCATTACATTAGATTTCAAAGCTAAGTCTTTTAAACTCGCAAGTGGCTACGCATTTTAGAGAATTATTTGTAAGACGTTGCTACTCTAGTATATATAAGCTCACTGGGGCTGACACTCATCTATGATTGCTCAGTTTTGGTTCACAATATATCTAAACTGATTAAATGCTTAAATACTAAACAGAGAATTAATATTTATAATTTATATATAGACTTCATTGACAATACAAGGAAAATAAAAATTATGTCTTTTAATCATATTATGAAAACAGTCAATAATGGTTAAAGTGGGAATTCTATTTTATAATTACTTACTCATAATGATCTCGTATGACCCATAGAATTTTGATAGGCGTAAGGGCTTTGCTTTCAAGTCACTTTATGCACGAAATATTACGATATTAAATTAGTCTACAATTAATCTCTCACAGCAAATATTTTTGCAAATATAGCATTTCCTATACGAAAGAACAGGTCATTAACTTCCATAGGTTACTGCTTAAACTACAAATTAACGTTCGAAATTTAGTAGGTATAGGAAATAGTTGGATTTGAAAACAGGACGTATGTTGAATAGAGGAGTGTGGTAGAAAAGACATATTTTGCCAACCCCAAATAATTGGTTAAAGTTAAAAGAAAAGTGAGAAGAAAAATTTGGATATCTCGTTCTCGTGGAACAGCACCATATTATTAATTATTTATTTTATTGAATTGCTTGACTACTCAAGCTCTGGAAAAATTCAGTATTGAGAAAATAAGATAACAATACTATTATGTTTGAACATTTTTACTTAATATCAAACGTGCTAACCCTAGCGTTGGAATCGTATATATTAAAGAGTAAACATTATTTTAAAAATAAATGAAAGATGACCTTCTCGGAGTGGTCTCTGATATCATGTTGGCAACAAAATATAAATGCTGATCTAGTACAGTTTCTGCCTAGCTTGTCGCCCTCGGCTTACTGTTCGCATACCTTTTAAAACTTGGCAAAACTGTTCAAAGCACATTCATAAAACGTACATTTTAGTGACAAATAAATGTGGCTTTAACTTGTAGCTTGTCCCATTGCAGTAAGCAGAGCTCTACAAGGAAAATATATTTCTATTCCCCTCGGGGTAGCCTCCTGTCGAATGTACTCTTCGCTTTCAAAATACTGCTTTTACTCACTTATTTCTGTATAAAATATAGTTAATTTTATGAGAACTAAGTTAAAACATAATACAATGCAACTATGCATTTCTAAATGAATTACTACAAGGGATCTGAGTTATTTCCTTCCTGCTTAGTATGAATCCATACATTGTTTTGTTATTAGATTTAATATTTGTTATAGGGTTTTGACTCAAATATGTTGTGACAAAACATCAATCATGATTAAATTGCCTTTTAATGCCAAAATCGGATAAAGGTAGATCGATCGCCTGATGTTAAGTAGCCACCTTCCACTATGGATGTTCGTAACAACGGGGACGTTGCTAGCCTACCGGGAAATAAAGACGCCTGTCTTAAATGACTTAAAGATGTAACGCAAACGCTAAATGTCTTCGGGAAGTTCTTACACTAGAGAACAATAGTTGTATAGTTTGAGAGTGCTCAAGGAAATGATAATGAACATCCCGTCGAAGGCAAGCGGCGCGGTTGTGGAAGTGAGGTTTTGGCACATTCAGTTCCTCAAATATCTCCGTGTTGTACATAAGGAATTCAAACACAATACCAGATTAGGCATAAAACTAACAGCCAAACCCTTAAAAGTAAAAATTGAATTTCTGGATCGTTCTTTTATCTTTACGAGTACGATTATTTAAGTCCCCGCGAATGATTTCGTGTGATTCACAACTAAAACATATTCGTTAATAGGACAAATAATGTCTTTAGTTCATTATTTTAAAATTTGAACAAATTCTTTAACAAAGTCACAAGTTCTGTTTGTGTCAAATTACTCAAATATCTTGATGACAGTAAAAACAGGTTCGCTAAATGATAATAGTTTGTTTTATACGCATATCTCAGACGTGCTCATGAGTACATGTACCGTTTCCACGAATTGCCAACATTTTACTAGAGTTCAGTGTACCGGCGCCGGTGGTGTGAACTGGTGTGCGCACGTAAACACGTGTGGATAGTGCCAGGCAAGCACTCGGCTAACGCTTCTGTGTAAATGATGACGATTAAGACACGTTGACATAGTTACATTTACAAATAAGTAACAATACCTACTCTTCTCTTTAGGTCATTTTAATAAATGTAATAATATTCCCTACCACAATTCTTCGGCTCGGGCCTTTCAATATTATGGTTATAGATGGTATTTACACGTCGGTATTCCAGATGTGCAGATTTCCTCGGTCTTTTCCTTGACCGTCAACACATAATTGTAACAATATGCACATTAGGTTACAAAAACCGTCTAAAGCTAATTATACACTACCCTGAATTTTGAACTCGCTCTTTAAACCAGGATGGTGTGAATATTTATTATTTCTATAATCGTTTTATTCCGAAAGCTGCGAAAAAACAAGCGTCAAATTACAGTCGCTTTTCCATTTATGTATAGATGGTATAATATTTATTAAAATAAAACATATTACAGTATGTAGTTTCATACAGTAAGTCTTGCAATGCTTAGAACGCAAAATATACGTTACTTCATAGTACCTATAAAGTGCTACGCGTGTAGCGATAAGAGATTATCAGATCGATAATGCTAATTTCCTTTTCTGTAAACTTTAGTTGGTTATATCACAGTGTATTAACTCGCTCCAGTTTCGTAAAGTAACTTATTTATGGAAAACTGAAATCGATTCCACATGTTTATTTTTAACAGAAACAAAGAGCTTTATTCAAATGTGGTTTCACAGTGAGTGATGCTTTTAAAAAGTACTAACTTCGTGTGTGGTATACAAACATTTTAAATGAATAGATGTAAATTGCTTAAGTATTTAGTGAGAATTTTCTTTTACCGCCTGAGATTAATTCTTATTTTGACTCAAGGACGTAGTACTCACTTGGTTTATCTGCGTAATAATCAGATTCACATCGGTTTGATTTATTTTTCATTTTCGAAATTAAAAGGTGTGATATTGTATTCAACCTTGCTCTTGAAAGTAGTAGCGTAAGGCACATCAATTTCTAACAGTTTCTATCTTCAAACTTAGTAGTTTTTGGAATTTGAGACCTTTTAAAAAAATCGAAATGTGTGCTGGGACACATAGTAGAAGTGAAACTTCAACGGACAAGTAGAAAAACGAATCGCAACAAAATTTTAACTTGATCTTTTACATCCGTTGCCATTCGTTTTTCCACTTGTCCGGTGAAGTTCTACTTCTACTATGTGCCACAGCACACATTTAGATTTTTCGCAGATTTACTGCAAATTATGATTTGATTAGGTACATTTTAATTAATGCATTTTTTATTTAAACATATTTTATTTTATCAAACAAAGAAACTGAATTCGATCCGAAACCAAAAACACATCCATAGTCTCCTCTAAAATTATGCCGCCTCTCACCACGTCTAGTCTAAATTTATGCCGCTCCTCCACGCGGCCGTAACGCTTTTTCCTGATAGAAAAATCTTAATACCCCCCGTCTATATAGAAGTTTCACTTCAAAACAGAAAGTGATTACCGCCGCCTATGGACATTGGCAACAATAGAGGTGCTGCCAATGTGGTGGTGGCATCGAAGCTGCAACTGGAAGCTGGCTACTGATGCCGGAACACAATTCAAAGTTGTTATGGCGGCATACTCTAGACCAAGGATGGTAGCCCTCCAGTCGAACAAATAGCCTATCACCTGGCAGGCCGTAAAAAGGGAACAAATACACATCCAAACAAAGTCACTTTCCCGTTTGATTAGTATGGATAAAAGAAAACTATACATTATTGTTTCTATTGTTACTACTATAGTTTCATATATTCCACAAAAATCTTTATATTTCGGAAGCTGTTTTATGTATCTAACTCTAATCTGTACAGAATCCTTCTCTTTGACTTATTAAATGTAACTTTTCACACAAGTTTTCTGTGGTAATTTTTTTGTACTCTTCAACTTATAAGTACACATAACATATTAAATACAAATAACCCTAACTTATGGTGACCAATAAAATTTAATTAATCCGGCAAATTGTTTTCAAACTTTCAAATAACCACAAACTCCTCGGTTAACCAAATTGTTCAATTTCATCAATAGGGAAATAATTTTGAACGCCGATCGGAAATTCACTAATTTCCCAACTAATATTATAGATAAATTGTGCTCATGTTATTCTAAATACTCCAGTCGATAATTATATTTAGTATTTACCGCATTACGTAGCCTCTTGCTAATGTAGCCAATATTTCCTACAAAGATGACAAGCAAGACTTGATGTGAGGTGTGCCGACCCAAATACTTAATTAAGACTAGGCAAAATATAAAAAATCTCATAATTTTTTTAAAAAACGTTATGCTTGGGTATTGATCTTTCGAAAATATATATCATATAACTAGGATATGCGTTTAACTTGAGATTCCTGTTAGATTCCCGGTTCACAAAGTATATTTAAAAATGTAAGCTGTCGTTTTAGAGAAAACTGTGTTCGAATAAGGTAATTTTTATGAACCCGAACATCTACAAACCCAGAAAATTTACGCGGGATTCTTGGGTAAAAATATCACACATTTTATTACATTAAATTTCCCATCGATCCGTGAAAAATTCGCATTGGAATTGGAAAGAACATCAACCTGGCCGTTTTAAATCAGTTCCAGAAAAAATCCCACGGGATTTTCGAGATTAAAATTAGCGTAGATTTTAAGCCTAAAAATTTGCTGTCGTACAGCGAAAACCGAAATCGGCTCAATAGTTTTTACGTGAATCCCGAGCAAACCAGAAAACCGACAAAAAGACAAGAAATCTAAAAAAATTCATCCATGTTCTCCCTGGTTTCTATACGAGTAGTCTATTCCAGTTGCTGCTTTTTAAATAGCTTGAATGTACACAGATACGGCATGTTTAGGATTTTATAATATTATAGATATGAGACACGTGGTCTTGAAACTTTAAAAAAATATTATATTTATACTTTTAGTTTCATAGTCGTTTTCCTTAATTACCATTTTAAAGGTTGGCCATTTAACACATTACAACAATATTTGCGGTTTCAGCGCAAGTTTTAAGAATGTCGTTATAGTCCAAACGACTCGTCCCTTTAGATCGTTCTCCTGTGAAACTATTCAATCTATCGCGCACTTGTTCGTTTAATTCTGTCCGTTGACTGGTCGACCACATACATATACATACACGTTCTTAGTGTTTGCATGAATGAGAGCGCACGTAAGACACAATGTAAGACCACCGCGCGTTTAGTGTTATCATTGCCGTCGTCTACCACTGAGAATGGGTTTAGGTGTAGTCCAAGATATTCGTCTTGGAATGGCTCGCTAAGTAAGCCTAACTTCTAATTTGCATCCAATCGTTTTGGACTTGTCTACTAGTTCCTTAAATTCTCAGAAATGATCAGAACTTTAGAGCCAGGTGGAATTTGCGCTTGAACGTTTTCGGCGTTCCTAACCAGCAACTGATGGATGCCCAACAGAAAGTTTTTCATACAGAATCAGGTATTGCGCGGGATCCTACAATTGATCTAGACACAATAAAGTTTTGCAGCGAATAGTGTGAGTTGACGTCCTTCTACTTCTACCTTTTATTGTGATACTAAAACAAGTAATATTATTTAGTTCCACGACACTAAGACTCAAACTAGCATATGTTATTAGTTGTCGCGACCGCCAAATTTAAGGTTATGACGTCTGTTAATGCAAAATTAACATAATAATAATGCAAATTACGTTTTTAAATTATAATATCTAACTGACCTTAGAATCTTAATTTTATAAATACGGTCACATGAGAAGAGGTCGAATGTTACCATAGGAATTTTATCACGTAAAATAATGTATATACTTAGTCTGGCCATAAATACTGTTAAAATGAAAAAGAAACAAAATATTACATTTTAATTTGGAATCTGACATTTTTAGATGATTGTTCATTGCGTTTTCTCATTTTGGCGCCAATACACTGTACAACATTTTGTGATATTAAAATGGAGTAGGGCTGTAAAGAGAACCGAAACGCTGTGATTACATTACACAAAGTAGGTATGGAGCCAAATGCAATTTTTAAAATTCTCCATACGCTTGGTATTAGTCAAATGTTTGTTTACCGTGCTATTAATAGGTACAATGAGACCTCCTTTGTTTGTGACAGAAAAAGATCTGGCCGTCCAGGTAGTGTTCGTACGAAAAAGGTGATCAAAGCAGTAAGGGAAAGAGTTCGAAGAAATTCTGTCCGGAAGCAAAAGATTTTATCTCGGGAGAGGAAAATATCACCTAGAAGCATGTCGCGTATTTTAAAACATGGCTTAGGACTTGCAGCCTATAAGAGACGCACTGGTCATTGCTTAACTCATAATTTAAAAAAGAATAGGGTGGTAAAATCGAAACAACTACTGAAGCGGTACGCAAAGGTGAGGGAGGTCACAGAAAAGTTTTGTTTACGGATGAGAATTTTTTTACAATTGAGCAACATTTTAACAAACAAAATGACCGTATTTATGCCCAAAGCTCTAACGAAGCTTCTCAATTAGTCGACAGAGTGCAACGTGGGCATTATTCGTCTTCAGTGATGGTTTGGTGGGGTGTTAGCTGTGAAGGAGTGACTGAGCCATATTTTTGTGAATAAAGGTATCAAAACATCGGCACAAGTGTATCAAGATACCGTTCTGGAAAAGGTAGTTAAACCCCTTAACAACACCATGTTCAATAACCAAGAATGGTCCTTCCAGCAAGACTCGGCGCCGGGTCATAAAGCTCGGTCCACGCAGTCTTGGTTGGAAACGAACGTTTCGGACTTCATCAGAGCTGAAGACTGGCCATCGTCTAGTCCCGATCTTAATCCGCTGGATTATGATTTATGGTCAATTTTAGAGAGTACGTCTTTCTCTAAACGCCCTGATAATTTGGAGTCCCTAAAACAAACCATACGATTGGCAGTGAAGAATTTTCCCACGGAAAGAGTGCGTTCTTCTATTGATAACTGGCCTCAACGTTTAAAGGACTATTGCAGCCAATGGAGGTCACTTCGAATAAGCTTTTTATATTTGAAATTGTTTTATATTTATGTATTAAAGTTATTAAACTAACACACTGTAAAACTTAAAAATGTTATTTGCAATAGAAAAAATAAAATTTTCTTTGTAACAACATTTATGGCAAGATTAGGTATATTTCCAAACAAAAATGCAGATTTTATTAAATCTGTCTTTATGAAATCAATCTCAGTTATCAGTCGGACCATTTCTGAGACTTGAGCCTCTCCATTTCAGTTTGCGCTTAGCTGTCTGTTGTTTGTTTCATTTTCATATTTTTTTACTTTGAAATAGACAAAAGACTCGGTAGAACTTGCACAGAGCACCGGTTATTCTAAAACTAAAACCGGTGATGCATTAGGACAGAAAAACTGTGTAACAAGTGCACTCCATTTACAAAGATTATAACCCGCATCATTAACATAAGATGGAAGAAACTTAATAATTGAACTACAACTTAAAGCTTAATATTATAAAATTTTAACATGCCGTGTCTGTACATTAAAGCTATTAAAAAAAAACAACTGAAATATACTATATAAACAATGGAGAACATAATGCATTTTTTTTAGATTTCTTGTCTGTTTGTCGATCTGTCTGTGTTCGGGATTCATGGAAAACTACTGAGCCGATTTCTATAGAGTTTTAGGTGATCGACAGCAATTTTTTTGCCTTAAAATCTCCGCTGCTTTTTGGGAATACTGCGGGTTTTTTTTTGGGAATAATAGAATATAACCAGATTAAAAAAAACTGAATTCCAACGTGATTTTTTCACTGATCAACAGAAAATTTTATGTACCTAATAAAATATTTTTTCCCAGGAATGGTTTGTAATTTTTCTGGTGCATGATAATGAGCTTATTCTGACGCAGATTTCACTTAAACGGTGGCTTGCATTATTTTATAAACGCTGTGGTACTTTGTGTCCGGAAATATCATGTCAAGCGTGGACAAAGACCCACGTCTTTGCATATCCTAGCATATATAATTCAGCGATATATTATAAAAGTTTAAGTATAAAATATATTCTATCCTAGATGTTTGTTGGAAATACATTGTGTAATGTAGACCTAAATAAAAGTCGTCACGTTTTCAAATGTAATTGTATATTTTAATACTGTACTGTGACTGTACTTTCTAATAAATATTAAAATGACACTACAAACTGTTGCTTATTACCTTGAAACCACTTTGCGTTGTTAAATAATTTAATTGAAAAAAAAATAGCATAATGAAAGTTGTAAAGAAATAATAGTAGAAAATAGAAATGTAATGTTTCGCCGTAAAAAATAATAACATATCCATGTGATTGTGAATAAGTTTTTAAATCTTGAAACTCGTAGGCGGCAGCTCGTTAGCCATTTCCGCGTTCGTCAGCCTTCTGACAGCATGGCACACGCCAACAAGGCCATGTGAACCTCTTTGTCTCTATTTTGTTGCTAGGAGCACCAAGATATCGTATTATGTGGGTATAAGACAACAACAAAAAAATTTACAAAATCCCTTTCAAAACCTGTAGACAATAATGAAATATCACTTCACTCTAACAACAGTAGTGTTTTTTTTTTTTCAAAGTGAAAGGTTCTGTACAGGTGACGAACGTCCCTTGTTTTTATATATTTAAATCAAAAATACTCCTTATTTTATATAACTACTTAACGCATGTTATTTATGCCAACTTTCGACCCCAACATTCAAAAGTTAGAGAGGTGGAGAGGCACACTTTGTACGACTTCGGCATTTCATATCTCGCCTCTCGCCATCTATTATAAATTTTGATATGAAGTCATGAGAACTATATACTACTTACTATACATAAACTAATATCTTTATGATCCTCAATTGTTATTTAACGACTGAAAAGTGTAACCATCAGATACGCCTCGTTTGTTTTTTTTTCACGCTTGCACTGCCTACGGCTACAGTATTGTGTAGAGGCATATAAAATTGTTTAATCTTTCTGTCAGATTTCATCCATATAGAACCAATGATTATCAACAAAAATTTATATGATAGAATACATAATCTACATAAACGGATTAAATAATTTTGTAAGGATTCTTTTTTTTGGCAAAATGGTTTGGTACCCTAAAATACCCTAATTTGCAGAGACCTTTTATGGTTTAGAATTTCCAGCGCTTGTTCAGTAAATTGCTTGTTAAAATTAAAACAAAAAAGTTAACAGAGCACACAATTGTGTATTTAAAAGATAAATGTTTTAAATACACAATTGTGTATTCACAGGTAGTTTCAACAACGCTCTGTGTGAGATTTTCTGTCCTTTGACATTACGAACAGGTCACAGTTAACTTTCACTTGAGTAGCATTGTCATTTAAAACCTGGCGTGCTACTTCAAACATGCGGTATTTCAAGATTTTCAAGTGATCTTTTGCATTCCACAACATTAATTGCATCCATTGAAAAAGAAAGCCTTTATAGTATGAGGTACGAATATCACATTTCATTTAATTTTGTGAACTGGCCATATTTTGTTAACAGCCTCAGTGCACGAACGTTTTTTAATTAACGAAATTGGATTCCCGAAGAATTGTTGTTGTAATTGAGTCCACAAATTGAAACGTCTGCTCACCGCTTAATGAGTATATTACAATAAACTTGTTATCGAACTGTCAAAGACTGATTTCGTTTAAAACTAATAATGGTTGACGCAAAAACGGAAGAAATTTAGGGGTCACGAGGACTAATGGGAGAAAAAATGTTTACGAAAGATTTTTTTCGGTCATGCAGCAGATATTAGGGGATGATGCTGTACCATTTTCTACTGTACGTACGTACGAGGTGGCTGAATTTAAAAGAGATAGATGAAACTGTAAAGATAAACCGCGTTCTGGGCGGCCTCAACCTCTGTTACGGAAGAAAATGTCAAAAGGTTGACAATCTGATTTTAGAAGACAGAAGAAACATAAATATAAAATATGCTGAGATCCTAAAGATCTCTTGATAGCCCTCAATCCATTTCAATTGATTCACTGGGGTTCAAAAGAGTGTTGGCAAGATGGGTGCCACGAATGTTAACCGACGAAAACAAAAAGCGACGTTTCGAAATATAACCGCAATCTCGATTTGTTCCAGCGTGATTCGGATAATTTTTGCCGTCGCTTTGTCACCATGGATGAAATGTGGGTCCACCATTTCGATTCTGAAAGTAAGAGACAAAGCGTGTCTTGGAAACAACCAATTATGAGTTGCTCTTACCGCGGGCAAAGTTATGGCCTCCGTGTTTTGGGATAGCGAAGGAATCCTTTTTATTGATTACATACCAAAAAAACCAGATGATTACTGGACCCTACTATGCAAATTTAATTCCGAAAATGCCTGAAGATAATAAAGAAAAACGTTGTGAAAAACTGTCATTGGGCGTGTTATTTCTTCACGATAACGCTCCCGCTCATAGATCGAAAGTGGCGCTCAACGCAATCCGCTGTGCTGGCTTGAATCTCCTTGACCACGCACCATATTCTCCTCCGGTCTTAGCTTCAAGTAATTTTGACTTATGCCCAAAATTAAAAGAGGAAATTCGTGGCTACCGTTTTTCGAGACTCAAGAAAATCATTTTTTTCGCAAGAAATAAGGAAGTCGAACGCGTTTTTTCTAAATGTTTTCCCTTGTAGGGAGATTATGTAAAAAATTAAAATATTTTCTTACAATTTTTGTATTTTTAATCTTGGTTCCAAGAACTTTATAAGATAATAGATACTTTTATTGCTCCTCTAGTTAATTTTCTTGTGCTATAATATGTGACGTTAAATAGTTGCTAGATTGAAAGTGTCATTCTATACGAGAAGGCGACGTTGCTATCGCTATCGATTATCCGCAAAATCAATACTAATGGCGTTACAGCTATTACACAAAATAGATAAATAATATAAAGTTAAACCAAGTGTCCATTGTTCCGTAAATTATTTGCAATATTATATTTTACAGTTTTTCTAACAAGTCTGTAGAAATAGATCAACATTGAGACCAGCAGCCTCCGGACAATCATTGTGCAACCAGTATGATGTATTTTTTTCGCTTTACTTGTTTCAACCGTGTTACAGAAACAGTTATTTATTCAAAATTGTTTGCGTAAACTCTATTGTAAAGAAGGGAAAAGGTTGCTCATCTTAAGAACTATTGTGCAATACTAGTTGCAAAATAGAAACACTATTTAACGTATTCATCGATATAATAACATAATATTTTAGATTTATTTCTAAAACGACGTTTTACGGCTTTAAGCGCGGCAATTTATTTGGTTTTAATTATTTAGGCCACTTTTCAGTAACTGTGATTACGGAAGACATAGATGTCAAGTGTCGACTTCGACAGGTCTTCTCGACGACCATTCCGCAATGCTTGTAGACCTATGTCTTCGAACAGTGTCTCTTACCCATCATGACTTACGGTGCTGAGACACGGACGCTGACAGTGGAACTGGTCCATAAATTCAAAGTCGCTCAACGGGCTATAGAGCGAGCTATCTTAAGTGTTTCTCTTATGGATAAGATCAGAAATGAGGACACCGTTAGAGTACGAAGGTAAACGACATAGCTCGCAACATTAGCAAGTTGAAGTGGAAATGGGTTGGTCACCTCTGTCGCAGGACCGACGGCCGATGGAGCAAACGAGTCCTGGAGTGGAGACCTCGTCTCGGCAAACGTACCTTAACACGCCCGTCAACCTGGTGGACTGACGTCCTGCGCAAGATCGCCGGCAGGAGCTGGATGAGGAAGACGGGAGACCGGGATATGTGGCACGTACTTGGGATGGCCGTCCAGTAGTGGACTGAGATTGGACGAACAAGAAGTGTGTTTCATGTCAGAAATGTGTCCGTTTAGCCGGGTTTCTATGCTCCTCTTTGTTTGTCCAGTGTAAGACAATCTACACTCATAATTGAGCTTATACACAACTGTATCTTGATTGAGATATTGCATTTAATAGGTCTTAAAAACTGGCTAATCTTTTTATTGGGCTTGAAATATGTTTTGATTGCAGCACGCCTAAGGGTATGACCAATTCTGTCTGTGACCCCCTTGATGTAGGGTAATGTAACGGCACTGCTCAACTGAAGGTCGCTTGGGGCCGTTGTGACTGATGTGGAGTCTTCTCCTGATTGCGTTGTAGGACTCGCTTGATATGCTGAAGCTCTCTAGTCAGATGGATCTCGTTACTGATTTTTTTAAAGCCACGGAATAATTAAAATCAAATAAATTACCGCGCTTAAAGCCGTTAAAACGTAATTTTGTTATAAATATATACTAGTCGCGAAAACCTAAGAAAATATGACGTTATAGTAAGTTTTATTTTAGTGATCTATTATGGTATGTTTTAATTTATTTCCATTGGAGCTGTCCAAGCGGGCTCGCTTGTGTAAATCGTGCATCGATCGATGCAATCGAGTGGAAATCTTTCGATTTTAAGGGTTAAAAGATGGATATTATGATTATCACCGTTAACAAAGGTATGTGTTCATACATATCTATATGTAGATACATTCCTTCCTGTCATAGCAATTTATTTATTCCCAAGACCGATGAGTGAGTAAACAAACACTCGAAGTCAAACAGTTATTTTCACATATATTACAATTCTCAATGATATAAGAGACGATAATTTCATGCTATAAACCTCGCATTGTTAGACTTCAGGCATCCTTCTTTTAGATATCAGAATGTATACCCATTACGATTGTCTAAGATTTTTTGATGGATTTCAATAAACTTGGATCATTTTGATATGCATTTTAAATTTTAAGATAATGCTTTAGTTGATTGTCAATGTAATTCAACGTAGTAGTAATTATAACAATTTTCATAGATTAAAAATACTGATTTAAACTCACATCATTGAAATGAAACTCGGGTACCTGAATCACAGAAGTGTCACGAATTTTTATATAAATATAATACTTATCAACTGATCAGCAAATGTTTATTTAATATGTAAGTAGTAAACAAGCAAAATCCTGCTTCTATAATCGGATTCAAAATTATGTTTTTCTTTCCAAAATATATAGTTTTTAAAATGCAAGTGACCCTTAGTTGTCACATATTGATATTGAACTACCTAGAATAATTTAAAAACAAATAATAGGCACATTGATAATTGAGCTGAGTCATTTCCGTCATATTCTAACAGTTTTAATTGTGAACGCAATAACGTTACAGCCTCGGAAACTCTTGACGTAATCTTCGCAGATACTTTTATAAAGGAACAGTCGTAAATTGATTAATGAATACACTGAAAGTTGCGTACTCTTATTGTTGTTTTTCGTTACGGCAGCCATGCGATAATTGTTATCTAGTGGAACTCGGCTTGTTTCTTGAACGCATTCCTTTGATTGATATATAATAATTATTTTTTCTAGTATGGTATACAATCTTATTTTCCCTTAAGAGAGCAGCAGCGCATATGTAGCACCTTTGGTGTTTTACATTTCTCCATAGGCGATAGTAATCGCTATCCATCAAGTAGGCCGTCTGCCTGTCTTCTGAACTCTTGCAATAAAAAAATTGACAAACAAACTCGAACTATTTAGACTTATTTCACCACAATTTAACTAAAATTTTATCCAACAGTTTATTTAGTAAGACAAAACAAGTTATACCTGATGAAATGTCAGTCGGTGGTGAAAATTGCCTATAGACGTTTGCAAGATTAGGATTTCATTTTGCGATTGAAAATATATTTTTAACCACGCTCAAGCGATTAATTGTTTTCTCAAAATCGATTACGTTTCATGATTCGATTACTTTATATTAAGACTGATTTATCCAACTACTAATATGAGGAGCAGACGGACTCCAAAATATTCAATTGGGAAACTTGAAGTTCAACATCTTCGAATTTAAAGTTGAAATAATAACTGGATCAATGGATGGTAAATATTCTCTCCATCTAATATTCTTATTTATTTATTGTTACTATACAATGCTTGTCATATATAATGTTAATACATACGAGTATATTTATTTAGATTATTTCGTATATTGTTATTCTATAAATGTGTCTGGATCTATGTATTTATTAAATTTATAAATTAGTTTTAATACGAGTACGTATATTCAAATTGTACAACAGTCTTATATTTTTTCTGCTTCACCTACATCGCCAGATTAGCAAAAATTTCTTTTGAGCTAGGTTGCTTGAAGAGATCGATTTTAGCGATAAGCCCGTTGTTTTGCCAAGAAGTGTAATTATACATTTCGTTTTTGTATTTGTTTATGCTCACTAAAGGAATAAAGCGTTATCTATCTGTCTATTCTTATACCTAATTTCTTTTTAGTAGAAGTTGTAGGTAAACCGGACGCATTTTGCCCCCTGGTACGTTGAACTATTGGTTATATTTAACTCGGGCAACACGTGTGTGCGTGTGCCGTCTCTTCGATATCCTCTCGTAAGTTTGTGACAAAAATATTTAATTTATGGTTAAAAAACTTTAAAGCACAGAATAGTCTTAAGAATGCACATATTTCCGCCCCTATTTAATGCAGTTTCAGTCTTACAAAGGAGCTCATTTTCGTCTTTAGAAAACTATGAGGGGAAGTTTAAAACTCTTTTTGGAATCGCGTTGAAGAACCGAAGCCTTTGCAAATTTACACTCGTAAGTTTTTAGACGCCATTCAGGATGGTATATTCGCCGAAGTTCATTGTTCCCGATTAATTGTGGTGTAAGTTAGTTGTTATGGAACTATTTACCATATTGTTAATAAGGATACATAGACTGACAGGGCCTATATATTGTTTTCTCTTAGAAGATCATTTGCATTCATTATTAACAGGATTTTTGCAATGAATTACACTATTTAATTATATTTATACGTGTTAGACAACTTAAGCCACATCTGAAGTTAGATATTACAGTAGAAAATGTTATTTTATACATACTAATTATCTAAAGATACAATTTAACTACAATTTTATCCAACAACTAGCTGTGCCCGCGACGTTGTCCGCGTGTAATTTGTTTTCAAAACCCCCCGATTTTGAGACATTATTTATTGGTGCTCCGCTCCTATTGGTCTTAGGGTGATAATATATATATATATATATATATATATATATATATATATATATATATATATATATATATACATATATAGCCTTCCTCTGTAAATGGGCTATCTAACACTGAAGGAATTTTTGAAATCACACCAATAGTTCCTAAGATTAACGCGTTCAACCAAACAAACAAACTCTTCACCTTTATATATTAGTATAAGATTTATCTAGTAAGAAAAATCAAAAAATCAAAATCTTATAAATTAACTGTTAATATTTCCAACACTACTACTTTTTTTAAAGTTTTTATTAAAATTCTTTTAGACGAGTATGTAATACAAAAACAACGATATTTTACGGCGGTTATATCGATATGTTTCTCTATCGTATTTAGGTAGATATAGTTAGACATCACTAGCTGGGTAAGGTAAATGCATTCTGCACTCAATACCTGAAGATTCACAATGGAGTTCAATCAACCCAGTGCTACGCCCACCCAGACCGTAATTGTGACTCTGTGACGTGCTGTGAACGCTCCACTATTGTCACTTTGGAGTACATTGTATTTACCATTCGATATAAACTAGTACGTTACCCTCCACCTTCAAACATAATTATGTGATGTTGAAATGTAAGCGGTTTCTATTTTGTAAATCTAAACTTTGTTTACAATACTTGTGTGTGTATATAGTAGTTCATTGGCATGGAAATGCTACCGTTATGATTAATTTGTAAACAATTATTCTTTGTTACAAAAAATAAATGGATTAAATCCCTACTATTATAGACGTAATTAAAGATATCAAGTGTTTTAATTTTATACCATGATTTAATATTTATTCCTAAAACTATTAGATACTTGTCCTGCCCTGCAAAAATTAAAATCTATAACCCGATCCCGTTGCCAAGTATTTTGTGTGGATTGATGGGTTACATTATTGAAGTTTTAGTAGGGATCCCTAATTTTCATATAGCCTATATTAACCAGAGATAATGTAGTATTCGATTGGAGAAAGAATTTTTGAAATCGGTAGTTTTTCAGTTTATTCGTTACAAACATAAAAATACAAATCATTCCTCTTTATAATATTAGTAGTAGACTTAATCCAGTTACTCAATATTTTGATTTAGATCTATATTATTGCAAGGCTATAGGGTTATTTTATTCTTTGTTTCATTTTTATTTGCTAAGTGTTATCCGCGACTTTGTCCGCGTGAAATTTAATTTAATTGGCCTTCCGGTGCGGCAACGGCGGCGGCGTGCACCCGCCTTTCTTTTTTTAATAAAAGGAGCCTAAGCTATTCCGTATAACATTAGCTTTCTGCCAGTGAAAATCTCGCCAAAATCGGTCCAGACATTTCAGAAATCCAGACCAGACAGATTTTTTAATGTAAGTACCGTATATACTTTCATATGAAATTCGTAAAAAGTTGTTATTTTTTCCCTTACAAACAGACACTTCAATTTTATTTATTACTATAGAAGTAGAGATTACGGTCGCATAAAATTGTATAGTATATTAAATTAAGCTTAATTGTACGCAAAAAAGTATACACGATAATATTAAGTGCCTATGAATAATTACATAATTCATAGAGTATTAATTTTGTTCAGAGTCGACATCTTTTATATAACAAAGTTAAAGAACAATCTCATTAAATTAGGCAAAATAGTCGAAGCACCCATAAATACAACGAATACGTAGTCTAATATCACGGGCTAAGTAAGGATATTGATTTAAACCACGCGCCGCCCTAACTATTAAGCTATAAACGACACCCGTCGCTATGCATGGTTGTTGTGCACATGGTATGCATTGAGACTGTGTCACACTTATCAACTGGCTTCGTAGTTTTTTTCAACTACGCCTTTGCAAGTTACTCGAAGTTTTGACATTGTAAGACATTAAACTCAGATAAAATCTAATGTTCCGCTACCATAACATTGTTTATATTGTTGCGGTGAATTAAATCGGAATTTTCATTAAAATCATCGGGCTGCAAACGCGAAAAATAGGTTCACGAATTTAGAAGAGAGCTCGCGTGGTGTGCACTCGTCGTGGGCCGGAGGATATTGATCGGTGTGCGCGCGCAGCGTCTACCCAAGTGTACACACAGACGGATGGTGGCGCGTTTCGGCGGACGGCCACAAGAACTGAAGTGAACACTTAGTCCCATCGGAGTGTCATCGACAAAGGGCGACACGGATTACTAGGCAGGCCCCCTTGACAATCTCGATCTTAAAAGAAAATGCTTTCAAATACTTTGATGGCTATCTCTACAACACTGTCTTGAAATTCTTATAACATCTTTGAATCTTTCATTAAATTAATCTTTATGCATCGGCGTCAAATGAAATAGCTTTAACTAAATAACATAATATTATTAATCTATTTATTTACCACAAGTCGTGGTAGCGTAAAGATTAGCGCACGCGTCCCAAACTCAAAAGGCGCGGGTTCGATCCTGGCCGGAACGCATGAACCGCTTAGGCAGTTTTCTGATCTGTGCACATTGTTATAATTACCACGTGCTAACAACGGTGAAGGAAAACAACGTGATGCAACCTATATGTTTGCAACATCGAGATACCGAGCGAAACCTGCCAAGCCGACTTGGACAAGCGTAGCGGATATACTCTCCTTTCCCTATAATGGGAGGCCCGAGCCCAGCAGTGGGACATTTATGACATTATTTATATTATCACTTATATACCAACAAATAAAATTGAAGCAAATGTCTGATTTAAAAGTATATGCCAGAATTTAAATGGAAACTGCTATTTTGAATACAATGTTTAATCATAAATACCAGTTTCTAGATGGTTTTGTATGAATCTGTCTAAAAATGTATCTTGGATAAGCTCTGAAACAGGTTTTCTATGAAAATGTTATCGATGAAAACACGTATCTCACATTCGACCTGTTCGATATTTTGCGGGGTTCAGCATATATGAATAAAGTTAGTCCCAGTGGAAGGAAATTCCGGGCACAAACAGTAAATAATATAGATGGCTGGATCAGCTGTATGCATTGCGTAGATCCCCTTCCGCGCTCGGCGTCGCTTATCTTCCATCCTGCCATGTGATTAATTGTCTTCGCTAAGTCTTAAATTCTTCTCCAACGAGTACATCGCATGCTGCAAATAAAGCTTTTAATTCTATAGAATGTTTTAAAATTTATTTCGCTTTCACTGATTTTAGTTGGTCGTGGTTGCTCAGCGGTTAAGGTATCCATGTAACATACATATGAAGTAGGTTCGAGTCCTAAGAGGGGGCATACATAGCTTAATTTTTCGGCCCAATGTGTGAATATCATCTTTCTTAAAGTTGTATCTTGATAAATGGGTTTTTAGTTTTTATATTGATAAGTATGATAACGGTTTACTAACTGCAATAATCTTGCTTGTTTAAATAATGTACACACTTTAAACTAAATTTTAAAATAATATTTAGGACGGTTGCATAAGGTTGATTAAATTTATTTAAGAAACACAAAACGTATTTAACACCCTTAAATACAATTAGCGTCTTGCACAACACAAAATTTGCCGCTAAATATGTTTAAAGAACTGTCAATACGTTTTGTGTAAAACGTATTTAGGCAGTATAGTCTGATTTAATAATTTTATTTAAAGGCGATCGTTATGCAAGCGGCCCTTATATTATTATAACTTAAAAGTCCATAAGTCAAATATATTGTTTCATTTAATTAAACATACAGATTAATTGATAAATGCAAGTAGTCTTGTAGAGAGATATTTTGTTTGTTCTGTCTTTGGCTTTGGAATGTACCAAGAACCAGTTAAAAATCACCTCTAATATACGTATATATGTATGAAGAGATTAATTAATATATATGAAGCTAGACATGCATCTTAATATCGTAGCAAGTGGAAATTCATCGTCTCTGCCGACCCCTATGGGAAACAGGTGTGATAAAATATATGTCCATATAGTACAAATGTTGTATACCGTACGGTACCATAAAATGCGGACGCTCAAACCCAGCTTAGGGTGTTTGTAGGATAGTATTATTATATAAAAGTGAAGTACAGTTATAGCAGAAACCACTCCAATGTATATTTCTTTACGTAAACGTATATATGTTGTAAGTAAACGAGCACAAAACGATATTATTTTGTTCACTAAGCAACCCGAATAAAGCATTATCAATTAAACACGAATGCTGCGTTGATTAAAGTGAACGATATTTAATTAAATCTTTAAAACGAAACTGTGATGAAACCCTTGTTTAATCCTCTGGGACTGAAGATATCGAATTGCCGAATATTTTCTTTAGACAGCGTTCTCAGAGGTCGAATAAACTGCTACTTAGGTATTTCAGAGAAACGAGATACGCTTATGAGATGGATTAATTTTCTCTTACGACTTGCGAGTAATTATTTCTATACAGTTAATAATACTTTAACAAACCTAATCTTTGAGTGTCTATTTTCGTGATTTTTCAGTATATTTTTTGTTATTTACCATCTGTTTGTATTAAATTATAATATTATACTTATTATATTATATTAAATGGACTTCCACGTCGGTTCACTCGTGTAAACTTTAGTTATTTTGAATCATTATGCCATATTCCCGTTACCCACTTTATATCTAAATATAGAAAGTTTCATGATAATCAGTACATATACACATATTTTTTAATTCTCATTTCCCGGAACATACATATTCAAGGATTAAAATTTTACTTATGTTCATCCACCTATTGAAAGTACCTATGCCAAATGTAATCACGGCTACGGAAAGTGGCCGAAGCGTCGGAATAATAAAAATCAAAGAAATTACCGCGTGTAAAACCGTTAAAGCGTAGTTTTATTAGGTGTGTTAAATTTAATAAAATAATAAATTTGAGAACAATTTGCATCAATGCGCTAAATAAAATAGCGATCTTGTTGTGATAAATACATACATAACTTCACGCCAGGTCCCTTGCGGGGTAGGCATGAACAACAGAGCGCCATTCAGGATTATTCTTACACACCGTGATAAATAAAATAGGACAATTGTCAATTTTCTAGTGTATTATCAAAGACCTCTTTTTAAAAATTTTCTTTAAAGTATTATGTTACAAAGTAAATAATACGTCGCAATGTGATACTTGTCCTTATATTTTATTTCAGTCGTGCGTCCCCTACCTTACCTACTAATTAACGTCACTCAGACGCATCAATGCCAATATTAGCCTGGACTGGTAAATACCGATCATCGAATATTATTATAATCATACGTAATATATCCAGTGACCCTCAATACTACACTTGACTGCTAACCTTGCTCTATTCGCTGACGGCAAACGTTTGTACATTACCTTACCGCCTCATCTATTCGTTAGTCACCCGCGAGGTCATAGCCACGGGTTTGGCACTCGATTGTTAATTCACGAGTCAAGTCGCGTATGGTGACCGTTTTGCAACCGGACTCGATTTGGAAACATTCGAAACCTCCGCGCGATATCCCCTACCAATTTTATCGGACTTTAATTGACGATACATGGGTAATCCTAAAGCATTGTATTATCCTTGGCCGTATTTACTTGGATTTTTTTTATTGCAAAGCTGGCGATTGAGCAGATGGCTCGAATCATGGAAAGGGTCACTGTCTCTTATAGACATTTGCAACAACAAGGAAACCAACGCGTTGCCGGCATGATGAGGAGGATGGAATAGGGCATGGGATACAGGTAGAGAAGTCAGACAGGAGGAATGCGACATGTGATTCGATAGGAGAATGGGTCAGGAAGGAGAAATGTATGTTTGATATAAACCTTAAAATAATTGCACTGATAGATAAATGTGGGAGTAATTTTATTGGGTATTCCGGGGCATATAAACGTATAACGGCAACCTTATATAACGTTCCAAAGCTAGGCTGGATTTATTCTTCTTGTGTTTTACAATAACGAAATGGACTGTATCATTATCTGTGCAGGAACGGCGAAAGAATACAATTTCCTGCAGCCGGGCGGCCTGTCGTAAGAGGCGACAAAACAACCCACAGCTGGGTGGTAGGGTATTTTCCCGACTGGATGGCTACCACCCCTGGTCTAGAGTATGCCGTCATAACTGAGTTGTCTTCCGGCATTAGTGACCAGGTTCCAATGTCCTTAAGAGAGCAGCAGCGCATTTATAGCACCTTGGTTGTTCCAAATGTCCATAGGCGATGGTAACCGCTTCCCATCAAGTGGGACATCTGCCTGTCTGTTGAGCACCTGCAATATTTTTTTTTATTGGAAACCACTAGTGAGTAGTTGAGTTGAATTAATAATCAAGAACAAAAACTTACGCTAGAACTTGACCTCCTTAAAGAGCACGCAGTGTTTGGAGTATTATACAATTAATGCGATGTTATGTTAGCAATTCGCGTAATAATACGTGAACGTCCTTGGTGGTTTCGTCCAAACTGAATTTAAATAACATCCGCATTTAATATTTAACGTGAATCAAGCCTTTATCACGTTGGCGCGGGTGGTGTCATAGTTCACTATTCATAGCGGTAATATAGCTGTCGCCTCTTGTGGAGCCTCGAGCTGACGCCCTATTATTATGTGATGTAGATAAAATGTTGCGGGTTAGGAAGACTAGTTGGGTTTTATCCATTCTGTGTTCTGTAAATTCACATTTTTATACAAAGAGTCATTTATTATTAACCTCTATAAAAGCATATCGCCTCGTTGCTCCAATAACGCGATAAGTCCGACAAATCATTTTTTTATTTGATAATTATAAATAGCCCTTTCTAATTTTATTTTTCTAATAACAAGGTATCTTTTAAAATACACTGTAGACTTGACTGGATTTTTTTATTCGTTTTGATACACTTATTATTTGAAAATTAAAAATCTCATCTAAAATATTTAGAATCGGTGATAAAAAATATTCTCTTTGTGTATATAGATTGTTGTCTGCCTTATTATGGCGTCGACAATATTGAATATTGAAAGTGACATCATAAAAACATTGTTTTGTTAACATTAAAACCAGAGTTGTCCTTATAAATGTCTAAACTCTTATTTATTACAATTGTTTCAGGTACCACAAACTTCTTTTCACAAATAGAAACATGAACAAATTTCTTGTAAGTACAATTTACGTAGACGTATTTTCGGGATCCGATACCTAAGAAACTTTTATGGTCTCACTCGACTGTTTGCCTATGTATCACAGCTGATTGTCTAAGAAACTACTAAGGCTAAAGATGAAATTGGCGCACATAGTTACATAGAAGTCGTGTGATTCAGTATAATCAGTGTTTCTTGCATTTTCTCTGTTTTTAAAGAGGTGTCGAAAGTTAATATTTAAAAATTGAGTTTTCTGTACACATTTCAAACTATTTTTCACATATTTTTTTTCGAGTTATGACATTTTTACTCTTCTATGTAAACCAATTACATTTATATTTTTATACATTAATATTAAAACCTTATATTATTTTTAGTAACATGTCATGCATGGGATTTTGGGAACAAATCAATTAAGAAATAGAGTTAAGTGCTTAGGACCGCGCGCGCGTACTGACTCGACTTTATAAGTGATAAGAGCCGGCGAAGATCAGAATCAACGACTTATTATATAGGTATTGTATCTATCTAGTTATCGATAGTGAAAGACTTGTCTAAAATCTTACCGAATAAGACAATGTCCATGTTGTATTTTAGAAGAAACCTCCATGTCCGACTCGCACGCAAGCTTCTTGTTTTTTTTTATTGATAAATGTAATATAAACAGGCAAGCGAGGCCGTTGCTTGTAATTTCAGGTGACTAGTTTAGAATGTCAAAAATTTCAACATCAGGGTTCCAAGCCCATAGCACGCCAGAACATGATTGCGACACAAGTTGTGAACTTACAAATTCAACACAAAGCAGCTCCAAGGTTTCTTAGTACTTGAAATATTAATATTTGCTACAAATTTAAATGTGTGAAAAAAGACATTACGACGCTGAAGCTATTTTGATCATGTTTGAAGTTATTTTGTGTAAAAACGCCATATATACGTAAAGAAGTTATTTTCGACATTTCAGTAGGTATACCGTTTTGTAGCTGTATATTATTAAAGAATACACCTCCCTACCAGATTTCTTTCTTATAGGCAAAGACTTTTAAAAAAATCTAATAATTTAGGTAGTTGAAGTGATTAACAAAAAATGATGATTTTTTGGTCTATTAAATAGACAATCATGGGATACCACTTCCTGAAATTCAAATTGTAAGTCCGACTAACGCCAAGCAACGAAGTTTGTTTTTGAGTTCGAAAACTCACTTTTTACAAAACAGTTTTTTTTTTCTGAAGCATATTTTCGCTTTAAAATAATCAGTATCCTACAAATATTGTTTATTTTTTCTTAATAAAACAGCAAAATATCAACCTTCGTAAAGCATAAGTAATACTGGTATCACAAAATCACTAAGTATATCAATCGACACTTTAACAGTTTTCAAATTATTTGCTACTAAATAAAATGAATGAAGTTATTGGCTGTGGTATGGTACGGTATAATAATAACAAAATAATCCCTTCGACTTTCAATACCAGCGCCGTCTGTCACACCTATTGCGGACCCGATGCGACTAACGGTCATATGCGTGGAAATCACGAATGCGTGGAAAAACTGGGCACGTAACGGTCTATCTGAGTGCAACTTGGGTAATGCACTTTGCAGTTACCAGCACTTTGATATGTCATATGTCGTCTGAGCTCTGACTAAAAGGCTAAATGTTTTTGAAGTATAGGTACGTGGTAGGTACATGTTATCACACCTGTTTCCCGAAAAGGTATATAATATACTATGTAGAAATAATAGAAATCCACTTACCACATCTTTGTACACCTGTCATCTATTTGCTATGTGTACATATTTATTTCGTCACTCAGATATGGTTTTTTTAAGATACTCACTTTTCTTTTCGTTTTTCCTGGTTATCATGTCATCTTTCACACAATCCATCCATCTCTGTTTTGTTATACTTTTACATATTATGTTACTCACCGCGTCCTTATATAGTGGAATTTAGAATACACCTTGCGAATTTTTTTCAGTAGTTTCGAGAAAAATAGCTGTGATATATGATATGACGATTTTATAACGCTAGGGTTCTTGACAAAAATGACTACGGAACGCTAAATACGACAAACAACACAACCGCTGGTTTTTAAGATTGATGGATCCGACTCTGACTACAGCACTTAAAACTTATTTCAAATTGTATTCGTC
Organism: Dendrolimus punctatus; assembly: GCA_012273795.1. Taxonomy (NCBI): domain Eukaryota; kingdom Metazoa; phylum Arthropoda; class Insecta; order Lepidoptera; family Lasiocampidae; genus Dendrolimus; species Dendrolimus punctatus. Next base: position 12,424,822 of record CM022543.1, read on the forward strand.
TATCGTTATTTTTCCTCCACTTATTTTATCGAAACGTTTTGCCTCGCACCGTAAACATATTATTTTTTCAATGCCATTGTATAGTTATTAGTTTTTGCAATTAGAGTAATTAATTACATGAGAATCACTTACTAGTTTCGTGCAGCCATAATTGTTTGTTGTTCTTCTCTTGTTATAAACTAAGGTGACCAGTTTTTTGTTATATATTTACAAGACTACACTTATTTAATAAAAGTTTGTAGATATATCTTCCAACTGCCTTACCTAACGTAAAGCCAAAATATGTACCAAAATGTCTTTAACTTTTCACCCGTAATGGTGTTTTTTTATTCCACTTTTGAATGCCTTGGGTAACCTTTATAAATAACTGAGCGGGACCACCACGTCTCAGCTTTGCTGGGGTAACTTTAAACTTACACCATTATGTTTACACCGTACTGATCTGTATAAAATAATTTGTCCGGTCATTATCAGTTCTTACAACTTCATGTAAATTATTCTTTTAACATTATTTGTGAATACATACGAATTGTGTGTATACGTGAGATATACGTTGCTTTTTAAAATGTACGATAAGCATGCATGCCGCTGGTCTAGGTTAAACACGTATGTATGTGCGACCTACGTTGATTAGTGTTCATACATATTATACGAATCTGAAAATATATTAGGAATTATAGTGTTAGTACGGCAATTTTCTAACGGAGCGAGGTGCGTGGGGGAAATGGACCGAGAGCTTGTGCACGCGCACCGTCATAATAGATCGTCACCCGTCCCAGTTGGATTCGGCGCGTTGCACCGAGCACGTGTATTACTATATATTCGGTGTTGCAACATACACTATACATTGTTTATATTGTCTGTAATGTGCATATCGTTCGATTTCGTGAAATACATACGTGACTCTGTGAGTTGATGATGATTTAAACCGTTGCCGCCCACGGTTTGGAGTTTTTCGATCTAATCTGAGGTATGTTGGGCACGTGTATCATATGATTTGATTGCAATGTAGGTGAAATTTTGCTAATATCCTTTCCTAATTCAAAAGCATATAAATAGAAGATCCTTAACATAGATTGCATTATACTTATCTTCTATCTAAATACATGTACAACAGCAAAGTAACGGTCTCTATGTGAGACTCATTAACAAACCAGTTTATGAACATCTAAAACTTTTATAGCGGGATCAGCTTCTCTCTAATAAAGGATCGGTAGTCTTATATGTCATGAAAACTTATCTTTTTACTCATACCCTCTACGATTCAACCTGACATTTGTAACAATCTAGTCTCGAACAAATTCACTTGAATCAAAGAGGAAGTTCATGAAATCGAATTATATTGCTGCCCCTTTTGAGGAAAATAGGTCGTTTTTAATATACGCAAGGCCAATTCGAAGGACGTAGTGGTAGGTTAAAAGAACTTTTAATATATTTTATGTAGGTACCATTAATTTCTGTTTTTTGAGAGTAAAAGGTAAAGAAGGTTTCTTTCTGTGTGTTCAAACAATACAAAATCTTATATTTTTGATTGAAACATACATCATACAACTTGAAATGTCTTTTTAATAATAGTATGTATGTATGTAATGTGATAACACACTTCGAAAGTGTGAGAATGCTACCACGATTATTGTAAACCATGGTAAAAATAACGACCAATTATGTTTATTAAATATCATCGAAAATTATATATTTTTTTTGTAGTAGAAATTGGAACTAGGGAAAATGTACAAAATCTACTGTATTTTTAATTAAATGTCATAGCCGAATGTGACTGCCGAAATGTAAGCCTGTCCTTAATATAGCAGCAAGTCCGCAGTTTTTATACCGTGAACACTGTATTTGATATATAGTTATTAGGGAAATAAAAAGATGTTATTAATATTATAACCATATTACATGAATAACATGAAATAAATCCAAACACGTACATACGTAATATTAAGTGTTTATATTAACAGCTGTATAATAAATACTAGTCGACTGACATCACATTATCTGTGACCCCCGCTCGTAAATTGTGCGATCTACAGACGTATAAAATATAACTCTTCCAGAAATACGCAAGAATGGTTTACTCTTCTCTTATCTGTTATCAGTGCGCATGCGTACAAAGTCGCGTGTGACCCGTCTTTATCTTCGACTGGCGTATATCAAATTTTGTTTAGTACTAAAATTTGCAATAGGTATTGGTTTTAAATTAACTCATCATTAAAAAAAAACATTCGACTTATTATTAAGCACCTTATAAATAAATTATAGGTGTATTTAATAATCCACTATTGTTGTATTATGCCTTATAGTACCTTTAAAATACAAATGGTTTCATAAAAAATACCTCGAATCTTAAAAACTACTGAACAGGTTTTATGAAAAGCAATTTTTGTTTATTTTGTTTAAAGTACCTTTCAATGTCATACAGTTATAAAGTTACGACTTTAGAATCGAGTATTTCATCATTTATTGTTTTAATAGAAAAATCATTAAATATATCCATTATGATTTCTAGACCTGTCTTCCAACACCTTGAAAAATGATTTCAATGTAAACGTCTGTGTAATAGCGGCTTTTCGTAATTATTTCTGCATTGTCTAGCTACATAGAGAATACATATTCCTGCCAAAATTTATCATGCAGAAGTTAACTGTGACATACATAAATGTACGAATGTAGACTATTTAAAAAGGTTTTCGAGCCGAAACTGACAGAACCCTACATATATATAATGTCCGGAAAACTTTTAAGGACAACAAAATCTTGATTGTGTATGCAGTTATGATTCCTTAATTATTTACATACATACATACAGGCTTATTCTTACACACCTCACTTGCTTCTTTGATATCCATAGCTCTTGTCATGCACGCTCGTCTGTTCTTAAGGCTCCTGACATCACCTTCTAATACACTAATACAACACACAACTACAATATTTTTTGGTTAGATTAATGACTATTTGTGTGAAAATTGAATATGCACTGTCACCAATTCGATATCTATACACATAATAAAACTGTAGAAGGTCGAATTTCTCGACTCCACTTTTCGTCGAATGAAAATCGTGGATTTAAGAAGTCAAATAGAACTAATTGAGATTTTTTCAAATTTTTGTTTCTCTGTTTGTACCGGCTAATCTCCGAAACCACTGGACCAATTTAAATGCAAAGTCGCGGGCATCAGCTAGTACGTATATAAATTAAATTGAGTTATGAGTATAATTCATTAAAAATGATACATAAAAGTATAGTTAAAATATTTATATATCTCTACTTCTGGGTAATAAATAATAAATCACGCGAAACCTTGTTTTGATTTAAAACAATAACCGTGAAAATGGCATGAAGTCCGTGCTTTTGGTTAATTACTACGTGAAATTAGTATTTTTCTTTCTACACAATTGAACAAATATTATAAAATACAATTATAATTGTTGTTAAGTCAATTTTGCGTTTCAAAACGACGCGACGGCCATGTGCCGGCGACGTAAACATAGTTGGATTCTGAAAGTCGAAAGCCTTGGTATTATCGAACTGGGAGGCAAGTAGGTATGTTATTAAGCGATTCTAACCACAGTGATTTTGTACAAATTGAGAGATTGTTCATACTTCGCACATATGGGTATTGATAGTGGGACTGTTTAACAAATTTAAAATCGCTGCCTCTTTTAGATGCAATTCGAAATCGATATCGATAACATAATTAAAACCAGTCATGTTATATGGGTCGGAATGTTGGGCCACTAAAGTGATAAACCACAAACCTCTCCACTCAGCTGAGATGAGAATGTTGAGATGGATGTGTAGTGTTACAAGAATGGATGAGGTGAGAAATGAATACATAGGGGATATTTGAAAGTTGCGCCCGTGACTGAAAATTGAAGAAGATTAAGTTGGTATGGGCATATGAGGGGGATGAAAGTCACGTAACAAAAAGAATGTTAAACTATAAGATAGATGGGTACAAATGTAGAGGCAGACCAAAAAAAAGATGGATGGATTGTGTGAAGGATGATATGATGATATGTGGTGTGACATATGTATGTCAGAGTAGAGGAGTGTGGAAGGAAACGACATATTGTGCTACCCTAAGTAATTGGATATGGTGAAAGAAAAAGAGAGAACATAATTAAACTCATATAGGCAGCTCTCAAGATTAGTAAGCAGAAGTAGTAGTAGCTGGATCGCTTTATTGCCGGATCGTGTGGACTGTGGTAAACGAGTCCTGGAGTAGAAACCAACTGTCATCAATTTTAGTGTACAACGTTCTCCAGCACGGAAGACGATGACCTGCGCAAAAGTGTCAGCCAGATGAGAAAAACGGACGACAAAATTTGTACCGCATACTTGAGAAAGCTTGTTATATTATCGTTAATTACGTTAAGTTCGGTATCTATAAGACTATAACTAATACACCTTTAAATTTTTTCGGCTAATATTCTGACAGATCGATGTAGTAAATAAAACGTCAGAACTATGGGAAATATTTTATTTTCAGAAACGAGTTAGAGGACCTTAATAATTTTCGGAAAAACGGGTTTCCGATTAGTGCATTTTACACATAAAAGTGCAAAAACACATAATGTCGTTCTTCACCGTCAGCATCCGGCAATAGTATAAATATTCATACTAAGATTGAATAATTACATAAGTAGTGCATGCTTCTCGCCGAGAATAGTTGAATGTAACGTCACGATAAAGACAAAAGTGATCGTCTTTATGCTTCGAAGTCATCAATTTTGCTAATTAACAAATATTACGTTATTCCTCACAGACGTTAACATATTCGCAACACCTATTTAACCTCAAAAATACAGATATATAATAATCACACAGATGGCAAAAAAAACTATTTGAATTATTAATTAAGGCGACGTTATATTTTAATTAAACACCTTGAGTCTCCTTGAGTCTTCAAGATAAGATACATTTAAATTTATTAGGAAAACTAGATTGGTGGAATAAGTAAATTGACTGTGAGGATAAACACTAGTATTAATATTAACCTCAATATAAAAATTACTTCATGATTCAAAAATTGTATTACTTATAAATTTATATTTAAATGGTAATTGGAGAAGCTTGTTTATATATTTCAAATAATGTTATATCTGCATGTCATAACGGCACAAGCGTTGTCAACGTTCAATGAATTAAATTAGGACATCAACCCAGTATTATAGTTAGAACGCCGACCTTATAGAGCCCTGTGTGTAAGAAAAACACTTATGTATTAATACACGAAGAAAATCTTTTAGACCTCTTTTTAAACGCATTAGCCGCCTGAAACTTCGACTGTGCTAGTCCTGAAAACTCGCAATATGTGTGATTATATATCGTAAACAAGGTCTGACTTCTCACGTCGACAGACAGACACTGATGAGAGACTTCGGTCTAAATCCTATGGATATTGGTGCCATTCAAACAATTCTGTCTGTGTTAATTGGAGTCCTTCATCAGTGACCGCCTTTGTTTTTATAATATAATGTATTTAGAGTAAATTAGATTAGGGTACGATAGGGTTGACGTATCCGTGTGGATAAACACCCCCCAAAAAAACAAATGCAATTACGACTGTAACTGATTATTCGTCTCGAACGCAATGACATGACTCATAGAGGCAGCATTTCCATTTGACACCTATAGTAGTTATTTAATACTTTATTCAATTTAGTGCCATGCTGCAATCATTATCTTGATTATAACTCGCTGAACCAGCTCGATGGATGTGATTATCATGCACTCACAGAATATCGGCGTCAATTGGTCAGCCTTGAGCTAATCGTATTTCGTACGTTGAGTGAGAATCCCGATGGCTCACATTCCTGTTTCCCATTCCTTCGATTCCTATCCTCCCATCTCACCTCAAATACTATCCCAAAAGCTGGTAACGCGTTGGCATCACCCCTGGAAATGGCCGTAGGCGACAAAAACCACATTCGATTCGGTAGGCCGGCTGCCTGTTTGTCAGTTTTAATGCAATAAGAAAAATTAAGCAATATGTTACAAATTCTAGCATAAGTGATATTCGAAATGTTATTCTGGCATACGTCCTCTGAACACAAATCATCATATTATCCTACACATAATCCTGGAAAGCTTCATCAGAATCTAACAAGAGTAGTTTTTTGACGAAAGAGTAACCAACTTCGAACGATCCTCACAAAAGTTCTTGTTTATAATATTAATAGGATTTATGTATTTGGCAACAACACCTTTCCTAACACAACGTTTCAAGAGAAATGAGGGCACGTGCGCTACTGTGACAAGCAACAAATACGGGGAGTGCTCATTGTGGCATACCGTTCGCAGAGAGATTTTGTGTCATCTACATGTGTATTTTAGATTTCCCCATCTCCCTGCCGTTCCCCAAACAAAGAGAAATGCTCGGCAATATTTTCTTTACGAATACAAATCACCATTTGCGTAACAATAGGCGATATTTTGTCATACTTATCTTTTTATCCACAAATATATATGTATGTATTGCGGCTTACGTATACACAGCTATGTGTGTTTGTCAACTTGAATAATAGAACTTCGACATGAGATAATCTATTCGTACAAAATTATAATTTTACTAATAACGTAATGCTTTCACGCTTTACACAATTAGTGGGTGGCGCTGGAATCGGATTCTTTATTTTTATTTTTACAAGGGCAAGACAACGTCTGCACCGCTATTTGATTTAAAAAAGATTTATTCATGATATTTGTATTATATAGTAGTATAGTTTTTGTTTTTCTGTCATTTTTCTTTTATCACACATTTACTTGACCTGTGTGTAAAATATTAATTGTTCATATGAGAAGAACGGTTCTATTGAAATTACAAAATGAAGTAAAATCCACAACAAGAGGGATTCCAAGGCAAAACACTTACGATATTCGATCCCCGATATCAAGGCAAGGCAACAACCGCGTAACATCGATTGATAGCGGGTTCATAACTAATGTAAGACAGTCGTGATGGTCTTCTGTTATATTTTGAGCCGAAGTTTTAACATAATATGGCTTTTTTAACCGACCAGGAATGTTACGCTCAAATTTTGACCTTTAACAACTTTATCAAAATGTTTAACTATTTCTTTAGAAAAAATATGATTAAAATTAGACGTAGCCTATTTATACCTATAAACAGGATATTTTTCTGGTATAATAAGTCTTATTAAGTTTCCTAAAACAAATATATTCTACTATTTTGATTATTATGTAAATTCAAAAAGTTAACAATTATTATAATTTCTTGTATACTTTTAATTTATAATGGTAAATTATCCTTAGCACATCGGTTTGTGTATGACCATTGTCTTAAAATTCGGAATTGATAGTAGTAGTTGATAATGATATCAACCAAAAAAATATGTATCGTTTTACAAAATATTGCTGCTTCGTGGATTTTAAATGAGGGCAATGACGTCATAATTCTAACAATTCAACTAGCGTATTAAATGTTTATATAACAATTAGAGTTATTTTTAACATGATAAGTAAGTAAGATGATGGCAAAATAATTTACCGCCCGTCCTTTTATATGAATATGGTTTTTGAATTAATTGCAAAATATATGATATAACCAATTGTCTGAAGACGACAATCTGTGGAGTTCTGTCCATACAATATAAGAGACCAATTGTAAGATAATGCCTGGCTACTCTGGTAAGGCCACGTCTTACGGGTGCCAGCTAATTGTGTAGAGAACAAATGTCAAGGCAATCGCCTCCGCCGGGTCTCGGTGAAAAGAGTATACCAAATAATACATACTGACTTATAGAGAGTAGTGATATACAAGCCAATGCTCAACAAAAAGGGATGTCAAGGACCACTCGAAGAAGGGAAAAGAAAAATTAGGAGAAAAGACGCTTCGAAATACAGATAATCGATAATCCAGACAGGCAAAAACATGTCCCTCTGCGTATTATCAAGGCGTCTGGATTGTGGCCTGCAAAATTTCACTCGTACTAAAACGCATGTCTCTTTCATTAATTATTGAAAAGTAAGTAAAGACAAGTGAGCCAAACAAGACAGAAAATAATATGTAGAAATAAATGTACCTGTTGAGAATGTGAAACATATAATCTACACATTATTGAAAAAGTCTCTTGTGTTTATAATTTTCGAACTTTATTTTAAAAACTCGGTCTCTAAGTCGACGAATATATTTCGTGGCTGTAAAATTCGTTCTTTTCCGTCCATTTAAAAAGTAGTGTTGAGACCGCCGCCGGCTCGGATTAGCGGGTCCAGATTATCGAGACTCTTCTGTACTCCGAACACGCAATCTGAATTTAACGCTATAATCATGAAGTTGAAGTTCATCCACATTTCCTGATTTCGAAACATCTGAAAATTGATTAGAGACTTAGCCTTAGAAACCTCTTTATCGATAAAGCATTATCTTTTGTCAAAAACACTTCTGTCCCGCGTTCTGCCCTAGTTTTGAATTCACAGTTCGAAGTTTTGAGAACTTTATTTTAGCTGTTATTCGCCTTCCAAAGTTTACCAACTATCTTAGTACTTACCATATATTAATGTACTTCCGAACAATTACAGATAAGTTGTGTTTTTATTTACATCTTTACACAACAAGTTGTACACACATAGAACTAAGAATGCTTAATTAAAATATTATCTTTGTAATCAAAATTAACATAACAATATTTTCCTTATGACGCAATGAGCACAAATGTCAGTAAAATAAAATACTGGATTTTGTTGATTTAGAGATAGAACAAGGCAATAAAAATTGTATAATGTGATCGTTGCATACCTAATGATATAATACATTCTTCTATTATTATTAATCTTACTCATAAGTTTTGTATGTATATACTTTTTGTAAAAAATAAATTACGAATATTTTATTTATTGTGGTAGCTAAAACATAAAGTGAATTCAAATTTTGGCAATATGCACCATTTGTGAAGCTTTATATGCCTTAATATATATATATATATATATATATATATATATATATATATATATATATAATATATATATATATATATATATTATATATATATGTATGTCGGAGAAGGCCTCGTTCTCACGACATCTCCTTTAGTTATTGCAGGTTTAGTGGGCGTCATCAGGGGAAAATGCGAGCATAAAACACGATAGCCACGGTTTATACACTTTTAATTTAGATTTAAAAGATATTTTAACATAGTTTAGACCGAGCAGCGGGTTCAGGGCACCGCTCATACTTCCAACTTCAATACTTTCTTTAAAATTCTCAAAGGTCCAACTCGACCTGTTGCCATCAAGCCACAAAAACTCCTCCGTCTACCGAAGTAGATACTACTAAAGCATAGAAGGTGTCTGTCTGACCCCACTCCAAGCCATATGCTCTGCTCTGATTGGTCGTTTATTAAATTACAATATTCATAACTTTTATTAGGTTAGAACGATCTTTAAGTTATAGAAACATTTACCAAATCAAATAAAATTGAATTAACAATTAAAATTACAATTAACAATATTTCGAATCCAAACAATAATCCATCCAATTATACTTCCCTCCGACATATATATTTTTATAAATAAAAAAATATAATTATCCTATAATAAAATTAATTTTTTAAAATATTATATAAAAAAATTTATATATATAAATTATATATATATATATATTAGGCATCCGTCACGTCACACGCCCGCCAACTTTGGCCAAGACTAATTATAATCAAAGTCAAAGTATTGCAGGTATTTTTTATTCCATGAGTTCAGCAGACAGGCAAACGGCTCACCTGCTGGAAAGAGGTTACCATCGCCCTTAGACATTTGTAATACAAATGCGCTGCTGCTCTCTAACTCGAGACTAGAGCCTGGTCACTAATCTCGGAACACAACTTAAGACTGTTATGACGCCATAATCTAGACCAGGAATGGTAGCCATCCAGTCGGGCAAATACCCTACCACCTGGTGTTGGTTATTTTGTCGCCTTTACGACAGACAGGTTGCCCGGGCGCAGTAAATTTTATTCTTTCTCCGTTCCTGCACTGATAAAACGTATGCGATACTTTCTCCTATAATGGGGAGGCCAAAGTCCAGAACTGTGTCGTTTATTTTATGATATAAAAATTCTTGCGAAAATGAGTTATACCTTTTTACGGAAATCCTGGCTGTTGAACTAAAATTAAAAATAATGTCTTATATTTTCAAAAGTGTTAAATAAAATTCGTGCTCACTAAACTGATCAAACAAGCATAGCTTCGTTAGAGACCTGAAATCCGTACTCTGCCAATCCGCTATCGACAGCTGTGAAGTGAAATTTGCTCGAAAGCTCAATAGGAACATAGTGGCTCTCTATTGTTAGCAAACTCGCTCGAGTGAAACGAAAACATTCAATGCAGTATACCTAGACAAAGGACTATGTTTTTAGACTTCTATTGTATTTATTTATAACACAGAATGAACCATATTTTAGGCCAAAATCACTACTGTATGTACTACCATAAAATGAGAATTCTAGAAATTACAAATGTCCAATAAAAATCTTGACCATTGAAAAATTTCGAAATCCTACATGATTGGCGCCATAGATTTGTAGGCTTTTTGACTTTTTTCATTTAAAATATATAATTTATAACACAATTTCAGTCAAAATACAAAAGATAGGTACTTGTTATGACCACAAAAAAGATGGGTGGATTGTATGAAGGATGACATGATGTTTGTGGTGTAACAGAACTAACAGAGAATGTTAGAATAGAGAAGTATGGAAGGAATACATATTGTCCCAAATCATTGGTAGAAGGTGAAAGAAAAGAGATGACATTGAGACTTACATCTTTCTCTCATTTGATTTAAAAATATGTTTTAAATTATAAAACACCGTGTAGCGATAGAAGAATGATTTAGTTATGCAGGATTTACGAACTTGCAGAGGTTCTCGTTTTTTACAAAGCAGTTCTCATCCCTAACGTTCTTTTACACTTATAATTGCAAATTTCAATTAATTATCTAAAAACATTTTACTACATATATTTCGTATGACTCATACCGCAGAAAATGTTTCCAATCTCGTCGACTTAAAATAACAGCGAAGAAAGAACCCGACTTTAGAGCTGTGTCGGGCTGATAGCGACAAGCTCGGTCCCTCGGGACCTTAAAATCTTTACTGAAATGTCGGCACACGATATAACAATCCCGTGTGTATATATAATCGCTGAGATACAATTCAACGAATGCAAGAATGTATTGGTATCTTGTGTGATAATTAATCTCCTTGCTTGTAATATTGACCATCATTCTGTTAGCAACATTTACTGCCTAGGTTTTCTTCTCTGTTGTTATATACTTATTTATTGCAATTTCATGATATTAATCTAATATTTATTAAGATTTTATCTAATCTTATTAAATCGTAAACAAATTGATGTCTAATTATCTAGACATCGATTTGTTTATTACAGTTATACCAGACTTCATAGGGGCAAGTAATTTTTTTTTTCATAAATAGATAGTTAATGTTTTGTAATCCACATATTGAAATTAGCAATAAAATGTAGTAGTGCAATAAGATACAGCTCACTGTTAATTTTGTAACGTATAACTTTCTAACTCTTATTAGACAGGGTGCTTATTGACAGTGCCACCTAAAAAATAAGAAATAAAAAAAGGTTTATTTGATGAAATAGCGACGCACCTCATGTGACTTAAGAAATACGATATTTGAGAATTTGTTCCCCGCATTTTCAATTAGGTAACAAGATTTGCACTGAGTTCTTGTCACAATGCTTCTTTGAAACTTTCTTTTAGCTGATGCCAAAACGACACTTTTTTATTTGTTATGTATTTAATTTTATTATTTAATCATAAATATATAACTATATTCATAACCTTCCAGATTGTCCGACTACAAATTAGTGATAACCGTCACCGCAATACATCGGATTTATATTACCGAGTTTGTCATTAAATTCGTATAAACTTGTTATCTACGTGTATTCTAAGTTAGTCAATTAGTTCAAGGATTGAATAAAATATGACAAAACTAGACTAGAGGTCGCAAGTTCTTTTTTGGTTATGATATTTTATTAAACAATTCGCATTGTTTACTGATCATGAATTAACACAATGTATCTTTTGTTCATTTTTCCTCTACTTCTTAAATGTTGAGGGTATTGTCAAAATTTACTTAAAGGTAGTTTCCTGAAGCCATTATAGATATAGTCTAGTCAACAAGTTCAAAAACATGATAAATAAAGATAAAGGTCCTAAAAATATGAGCGATAGCTCATTCGATTCGGAATCACTTCTAGAAAAATGTTTTTGAAGGATTTTGGGGCAGGTATAAAATTGCAATTGTTATTAACAAAATAAGATGAAAAAATGATATTTAGTTTTTCGTTAATAACTCAACAAATATTAACATTTAAGCAATTTTGAAAAAAGTTCGTCAAAGAGGAGGAAATATCCGATAAAAGTCTCGACTCCGAAACTGTAAGATCAATATTTATTATTTTCCAGAGGGATGAAAATACAGCCGAAACGGTACTCTGGCTTACGCAAGCCACACCCACATCGCCCTTTAATGAATAAATATTATTTAAACATTCTAAATATGAAAATAAAAATTGAAAAAATTCAGGCACTAACTGAATAGATGAATGAACAATAATCTGCTTGAAAATTTTGTTATAACAATTTTTTATTTAATTATTCAATAGTTAATTAATAATAATTTTTTTGCTTGAACATGATCATTGCCAGTGTGATCATTGTTAAACTATAAATTTAAGATTTTTTTACCTTTCTTGGAGCAATTCTTGAAAGGCTTTAGAATAGAACCCCGTTGGAAAAATTAGAAAATATTTATTATTAATTTTTTTATTAATAATTTTCGTTGTTACAAAATTAAAAGTTTAAAACAGTGTAGTTGTAGTTTTCTTCGCCATATGTACATATTACCACGATTATACAGCGACATATGGAACATATTAATATATTTTATTAGTTTATGTTGTAGTTTGATATCAAAATACTGGCTATGTTTAATATGTAGATATAAAAAGTATGTAACCTCAAATTTGAATCTTGTATAAAATATTAGCCTTTACCGCAATTTTATCGTATGTGACATTTATACCTAAGTATATTTTTGTTTTAGGACTTTCAGGTTTAGTTAGATTAGACTACTGAATCAGAAACTGAAAATGTTAAAACAAAATAATAGTTTACATACTTTTTGTATAATACGTTTTGACAAATCTTCTAAAAATTGTATTTTCGGAATTTCCTGGTCAGCATTATTCCTCCTGTTTTTTTTTTCACATTTTTAATTTTACATTACAAAGAGACACTTCAATATTTTTTATTTGTAAAGATAATTTCAGTTCCGATATCCATTGATATGGAGCGTCCATACAACATATATCTAAACAGTGTGCTAAAATAGTTGTAACATACCTAAACAAACGATGCTATAACGAAATTATAAGGGTTTTCAATTTCGCCTTTTTGTATGGAACCCTAAACATTACGTTAATTTTGTAATCACCGTTGACTATTGTTTTTGTTTAATTACAATAATTTATAAATAATATGTACTAATATTTTGCGATACAACAACACACCACTTATGTATGTACGTGTACATACGTGGTTTGTTATTTATTGTATCGCAATTATACTTGTTTACATGCACTTGTAGCGTTCATGCTGTTAATATGACAACACAATCGTGCGAAATTTGTCAACAAAGTCTTTTTTGTGTAGTAACGATGACCTTTATTGCGTAAGATACATCGGTTCCTCTTCCTTGTTAGGCGCAATGTCCCCCTTCCGGACAATTATTACTTGGAATTGGGAAACTCCTATAATCAAGGCCACACAGAGTATTGAAAGATTAGGTAAAAATATCTTGAATTTATATAATAGATAAATAAAGCTTCCTTGGCGATTTGTTTGCGTTTTCTAATTTCTGTCCCTCAATTGCATTTTCCGGGATAAGAGTTAGTAAATATTTGTTAATCTACTTACTAAATAATATCTACACCAAATTTATTATAAACTTTTGTATGTGCAAGACTGAATAAAGATCTGTACAATAAATCTAATTGGGTGTCTGTCTGTGATTTTAAAATAAAATGAAGTGAAATCCGCTATTTATACGATATCAGAATCATTAATGAGCGTTTTCATAATTTCTGTCTATTTATAATTTTGGTTTCTAAGAGCTGATTAATGATATCCAAATAGTACACAAGAAAAAATTATCTCTCGGTTATGGTGATGTGGCCATCCCTAATTTTAGTTTCACTATCGCTATTTCCTTACATCGTTATATATACATACACTTGCCTTTCATAGAACATATGAACAGACCCAGTATTTTTGGAAATCGAGTTATATTTCCCAGAAACATGACATCTGTGACATACATAGGACGGACTGACGGACATGACGATTGTGTAAGGGTTCCTTTGCCAAACTAGCTATAGATATACATGGTCGTACGTGATGACGGAAAACATCTTGATGACACTTGCACATCGAGATATCTAATATATAAAACGCGACAACCCAATTTGGATAGCCCGACTGGAGTACTGTGCATTCCTCATAAACTGGAGGCCAGTTCCCGGCAGTGAGACTCCCATGGACTATTATTCTTTAACATGATCATACTGCTAATTATAAAGACTAGTGGTCGCCCGTGATCGAAATTCGACCAAAAAGTTCTGTTATCAAAGACTATACTTCTATAATCACAGAATCGCCAAGGCTACATTGTGAATTTGACTCTAACATAAACAAAATAGTATATATGCTTGTGCGTGTCAAACTGTCAAATACATGGTATTGTTTTGTGTATTGTTATTTTTATATTGATTTAATGTATTTTTATGCATAATTTTAAAAATATATTAGCATTCTGCACTCCTCTATATAAACAATAAGTGTGCGAAATTTCATACTCCTCCGTCTGCGCAATTTTCGTAAAAAGGAGTACAAAGATTTTGCTTCATGTATTATCTATATATAAAATTCTCGTGGTGTTTGTAGTAAATTCCTCCGAAACGGCTTGACCGATTCTCATGAAATTTTAGTGTGCATATTGGGTAGGAATCTGTAGTCCACCCCTATTTTTATAATTTTTAGATATTTTTTTTATGATACAGCATTCAAAAATACAACCCTGAATTTTCAACCCTCTACAATCAACCTGTATTTTTTCGGGCATGACGACGTCTGCCGGGACAGCTAGTTAATATATAGATTTTATCTCTGCCATTTTGCTACGGAATCTTAAACTTACTCTTTAGGAAAATTACAAGCTGTAAATAAATAATTATTAAAAGGAAGTGGAATCAACATCTCCTTGTTGAATGGCGCCGTAATTACTTATTAATTATGACGTCAATATTATAAGTATTTATTTAATTAAATTTGAAGTGTTATTTACAGTAATAGTTTTGAAATCAAATATTTTTATGTACGTAGTTTTCAGTTGTTATTAATGAAACCATTTGATTAATAAAAATTGTGTCATTGGTTGGTGGGGGTTTAAAAAATGGTTGCTAAATGTACATAAATATAATAGTAGATAATATAATTTCCAAAGTGTTAGGAATCCCAGCTACAAAAATCGTACGTAATCGTATAGGCACAAATATAACTGACACAACCAGTACAGACTGCACGATTCAATAACACGCGCAAAGTCCGTCACTATATAGCTCATCGAATGTACATTCTTGCTCGTATCGTAATCCTCGCTTGACTGCGTCACCCCTCCGTTCGGGATTTTTTTATACTAACAACAATCGACTGCGTGAACTCAATTTTCCAAGAAAGCAAGAAAACGTAATCTGCACACCTCCGGCCTTAAACGAGTAGAGTAACAATAGGATGTTTTTCTTAATTACAATTTTTACACAAAGTAAACAAAAGAAGTCCAAATGCGGGAATAAATGCAGGTGTGCATTCACTTTGTCGGGTTGTAACAATATAATTACAACCGTTTCAGTAATTTTTCAGTTTTAGTGAATTTTATATTTTAATTTAATACTATTTTAGGATTCCGTGACATCTACCGAACCCTTATGTGTCCATGGCCGAATTTTCCTGCCGAGGATAACTTAAATATAATTGTAAACTAGTCTTCACGAGGATGTTATATCAAACTAAAATTTTGTACTTCTTTTTAAACATGAAGCACAATTTTTGCAAAGGCAGCATGGCTTTCATTTCGCTAAAAAGAGCAATTTTCCCCATTCACTACGGCCGCCTAGTGAAATCGTTATCGTCTGTTCGCTGCGGCAGCGCCCATTTCCTAATGGCGCCTTCGCGTGCATTTAGCTTTTATTACCTACCTAACCTAGTACAGAAGTTTTTCATTTAGCTATAAAATATAAACCTTTATATCAAAACGATATTATAAAGCATATACGTAAGCTTACTAAACTTGTTAAGAAATGCTTAACAGTCCGTTGGTAGTTGTAGTACTACTAGGATTTTCCTCGTTGCTTCTTTTCGTTTTTTTTAAATTCTATGATTGTTTTCTGTCTTAGTATTTTTTTTTTTTTTTTTTTTGTTCTTTTCAGTATGCGTATAGTAGATATTGATCTGATTACTAATGATCGTACGAATTTAATGTATCGTAGTGGAAGTTATGTTCGGGAGTAAAGTACCCTATATTTAACATTATAATGAACAGTACAAGTATAATAAATTTTATTATTATCGACTTGTTTAACATCGCTGGCATATACTCCGAATACTTATCCTACATATACAAACAAACCCATTCTCTGTTTTCATTCACTTTCTCCCAATTACTTGGGGTCGGCACAATATATCTTTTCATTTCATACTCCTTCTGACATACGTCTCTGTCACACCAGAAATCAACACTATCCTTCAAATATACAAACAAATAATGAGAATAAAATAATTCTACTTTTCTGTTTGTTCTCGTTAATCGAAACTTCCACGGCAACAAAAAGGAAAGTGAACAGCGAGAGTGTGTCAACTTCCCTCTCTAGCCTTTTTTATAACTCTTTAAAATAGTGTCCGCTAAGTCTTTAAAATTAATTAATAATTAAATGTAAATAATCGTACAATAATTATATATACCACCATCGCCACTTCTAATCAGCCAATTGCCACAGGTTGTATGGAAGGGATCGCTTATTAGCGATAAAACCGCCCTTTGCACACATTAGAATAACACTAGTTACTAAGTTTTTCTGTAATGGTGTACAATAAAGTGTTATCTATCTACCTATCTTAAATGTACTCAACAGTGGAAAACTATATTTTAATTCATAAAATAAGCCGTGTAAACTTTTTATCATAAGCTAACAACATAAAAGCTGTCACGATAATGCTATTTGTACTAATAAACTACAAATTTAAAAAATTAAAAGGGATCTAATTCAGCATAAGAAACAGTCGCTTAGACGGTTCGCGCTCAGTTGGTCTACAAAATAATAAATTACTACGGCTGCTGTAAACTGCGAGCAACGAGGCAACAGTTATATTTTGTTACCGGGGAAAAACAAAAGGGTCGTTACAGAGTCCGGAGGGAATACATATCCCATCCCGTTTTAAGCCTGACGTGTTCCGGAACAAGGCTAAAGTATCCAGCAAATGTATTTGAGATACTCTCTTTATCTCTAGAACCAGGAAAGTGGCCGGTAATTAAAACTGACAACTAAAATATTTTTACCAGCGCCTAGTCACATTAGTGGTTTTATTAAACGGCTCATTTATTTCGGTTGTTATACAGTTTGCGATAATTAATTCAGAATTTGCGACATATTCATTAATTGAATTAGGACATTTTAGGCTTCAATCTGAGGCCGAATAGATTTGGGTTAAATAACGTAGATCTATGACTATATTGATAAAAGTAGCTAAATCAAAGGTGTGTGCCAAGATCTTAGCAATTGGAAAAGTGTCTGTCTACTGCTAGGAAATGAGCGTAGAAATATGGACGTAATGCAATAAATGCCTTAATAATTATTATCAAGTCAAATAAACAGATGAGGCTTAGAGCGGACACTGCATTAATTACGCTTCGATTGCATTGTCAACATATATTATGCCGGCGTATCTTGGCGAATGTGAACATAGACTCTGCGAACTTTAGCGCATGTAAACTCGTGAAGAAAATACAGTGGCCAACTAGTGCAAAGCAATGAAAAAATACAGGAATGAAGGGCGACCAATTGTATTGTGACCTCATCACACGAGTATACATGCTCTAAAGTTCGCAGAGCCTATGTTCACATTTGCCAAGATACGCCGGTCGAATTATATCTATCTAACTTTAAATTGATGAACTTTTACTAACACAGCATGGGGAAAAACCGATGACAATCACTATCAAGCAGGTGAAGGAACCTGTGACGTAAGAGGAGATAGCAGGTGGTCCTTAATTTTTCAAACCACTCCTGTGCAGAAAAGGTGTGTGTAATATGACTGTTGATTCTTTTAAAAGCAAATAGTCTGCAAAGTTCCATTCTGTTCTGTACTTATATTTCTAGAGATGCAACTTTTTTTATCTTATTGTTTTACAATAAAGTATTATAGTGAAATTCGACTATAATCATGAATTTAAATTATTAGTTTGAACATTATTAATGTGCAGTTGTCAAAGACTATGATTATATACTTTTATAATCACAGATTTCGCCAAGGCTACATTGTTAATTTGACTTTAACAATGAACAAAAGAGTTTATATGTGTGTGTGTGTCAAATACATGGCAGTGTGATTACTTATTTTTTATGCATAATTTTAAAATAATATTAGCATTCTGCACTCCTTCTCCATGTAATATTAAGTGTACGAAATTTCATACTCCTGACTCCTCCGTCCGCGCAATTTTCGTTAAAATGAGTACAAAGTTTTTGCTGTGTTTTTGCTTCACGTAATAATATATAGATTCTTTTATATTACACAAATTATATTTTCTTCTTTTAAAGTTATTGGATTTCATTCGGCAGTTCTGATAACTTTATGGTTGCCGCACTCGCGTCTCTTCCCATAGGATTGAATATGATTAAAATTCCTGTATTATCTGCATATTGAGATTACAACCATGTAAAGCCTGCCATCGCCTTGAACAAGCGTGGCGCATACACCACGTTTACCCAAAAATGAATGAGACAATAATGAAAAGCTGATAATATTGTATATTTTATTATAAACGTAAAGCTTCCTAAAGTTAATGAGGGTAATGCCAAACCTTTTTTTGTAATAAACAATTTACTTGAATCAATGCAAATTATTTATTTTTACATTAAAAGTCCTGTCGTAAGATTGATTGAATGTAAAAACCTACATTATGTCTGGTTAATTGTTGTAGCACGAGTATTGGTGAAAGTTGGCCAAGTCTTTTTAAATGACTCATATTTGAACAAACAATATTCACATGTAAATTAGGACAGACGCATAACTTCACCGTTTTACAGTTTCGTTTAAAAGTTGAAAGCGCCATATAAATCTCTCGCTTTCTAATGAGAAGCTATTGAATTTGGATACTTTTCACACTACCTTTAAGTAGGTACTGAAACCAATATTAAAATTGTATATTAAAAAAAAACATTAAGGTTCTTGCAATTCTTATATTACTTTCAGAAATACAAAACCAATGGTTGTTTTGTTTTTCGAGCGCAGCTGAGTCGGGTGCGCGGGCGGAGGGTGCCGGCAATGGGAATGTTTTGACGGGGAGCTCGTATGTTCGGAGCTGGTACTTGTTGGCGACAGGGGCCGAGATAGTGCGAAGAGAGTGGTTGCCCCCCGACCGTGGCGTGTACCTGCGCGTGCGCCGCGATGCGCACCTCCGCTTCACCGCGCCGCGGAAACGGCAGGTAGCTCGCGCTCTGCCGGTACCAGGCGTGGTTCAGTGCGCGCGTTCTCTCGCCGCCAGTGGTAGTGTACGTGGTGCGCGGACGCACGCGCGCCGTTCGCAAACATGGTGCATACGGCCCACTGGTGAAGTGATCATTACAGTGAACCGGTTTTATTTGACGAAATGTCCTGTGATAGAAGAACAAGGGCCGCCCGTTTCCTTGACCTGCGGTGAGTTCGCAACACCGAACTGTG
This sequence comes from Dendrolimus punctatus, assembly GCA_012273795.1. NCBI lineage: Eukaryota > Metazoa > Arthropoda > Insecta > Lepidoptera > Lasiocampidae > Dendrolimus > Dendrolimus punctatus. The sequence goes on from CM022543.1 coordinate 12,444,882, forward strand.
CTTCCTGTCGTTAACGTTTGGGCGATTCTTTGTTGGAGTTAAATCCTGTGTGCAGAATTAGCGTGTCCCTTTTTGACGCATCCTACTACCTGTCTTTAGTTCCAAGCGAAGCATTATGCTTGCTGTGAGTGCCCAAACTCCTGTGGGAATCATCTAGGATAAACATTGTTTGCGTTTCTCTACTTATCCAAAACAAACAAGCACAAGTTGATATGATTTCTTTTGTAATATTGGATTTTGCAATCATGTTTAGCTGTGTTCAGATTTCAAGTACAAAGTCATTAGTGCTGTGTTGTGACCTTGACAGACTAAGTTACGAAACTAGCGACCCAAGCATACGTAATCTCCACAAAATTGGCGGTCACGATTTTCTCCTGTTGCTTCAAAAGATACCATTGTCAAATCTTATCTGATGACATTATATTGTTTAACAAGCCAATTTCAAATAAAAATCTTATTAAGCTTTGGTTTCTTGAAGTTGTATAGATAGAGCTTGATACTGAGCCCGCAAGGTATTTTTGACAATGGTCGCTAGAACCTCCTGCCTTTAAAAAAAAACAGTCCACAAGGCAATAATGGCTCGATAAAGTGCAGATGCAGGACGCTGGTGCAGCCCCCACAGCACCTCGTGGCCTTGAAAGGCTCTTGACCAGAACAACCCTGTCGATGTCGTATAATTTGCAACCTCCACGATCCGTACTGACGAGGTTATTGACGTCTCACGACTTGGTGCCTTAACCTAACAACTATTTCTTTTTTCATGGCAGCAAGACTCACAACGCAACGGTTGACTCGATTCTGCTAAGTGCTAATGCTCGGCTTCTCCTTGAAACGATTGTTCTCACGTCGATCTTATTATAATGAATAACTACAATAGTTATTACGTCATTGCTAAGCAAGTTTCCGCCTTCAAAGTTTGGTACTTAACAATGTGAGTCACGCAACTACCATTCTTCATAATAATTTTACAATTTAATAAACATAGAAATCATGTGAACGAATAAAATCATTCGAAGTAAGCATCTGTGAGTGCATCGTCCTTAAGCCGCATAGTAGGTATTAACGCTGGACCTAGGTGGACAAAATTAGTTGACTTTCACAATGATTGTATGCAGTTGCAGTATTTATTAATAGGCACACTCGTCAGACGGGACGGGCACCAACACGGATCAATGCCCAACCAGCCCTAGGTGAAGGACGGTTGTTCAGTTCTTCGCACCTTGCATACAGTCTCTCTTATTGAACAAGCGGTTTACCTTTCATTTATACAAAATCAACTTGAATCTTGTTTCAATGAGAATTTACGTCCATTTAATAATTACTAGGTGTGCCCGCAACTTCGTTCATGCGAGACTGACTTTGTGTTAATATCTCCTGAATCCCGCAATATCGAAATTAATTGTAGTACATGTAAATTCAAGGTAAAATTCCTGTTTTGAACCCTAAAGTATTTATTCAAATATATTGAGCCATTCTTCTAAAAATGGTCATTTTCTGATTAGGTACCACATAAATCGCAGTTAAGGCTAAAATTTGGCAATTGTTTCAAAATTAGAAACGGACTTTTCGATTTCTTTTATAGGTATGGCCTACTATCTAATCTAAAAGGTTTTATATAACAGTATCATCATATCAGTCTATATGTGCTAAATAAACTGATTTCTTTTAACTTATTAGATTATTCATATTTTTAAAAATAATTTACATGCTATTAATCTATTGCATAGAACAGGTTTATAATATATACGTGTAAACGTTTAGTGGTTTGTTAAAATATTACTATTCTTACACTGTGATAGGTAAAATCAGCTGTCTGCGCGACTCTAAAGCACCATATGGCGTAGTAATCCACACAAATAAGGCAGCGGCATATGTTTACGGCTTTCACTCCCACAAGCACACAATCAATGTATCGTACCAGATTCGAAAAAAATATTTGACAATTATAGAATCGCCACTATGATTCTAAAGTGTGTTAGTGTATTGGTAATTAAACATCTTAAACTATGTATTTAAAGTGTGCAACTTTAACGTAAATTACTATCACCTACTAATTGTTTAAAAGACAATATTGGCTGTACAATTTATTATTTTCGTACCCGAATATTTTGGGGAAACTTAGGCAATTAGAGCTTAGAACAAAGAGTAGGCCGCATGCAGCAACACGCGTGCACCCACGATGATGAGGGTAGTTTTTGCCTGCTGACAGCAGCTGGTAACCCCGCGAGTGACTCACGTCCTGCGTATCTGTGCCCCACTCACTGTTGGTCGGGGTGCGTGTCGTTGACCTTCCAGCCCCATTCTATACACATACAAACTGCACTCAGTTTATACATTGGCCTTTGTGCTCTCTATTATTTATAGCGTTTTGAACATAATATTCTGAATCCCCACTGTTTTTCATTTTCTCGCTCCTAACTGAAATTCAAACGCGTAGTCATTATTATTCAACAGCAATATGTTCAAATGTAATAACAGTGTATTACTTGAGGAAGTTATTAGCGTCATAAATTACAATCGGCACATCCTTGTGCGTTACTTCGGAAATGTTTACTGACCTTTAAAGTTATAAATGAACTTAAATGTTGGGATTTTACACATATAATAATTGTTGTAATTGAAAATTAGGAAACGCATGCGATACTCGTTTCCATTTTAACCCTTTGAATTATCATGTAAATTTGTCTTTATAATTTTTAAACAAAGTCAACGTACGGCAAAACTTGTATTAATTATGTTACTTTCATTCTGAACAGCGAATAGTTATTGGTGCAGAGAATGACATTGAAATTATGGTCGATACCCGCGAGGCGTTTGATCCGGCCACCACGGTGCTTCATACCGGTTTCCAGCGAACCGAGACGCATCGCATTGTTGATCCTACCACACAAAACCAAAATGAAACAATCCGTTTTTTGTTATTTCAAAGTGAACAACGTCGACTATCTTTGCTTTATTATCCTGCATCCATTTCATGTTCATATTGCTCTGATTCATTTGTATTGCAATAATCAAACGTGGGAGTTTAAAACTAACAAACTTGTCTCATACTCAAAAGACATGTTCGATTCGGGTAGTATCCACCCTGTTATGCAGTTTTCTTGAAACCTGAACACCAAATCTAATCAATTCGGTTGTAGAGACGGTACAATGTTTTTTTAATTAACGTCGTTCCAGCATCAATGAAGTTACGTCTTGTTTTAAATAAATTACTATGTATTTGAATAGTATCGATTATTCTATAAACCTGCGACGTTATTGTTGTACTGTTTATTGTATTTTTAAGTTTAAACTAAATTAATGAAATAAAAATGAGATTTGGGTGATTAGCAAGTGTAAATCTATACTAATATGGTAAAGAGATAAAGTTAATGAGTTTGTGACGTGGTAGGGGATAATTTCTGGATCTACGAAACCGATTTTGAAAATTCTTTCATCAGTGGAAAGCTACATTATTCGTGAGTGACATAGGATATATTTGATGGTGATTAATGATAAGTTTTTTTTCTGATGTCCAGCGAAGTGGGCACGGGTCAGCTAGTAACATATAAAATACGTTAGGTATAGCGTGTCAATAGTTCAATTCTTTAACATCAAACTAAGTCCAGTTTACTGAGGTAATGTTAAGTTAATACCGATGTATGAAATCCGCCAATCTGCAATATGCCTTGAAAAAGCATATCAGCTATTAAGTCCGTTCCCTAAAAATGCGATACTGGCGTAATTGTGAACTTTTGAAGGCTGACACTACTAGTATAAACCAATAGTATGAGTAAACTATAATTCATAAAACTTACGTGCTAAGGAAGAGCCACTTTTATGCATAGCGTCGAAGTCACGCTTTAGTAACACCATTTGCTTAGCAAATAACCTTATTTCCTGTCCACGGACGTACCTTATAATAATAATACTTATTTGTATGTACCACACTCAGAGAGCTTCAATGGCGCTTAACTTAAATACAATTAAAGGCTGTTTCAATGAATTTTTATTGGCATATTCGTAAATTTAAAATGTTGTTAAAGTACGGACTGGCTGTTTTCCAATTCTGAGAGCTGCAGGATGTCTGTTTATCGTCATTTACATATCTGATTACTAGATTTTTCCGATAAATGAATGTATTACGTTTACACATTGTTTGATTACACGAAATAATAGTGTAGCTTATAAGGACAAATGTCTGTGAAGAAATTTTAAACATCAAACTAAGGTGAAAAGGCTCTTTTTAACAAAATGTTGTATTAGGATCAATTTCTGGAAAAGTATGTCAAACTAAAGGAAAACGTTGATTTTTCAATAAACCTTTTCATATTTTCAAATATTCGACAAAACAACCCACACCCAGGTGGTAGCACATTTGCCCGACTAAATGGCTACCACCCCGTTTAAAGTATGTCGCCATAACTACCTCGAGTTGTATTCCGACATTAGTGACCAGATTCCAGTCTCCCTTAAGAGAGCAGCAGCGCATTTGGTGTTGCAAATGTCCAGAAGCGATGGTAACCGCTTCCCATCAAGTGGGCCGTCTGGCAGTCGAAATTCGTTCGAATGTCATAATGTACAAATACTATAAGTAAGTATTATGGATTATAGGGACGGTTTTTTACCTGAAGAAGGTAGCCATTGCATTACGAAGAGCCGACGACTCAGGTACGAAGGCATGAATAATTCACGTGGCTGGGCCCTTCGTTGTCTGGGCTCGCTTCGGAGACAAGCTGAAATAACACTGAAATATACTGTTTATTAGAAGAACAAGTTTCATGGGCTACTTTTCAACAACGTATCGTGTAAATTGCTGTTCTTGATTGAAAATTAATATCTTCGATGAATTTTGCATTATTTCTTTCACGCAGTCCGCGTGCTTAGAATTCGTAATGCACAAAAAAATAAAACTTCGTTTAAAAAACCGACTTCAAAAACTAAAATGTATAAAATAACTTATTTCTAAAGCTATTTTTATTAATATATATTATCTAAAACATCTTAAAGTCAGAATTTTTTTTCATAAAAAATGTTCATAAATTGAAAACTACTGGGCCAAACTATGTTAAATTTTTAGGGGACCAATTGGAAGCTATTCCGCGGCGAATAAAAAAAGAATCACGTAAATCGGATCCTAAATCACGGAGTAATCGGTGAACATACATTTAAAAAAAAGATTCCGACGAATTGAGAACCTCCTCCTTTTTTCGAAGTCGGTTACAAAAGGATGTAATTTGCCAGGAGAAAAATATCTTTTATTTATTTTTGGGCAGGTGTCACACCTTATTTAACAACATGCAGTAGTTTACCTCACTATATTTTCTTTTGACCTCGCGTTCTGTTTGCAACATTATTCAAGTAAGGTGAGAAAAACTACCTCAGAGCTACACGCAATTCTAACCCTAGTTATTGAACAGAGACATGGGTTCTAACCACACAGTCAAATATTCAAAACTGGTAATTTTCAAACATTATGACGTCGATCGTTCTGACTAATATATTGTCTTTTAATACACACGATGTTTCTTAGTATGCGTTATACATATTACTCAAAGAGTACCGCTTGTTTGCGAATACCACTTCATTCGAGTTGTATTTCTGCGTTCAAATGTTTTAAAAGTTTAGGTGAGCAATACATAAGGTCTGTGGAGAACGTGGGAAACAACTTGACGTGACGACTGAATATATATATATAATGAACGTTATGTGTACCACGCTATCGTATTGGTGACAAGTGTAATGATAGCGATGTTTGTATGATAATAAATAAATAAATACATCTTGTTGAAGAATTTAAACATTGCGATTTAATAAAATCAGCTTACATTGAAACTGTGTTTATTAGTCAATTTTAATAATCACGAAGTGCGAAGCATATTAAATGACATCGGGTCGTATTGCATTTGCCTAGTCTCTTTATTCCTCGTAAATATCTATCTGTTTTTATCTAAATTACAGGTATCTATATTATTTACGAGAAGTTTTGTATTTTGTATTATATTTTGTATTTCAATAAGTACATTACACGCTAACATAAATAAGCCAATATATTAAATTCAAATACGTCGAATCACCTCTCATCTCGGTCTCGTTTTGTGAAGTGGGTATCTTCTAGAGAGGTGCTAAAATTACTTTATATCTTGAACAAGTACAAATTTTACATGAATATAAAGTTATTCATTCCTCATTAGTTATACATTTGGAATGTTTCACGAAGATATATGGCTAAGTTTCTCCTTTGAATGTGTAGACGCAGACTCATTCAGTAACACCGAAAGCGTTTAGGGAGGGTGCGCTTATCTGTCGTGGTGGAGGCGGGGGCCGACTCTACCCTCAGGGCGGCTTGCTCTCGCACCGGCCTATCCGACCACTTAGTAGATTGCTCGGTTTTGTCTTCTCACGATACTTCTTTATACCCGAGAACCGTCTTCAATTTGAGTTTTAAATTTATTTACGACACTACTTATGACTGATTTAGTTCGTTGCGACTGAATCTGAGATTTAATAGATCCTTTTTTATTGCGAATCTGGCCAACATGCAGAGGACGAACGAAGCCAGCGCCTAACCAGCCTTTAGGATGGGATAAAGAAAAGGGGATAGGGGATGAACAAGAGGAATGCGATGGGATAAAGTCAGGCAGAAGTAGGCCACAGAAATTTGCGACGATTACCACAAGGCAACGTTTCTCCTCGATATTCTGTTATAGCGTGGTATCACACCGATCGAGCCGGCCCTAATCAAGATTCAGAATTCCAACATGATTATTTTTATTGATATACAAGAACTCTCCAACGCACATACTTGTTTTATCCATAAAATATTTTAAGCGTAGCTCACTGCTTTTAGACAGCAAGAACTTAGTGCGAGACGGAAGACGACAGCCGGATAGACACACTAAAACCATCCGGTGTTCTTTACACACGTAACTTATCTACTACATATTGCGGGTGTTTCCGTTTTCTACCCACTTTTTCTACCCACAAGCCTAAAATAATAATAATAATTCCGTTTTCAACCCATTACAAAATTCAATTCCGGTTTCTACCCACTAAACTGAGTACAGGCAGCAGAAAAAGTCAATTCGATTAAAAATATTTATTTAAAAAATAATAAAGTCAAAAGATTCTTATACATTTTTTACAAATAAGTAAAACTTACATTTAGATTATAAAACATGATTACATAGATCACATAATTAACGTTTGGTACGTAACATTTTCAAAATTCACAACCTCGTCAAAATATCAAATAACACAGAGTAAAATATCAAATAGACTTTGAGCAAATATAAATTAGTTTAATGAAGAAAATGATTGTAACTAATGTTCAATACATTGGATGCATTTATTGCTTTTGTAATCATAATATTGAAAATATAACTAAAAGTTAAGTAAAATTTGAATAATTGGATAGATTCGGCAATACTAATAATCGACGTTAAAAGCATGAAGTATTGACATAAATTATGTAATAGCTTTTTTTTAATTTTCCTAACAGTGGCCTATAATAATAATTTTTTTGCCACATGCCAAGTCATTAAACTCAGATTCTATTTATTGTCTCTCTCGAATACATCATATTTTTCGATTCCTTGATATTACAATATCTTTTCCTTTGATCCGTGTATTTTTATTTTTTTGCGTCATTAATTTAACATTAATATTTGAAAGGAACTGAAGCATGTTTAGCGACTTTTTCTTTGCCACAACGCGGTTTACAGTCACATGCTAGCTTTCAAGAGCGTTAGTTGTTTTATGTCGACATCCGCATGAAGACCATAAAATTCTAGGGGATATTTTCCGCCAAACATATATGTTTTGACAATATAAACATTAAATCTCACTGCATCTTAATGCGTGGGACTCTATTCCATAATATAGAGAAAAGCATAATCCACCATTTCTTTCGGTATTAAACCTAAATATTTTTTAAAATGCCTTTTTTTGGTTATATTGAACTCTTTGCCTTTTTTATATATCGCTTGACAAAAGTGAAAGTAACAGGCTCTGGTTTTAGTTTCAGGTGAAATAATTTGGAAAAAAACGTGTTTATTCATGTACGTGTTGGGTTATTATTATCCAGTGACGTCATACACACTTGCAGCTAAGAATTCGTTCGTGAACTAATATTGAGTAGAGATTTAAACATTTTAATATTGTGAGCTGTTTATCTTGCAATTAATAAATATTTAAAACAATAATGTTTCTGACCGTACTTCGAAACAATGAAAATTAGTAATGGGTTGAAAACGGAAAGTTTTTTGGGTAGAACACGGAAAAAAATATTATATTTATTTTTGTAGGTTGAAAACGGAATAGATTTTGGGTTGAAAGCGGAAAAAATATTTTTGGGTAGAAAAAGTGGGTAGAAACCGGAAACACCCCATATTGCACATACATACGCTTGTAACTTGCACAATGGCTTACCAGCTACTTGCACGTGTTACTATCATGTCTTACAAATTATGGCACAGGGGCTTCAAACCTTAGATTAAAATATACGAACCGGTAGCATTATAATATGCTGATTCACGCAGAATCTTTAAAACGTAGCCAGCTGCCAAGAAGGAATTGCATGCAATTGTACTAGTATTAATTTAAAAACATATCCTCAGTGAAATTCACTCGCACATATCTTTATGCATTACGCTGGTACGGCCACGTTTTACGGAAACCGGCTTATTATGTGGGGAACAAATGTCTAGCCATGCCGCCTCCGCCAGGCCCCGGTCGAAGGCCCAAGAATGACATGCGTACCAATGGTCTCAAAACGGGGAATGCTGAAGATCGCGAGAGGTGGAGTAGAAAAAATAAGAAAGCGGACCCTGGGCGTCGGAGTGAACGCTCCGAACGCAACCAGGATTTAACGCTCGGATGATAATCATGATGATATCTTTATGTATTCAAGTTTTTAAATTTTAATGAAATGTAGTGTTGAATCAATAGAGCGCCGTTAGTCATAAACAATGTATAAAACATACAAACAAAGAGTCCGTAAACATCCTTTATGGAGTTAACCTCTATCGATACGTCTTCGTGCGTTGCTTTACCGTCACATGGTTAATTCATACGACGGGTCTTTGGACCTACAAAACGAAGGCCATGTTTATATCGTTGTTGCCTTGACTGTGTTATTTTTATTATGACAGATACCTACTGCTATTAATCCATTGCTGAGTCAGTCATTAGTACCTGGATTCTTCTTTATTAACGATTGCAACTGTTGTAACTTCCTCATTCAGTTGTACTATTAAAAATACTTTGTAATCTTTATTTGCGAAACCTGTTTTAATTATTTCCACTGTCAAGTTTTATAGGATTAACAAATGCCTTACCGTCGATTAAATTTTGACTTAACTTGTATGGAACTCACATCAAATTTTAACCGATGTTAAGGCAAATAACTGACAGAAGGTAATATATAGGAAAGGGCTATCAGCGAATTTCGTCAGCCTATGTGTTACCAGTAGTTAATTTCGGTTGGAGTTAGACTTTATAAATATTTCGTAATAACTTCAGCCCACTCATTTAAAATAAAAATCTTTGAAATGATGACAGATGACACTGGACGCTTGCAGCTTTAGGATTGGGGTCGCCAATGATAGTAGGAATTATTTATGGATATCCAATTACGTATTTTAATTACCTTATTAGGTTTTTCTCCGGTGTACGTAGGCTATGCACAGGTGTGGCGGCGAAAGCAGCGCTCCCTTGACATGCTACGGCGCGCGCGCATTGCTGTCAAGGCCCCGGGCGGCTGCTGTATGCGCCCGACCCGACAGATTTGACTTCGCGATAACGAACTATATTATCCAATCTCTTTTTTTATCTCAAGTGCGGCTAAAAAATCCTTAATCACCAATTCTAAAAAATTTAGCAATATGTATACATAATTGATAACATATATTTTGTGTTAGGGCCGCCCACGAACGACTTCGCCAACCAACACTATGAAATGACTCATAGCGGCGGCATTTCCAGTCCACTGGCAAAACTTACCATTAAGTTTTTGACCGATTTAAACCATCTATATATATATATATATATATATATATATATATATATATATAGTATATAGCTATATTACTGTAAAGTTTTATTAAAATCCTCATAGACTTTATTTTTTATAACATTATATTGAATAGAATAATAGATATACATATCAAACTAACCCTAAAGACGCCACACCTTTACCATGGTGTATTATCATGGTAGTATAATGTATTATAATAATAGTAATCATAACTTTGTATACTAAAGTACCTTTATATGCTAAAGTATTTTTGTACTACGTTGGTTTAAAAAACCATTGCACATTTTGCTACAGCTCACGTTATTCACGATTCAAGTATACAATAGCGCTTACAAACATCTTAATCACATTGTCTCTTCTATCATACATAACCATTTATGCTCGCAAATTGCAAAAGCAACGTCATTGTGTGTTCATGCACTAATGACGCCAATGCTACAGTTATGTTCACACGCGTTGGGTCGTGATGAAGTTAATGCGGATTTCATAGATATGAACAATAATTAGAGCTACATTTGTTCAAACTGATTAGTGACGATTCAGTTCATTGTTGCAAAATTGCAAAATGTTATAATTTTGGGATTATGTGCCTGAACCATAGTATGAAAGGATGTTTTGATTTTTTCTTCTTGTTCCTGTTCAATCTGTTAAATTGTTAGCTATATAATAATGATTTTTTTTTAATAAACAATCGATATGCTATTTGTCTCGCTAGAATTAAGAGGGCTAAGTTATTATGGTCGTAAAAATCTCTTCATTACTTTTACTGTGAATATACTATTGCCTATATCACCAGATTAGCTAAAAATACTGGTATGGACAAGATCACATTAAACAATGAGACCACATATGATTTTGCTAGGAGAGTATTGTAATTATTATTTCAAATCTTTTATTTCGATAATGTTGTGAAGGTAGATGTCGGTTACATATTAAATTAGTTAAAGAATCTGTTTTGCGAAAAAGTGTACTGTGAAATAGATAGAAATAGGAAACACTTTATTGTTCACCAAATAAACGATTACAGAAAAAATAAATTACAATAATATAAAGATAAAACAAAAGGCGGCCTTAACGCTCAAAGCGATTTCTTCCAGGCAACCTGACTGAGAGGATACATTTAAAAACTTATGTCTAGGTATAATGAAATTAATAAGAAGCAAAATAAAAAGGAAGGACAGTACAATGTGGACAGTAAACAGCTTAGTTAAGAAGAATAGAAAATAAAATATATAAAAAAAAACATTAAAAGCTAAGGTAGTGGTTTTTGACCGACTTTTTAAATATGGCAAGTGATTTAGCTTTTCTGATATCTACGGGTAAAGAGTTCCACAGGCAGACAGCCTGCATAGCGAAGGATTTGGAGTAAAATGTTGAAGAATGTGCAGGTGCCTTTAACAGGAGGTTATTAGAGGAGCGCAAATCGAAGGTGTGTAATGTATGAAGGAAGTTGAAATATTCCTTAAGGTAAGGAGGAGTGTAGGGTATAAATAGTGTACGATATAATAAATGTAGAAGATGAGCATTCCGGAGAAGTGAGATTGGGAGCCACTTGAGTTTTTTGCGATATTGAGTAATGTGATCATATTTTTTTAATCCAAATATGAATCTAATACAAACATTTTGAAGACGCTCAAGTTAAATGAGTTGCTCTTGGGTAATATTAAGATAACAGGCATCCGCATAGTCAAGGATGGGTAGTAAAACTGCTTGAACAAGCGAAATCTTAGTGGTGGTTGGAAGGAATTTTTTTTAGTCTTCTGAGTGAGGCATAGGATGCAAAGATCTTGCGACTTAACTCGGTAATGTGGGGTCGCCAACACAGTTCCTTGTCGAAGATTACGCCGAGATTGTTGACTTGGTCACTAATGGGAATATACGTATTATGAAACATTACATCAGGGAGTAATTCAAAATCAATTTGGGACATAGTTCGAGAGCTACCGATAATTATAGCCTGAGTCTTACCAGGATTAACGCTAAGTCCGTAAGAAGTACTCCAGTTGTGTATACGACTCAAGTCATCATTAATAACCTTAATAGCGTCATGTAAGGTGTCCTTCGGAGCCTGGGTATAAATCTGCAAATCGTCTGCATAGAGATGATAGGAAGAAGATAGATTTTTGGAGTAGTATTTATAAAAGTAGAAAATAAAAGAAGAGATAAAACGCCGCCCTGAGGAACGCCAGCAGATAGAGCTTGCCATGTTGAAAACATGTCATCGATACGTACTCGCTGCCGGCGTTCAACCAGGTAACTGTGAAACCAATCAATTGCAGTTGGAGACATGTTGAGAGAGCGGAAAATTTCGATAAGTATATCAAAATCCACATTGTTAAATGCACTACTAAAGTCGATCAGTAACAGAACAGTCACTAAACCTTTATCCATACCACAACGGATATCATCAGTAATTTTGACTAGTGCTGTGACCTGGTCGAAACCCAGACTGAAAAGGATTCATGAGGGATTGAGTGTTGAGGAATAAACTTGGTTGATCATGAACCAGACGTTCCAGGATTTTAGAGAGGAAAGGTAAGATAGATATAGGGCGGAACTCTGAGAAGGATAAGGGATTAGGTTTCTTGGGTAAGGGAATAACTTGGGCTTCTTTCCATACAGTAGGAAATATACCAGTGGATATGGAGTCATTAAGGATGTGGGAAATGGTAGGACTGATAATGTCAAGAATGGGGAGTATCATGTTTCGACTACTTCCGTCACTGCCAACTGCGTTAGAAGTGATTGATTTTACAGCTTTCTCAACATCACATACAGCAAATTGATTGAGACAAAAAGGAGAACACTGAGGAGTAGGAAGAGAAGAAATGAAATTAAGCGTTTCAGACTTAACAGTCTGATTAATAGTTGAAGTGGTAGCAAAATGCTGATTCAGAAGATCTAGGTTTATGTTATTGGAATAAGATATAGGTGTAGTTTTACCAACTCCGAGTGATTTAAGAAATTTCCATTCTTTTCTAGGATTATTGATATCTACTGATTCGTGAATATACCGAAATAGTGTAGTGAGAAATCGTATATATGTATAATTTGTATTAGAAAACCTGAATCTAATAGATTGAAAAGTAATATAACCTGGAGTTAAATATTATTTTCTTTTAATTATGAACATCAGTTTAAAATGATAAATCGCCTATGTTTTAAATCAGAACTTAGGTCGAAAATCGAATATAATTAACTGTATTATAGTAGGTTCATATAACTGTGACCATGGCACAATAGCTCCATTATAATATGGTGAAGTCAACGCATCCTTGACATGAGCGGCGCAGTCGCAGCGCAACATGCACAAGCCGCACCGTCACACCACATTACCGCTTGTTATGTAATAATCACCCACAAGTATCATTATTCAACATATCTTATGTCACCGCTTTATAACTAAAACGACCTATTCAAATAAGCACAGTGATAACATTGTTATGTCTCTCTGCTGCTCTCAAATCCAATGTGCGCTCAGTTTTGCATATCTGAAGGTCGCATCGATAGGAGCACTCGTAAAGAGGAATGACATTGTATTATAAGCTAAGAAGCTTAGCAGACAACTAGATTATATTATATTATATACGAGTACAAAAGATGTTTTCGAATTGTGAGCCAGGGAAACTGCTAAGTAGGTTTTTCCTTGACACGAAGGCCCTGTTGCAACGCGGCATCCGATACAAGGTTGCCACGACACGCCCTGGCGATTATTTAATTGTTATTCAAGCACAAGATAGTGCAAAAGACATTATGTCGAGGTTCAATGATAAAAACAATAGAAGTACCTAAATAAAAAATTGACATAATCGAAGATAATCTTATGAGTCTGTTAGATTAACTATCCTTGATTTTCAGTTTTCATTTATTTACTGGCCATTCTCTAATTGTTTTTTAGCGTGTAATTAATATTATTCACTAATTATGTGAGCTTTTCAAAATAAAAGGACTGATGTAGCAAAATGTAATCGATTTGAATCTCGTTTTGAGCCAACAAAATACGTAAAATTTTTTACTTCAATTTAATTAAAAATAAACGCCGAACATGATATTGGCTTATCATAATTTCAATTTCACGCGACAGAGGTGTGGCATCTTGAGAAATCCGGCCAAAGAAAACTCCCTAAGAATCAACTATCTGTAATAAATAAATAACACTGATGTCTTATAATAATATATACTTATATGATATATTTGCTGTTATATTCGTCTTGCACAAAAGAAATAATTATGTAAACAAAAACAATAACGTGGATCAGGATTACCTAATCTATAGTTACATTAATTGCACATAATACGTATCTCATAATATTATTTTGATAGTCAATAAGAAAGATATTTATACAAAATACGTTAGTTGATAACAAATTTATTTGCATAGTTTCATAAATAGTCTAATATAAAAAGAAATATGAATATAGAGATGTAAATACACAAAAATAAATAAGATCAAGAAGAATATTTACCCATCTATATAGACGGATAATACTTTAGACTAGGGGTAGGGTAACCATATGGCTACCCTATCCCTAGTCTAAAGTATACCGCTATAACAGCCTCGAGTTGTGTTTCGGCATTAGTGGCCAGGTTCCAGTCTTCCTTCAAGTCAGCAGCATTGCATTTGTAACGCCTTTTGTGTTGTAAATATCTATAGGCGTTGGTAACCACTTTCCATTAGGTGGGCCGTCTACCTGCCGTGTACCTTGAACTCAAACAATAAAATAAAAACCGTAATTGAAAATAAAATCTGCGCATAATTAGGAGACGGCTTTTTTAAAATAAATATATTGAATTGATATTAAAATTTATTGTATTCGGCGTTACCTAACCTTATTTATCAGAATAAGTCTAACAATCCCACGCGTATGTACATGGTGAATGTTTAACATGCGATAAGTAAACCCAACTGAGCTTATCTTGTCGCAAAAGAGATTTCCAACTTTGACTATCAATTTTGGCAACTTTAGTAAGAACGAGAGTGTGATAAAGGGAATCTAGAGAGTTACTAACACAAATACATATTGCAATGTAAAATTTATATTATACACGTTTTAAACTTAGGTTCAGTGTTTACATTGGTGTAACGGTAAAGAGGGGTTAAAAATACCAGGCAGTCCGGTGTCACAGTTTTGTTTTCGCAATTTGACCCTTGAGTCGGTGCCACCGCTTTCTACTCTCAAATGTTAAATTGTTAAATGTTTCGCATGTTCTTCGTCCATACGGTTTTATTCATGTTCCATTAAGTTATTCGCGTGTATTGAGAATTTTAATAACAAGTCGTTATTATAAAGAACGTAAATGATTGACAATTTTCAAGTTAAAGTCAGTGTTATCTTATATCTTATACTAATATAATAAAGCTGAAAAGTTTGTTTGATTGAACGCGCTAATCTTAGGAACTATTGGCCTGATTTAAAAATTCTTTCAGTGTTAGATAGCCCATTTATCGAAGAAGGATTTAGGGTATGTATCATCACGCTAAAACCAATAGGAGCGGAGTACCAATGAAGAATGTTTCAAAATCGGGAGGTTTAAAAACAAATTCCACGCGGACGACGTCGCGGGCAGTTAGTCTTATATATTTTCAGACCCAGACTTAAAAATATAATGATGACCTTATTAGAAGTTATTTCTGTTATAATACTAGAGCTTTCCACTTGCATTGAATTGGATCGGCATTGTATTTTCTGGAATAAAAATTATCTTGTGTTTAGTTATTTATTATATTATTATTTTACTTTTTACAAACATCGCTATACTGACAGGTTACTAATTCGATAGCATCATTAATAAACGACGACAAAGTAGGATAGTAAAATACAAGTAAAACGAGTTAAATAGCGCATTTTTTTGTTCATGCAGTAGTTAAATTATTGCTGTAGTTATATTCTATAAATAAGATGTTATATTAAAGTTTGTTCTTTCATATAAAATATATGAACATGTGGTAGAATTTTTTGTACTTGGCACGTTCCTAGAGCGTATTAAAATTACAGTTTATTTTCATATTTTGTATTGTTTTTGTATAATATCAGTATGCATAGATAAAACAAGCGGTTGGACGTAGCTATATTTGAAATTTGATTAAAGAACGAATATACATTCGAGCTGAGATCTAATTAACGGTTAATCCTCCGGACGGGGCCTTGTTCGGTATTCGATTCAGTTACGGGCGGACGTTTCAATTACGCTTGTAGATGGCATTTTTGTTTGTGTTAAAAATTAAAATGTTGCCACTGAAAGCTTTCGTACCTTGACCGTCCAATGGTAGCTTTGAGCATTTTAATGCCACTTTTATGATTCCATTTAGATAAAGTAATGTTTTATATTTATACTGATCATAAATAAAACAAAATTGTAAATGTTAATGAGTAGTCTAGTATCATGGGCGTTACTTATCATAAGCTAGGGCTTATTTAGCGGGTGGGCTTGAATTTACTTACCTGAGTTCCTACTGGAATTACACATGCATATCGAGGGCTTCATAACAAATAGGCATACAGTCAAAAGTGCAGTTTTACACAAGGGACAAAAATCAGATAAAACAAAACTAGTTGATTGTGTAAGGCTGAAATTCGGAATACCCTTCTTACACTTGCATACTGGTAAGACTTTCTAAATGGAAACATACATAGTTTTAGTAAACAACAAAACGTGTCATTTTTGCGTATCCCTATTAATATTATAAATGCGAAAGTAACTCTGTCTGTCTGTCTGTCTGTCTGTCTGTCTGTCTGTCTGTCTGTCTGTCTGTCTGTCTGTCTGTTCCGTTTTCACGTAAAAACTACTGGACCGATTTGGCTGAAACTCAGTATATATATATTTTCGATACCGAGGATGAACATAGGATACTTTTTATCCCGAAAAATGGGATAGTTTCCGGGATAAAATGATATTTGTCTGTTTGTTTGTTATGCTTTTACGGAAAAACTACTGGACCGATTTGGCTGAAACTCAGTATATATATATTTTCGATACCGAGGATGAACATAGGATACTTTTTTCCCGAAAAATGGGATAGTTTCCGGGATAAAATGATATTTGTCTGTTTGTTTGTTATGCTTTTACGGAAAAACTACTGGACCGATTTGGCTGAAATTAGGCACGTATGTAAATTAAATACTGAGGATGGACAAGGGATAATTTTCATTTTGGCCTTTTTGGTAATTTTGGCCTATTTGGTCATTTTGGCCTATTTGGTCATTTTGGCTTATTCGGTCATTTTGGCCTATTTGGTAATTTTGGCCTTTTTGGTCATTTTGGCCTCTTTGGTCATTTTGGCCTCTTTGGTCATTTTGGCCTCTTTGGTCATTTTGGCCTCTTTGGTTATTTTGGCCTATTTGGTCATTTTGGCCTATATGGTCATTTTGGCCTATTTGGTCATTTTGGCCTATATGGTCATTTTGGCCTCTTCGGTCATTTTGGCCTCTTTGGTCATTTTGGCCTATTTGGTAATTTTGGCCTTTTTGGTCATTTTGGCCTCTTTGGTCATTTTGGCCTCTTTGGTCATTTTGGCCTCTTTGGTTATTTTGGCCTATTTGGTCATTTTGGCCTATATGGTCATTTTGGCCTCTTTGGTCATTTTGGCCTCTTCGGTCATTTTGGCCTATATGGTCATTTTGGCCTATTTGGTCATTTTGGCCTTTTTGGTCATTTTGGCCTCTTCGGTCATTTTGGCCTATTTGGTCATTTTGGCCTATATGGTCATTTTGGCCTATTTGGTCATTTTGGCCTATATGGTCATTTTGGCCTCTTCGGTCATTTTGGCCTTTTCGGTCATTTTGGCCTATTTGGTCATTTTGGCCTATATGGTCATTTTGGCTTATTCGGTCATTTTGGCCTTTTTGGTCATTTTGGCCTCTTTGGTCATTTTGGCCTCTTTGGTCATTTTGGCCTATTTGGTCATTTTGGCCTATATGGTCATTTTGGCCTATTTGGTCATTTTGGCCTCTTTGGTCATTTTGGCCTATTTGGTCATTTTGGCCTCTTCGGTCATTTTGGCCTATTTGGTCATTTTGGCCTATATGGTCATTTTGGCCTCTTCGGTCATTTTGGCCTATTTGGTCATTTTGGCCTTTTTGGTCATTTTGGCCTCTTTGGTCATTTTGGCCTCTTCGGTCATTTTGGCCTATTTGGTCATTTTGGCCTATATGGTCATTTTGGCCTCTTCGGTCATTTTGGCCTATTTGATCATTTTGGCCTATTTGGTCTTTTTGGCCTTTTTGGTCATTTTGGCCTCTTTGGTCATTTTGACCATTTTCATTATTTTGGCCTTTTTGGTCGTTTTTTCCTATTCCGTCATTTTAGCCATGTCGGTGTCACTGTGGTCTTTTGGTCATTTAGACCATTTAGGCCTTTTGGTCAAGTTTTGTAATTTATTTTGTTGACAGATAGACGGGGGATAGTATACATAATTAGCGATATAAAATGAAGTGAATCTTCCGTGGGCAAATACATAAAAACATTGTAATATAATATAACCTGTAGCACTTGCTCTTTAAACAAGAGACACGCACTAGAGGTTAACCCGCGGCGCAGCCGCGGGGTAAACTCTAGTACGCCTATATATTATGAAGCTATCGATATATTATGGTACATGGACATATGGTACGTGTGATTCTTTGGTTCTTTAAAGGATAAAATGACATGATATCAGCCCGGTTCCGCTTCTAAGCCAGGACCTAGTCAAATTTCATTTAATAAATTAAGGTGTTGTGAAAAACCAATAGATGTCTTGAATAGTAAGGAGAAGTCTAAATAATATATTAACGATGGCGTCATTAAGTTAAGTTAGATTAGTTTTATAAGCCAGAATTGAAGTTTCTAGTATAGAAATAGTTCCGTTACCAATAGCGTTGCCAATTTAGCGAAGTTTTTATTACTTTAGTCATGTTTAACTCTAGACTGCTTTTTTTTGCTTTGCAGTTTCAAAATTGTTACATAGTTCTATGATTTAATCATAGTTGGGTATTTATAAATATTTAGGAGATTAGCCAGCATTTAAATAAATATAAACGTAATCTAATACATACATAACTTCACGCCAGGTTCCTTGCGGGGTAGGCACGAACAACCATACAGGCTTATTCTTACACACCTCACTTGCTTCTTTGACATTCATAGCTCTTGTCATGCACGCTCGTCTGATCTACGTAATCTAATGAAGTCACTAAACTGGAAATACTGGTTGCTCCTTCATTTGTTAGGCGAAACTCATCTGATCATAATAGTATTTAAGCACAGTGTTAAAAATTTCTCCCTAATAATTAAAGTACAGCTTCCTTTCAACACCCATATCCCTCAGCCTTTATCCATTCACCTCTACACCCAATCTATACCCATCCAATCCAGTCACATACAACCACATTTTAACTAACTTCCATTCATCCACTTACCCAACCACCTACGCAATATTCATTTACCCTAGTAATATAATAAGAATAGTAGCAACATGTATTTTTTTTTGAGAAAGTACAAATAAAAAATATAAAATAAATGAAAATGAGAACTCTGCCCTTACCAATGGTGGAGAAGCCTGCAGTAAAAAAAAACTCCTCTGGTCAATATTTCGTTAGTTAATGTGTATGTGGTTTTTCAGACGTTTTACTTTCGTCTTTCTATTAATTTTTGTATGCACATAATATAGGCCTGCGATACATTCATTTACTATAATATATTTGGGTATTCTAGGAAATGTGTGATAGACAAATAGATAATATGATGATAGCAAAATAAATAATATGAGAATAAACAATTCGTGGTTAGCAGGATACATACCACGCAGAGTCGGTCGTTGAGGCGGAACGCAATTAAACGGTATTATGTAGTTAAATACAATGTTATAAGTGCACGGTACAGACATAATAATGTAATTGGATAGGTTGTTAGTAGCTGAGTATGTATGGTAGCCAAGCATGTGTGTAAACATTGCAACTTGCAATCAATCGACACTTTAGTTTGCCAGTAAATCGTAACACAGTAAGAGGCATTGGGACTTTAGAGGCTCGTACTTTATTTCATTTCAAGTTTAAATTAGTATATTTGTTAAACAACTTTACTAATATCTATGAACAACTGGAATAGACGATATAAACGATGCAGAACACGATGCAATTTTTTTTAGTATTCTTGTCTCTTTGTTTGGGATGCACGTAGAAACTATTAGGCCAATTTCAATGCGGTTTTCGCTTACCGACAGTAATTAGTTAGACTTAAAATCTACGCTACTTTTTTGTCACGTTTAAAAAATATTCCAATATTATTTTTTCACTGTTCAATAGCATATTTTATGTAATATAAAGTTATATTTTTATGAATAAAACTTCCCGGGAGCGGTTTTAAGTGGTTCGGGTCCGTTAGAATTAGCTTATTCCGAAATTCGCTCAAATTCGCTAAAACGATAGCTTACTTTCTTTTTTAAATGCTTCGGTAATTTGCCTGCGGGAATCCCGCGGGAATTTTAAGTCAAGCGTATACGAAGTCGCGAGCATATCCTATTTGTTGTTATGCATTTATGAATATGAAGGTTTGGATGAATGTTTCTTCAATCACACTAGAACGGCAACGGATCTGGATGATATTTGGCACAAAGATCTATCCTAAAGTAGCCTATCTGTTATTCTAGACTGGAATAGCAACATAGGCTACTTTACATACATATATATTGTCACGCCTGTTTCCCATTGGGTTAGGCAGAGACGATAGATCTCCACTTGTTACGATCTTGACAAACACTTCGCTTCATCAACTTTCATTCATCTTCTCATACACACACGCTTATTTAAACTACTTTTTATCTGACCTTTCTTCAAACTATCTACAATTTGATCATTGATGCTACTTTTATTCCGGAAAAATGAATCTATCGTTCCGTTAGGATAAAAACTGAGCGAAGCCGTGGGCAAAAGCTAGTTATTTTACAAATTTATACCGTTATTTCTGTTTCTATTTTATGCAAATGTTATGAGGTATTTCATATGTGAAAACAACATCAGTGTTGGAAAAAAATACATTTTCAAGTTTTCGCGATTGCTTCACATTGTGTGTGCTGCTGTTTTCAACAAAGACGGTGTCATGTGGTTTGATTAGTTAGTTTTTTATAAAAAGAAAGACTTATTTTGAAGAAATAGCGACATAATTACATTATTATACACAGAGCATATTTTGAGAATTTGAAAGCCGCATTTTCAGCAAACAAGATTTGCTCTTAGCATAACAAAATCAGACATGCCGAAACCTTTTGTAGATAATCAAGCCATGAATTGGCGCAGATAAAACCTAAACTGTCCTAAATTATGATGTTCAGCCCGTTTTTGGAGGAAGTTAATTCTGTCTACAGAAGCGTATCGTAAAAGTATAGAGATGAAAGTACACATTTTTGTCATTAAATAAATAATACATTATGAGAGTTAGGCGTAAGATTAGCATAAATTTCAGGCCAACTTTGATACTCCCGCATAAAATTAAGTAAATTTACAACTTTCTCTAAAACTTAATTCTTTTATCAGGGAACGGTCTGAAAGTATTTTATTTAAACTCAATTTTTCTTTGGGCCTATAACATAGAGGTGTAGCATGTAGCATAGAGAGAGACACAGCGTTGGCATCCTCTCTAGTGTTGTTAACCTCTATGATTCCGGAGATACACATATTGATAAAATGTCTGATACCTTGGTTGAATCTATAAAAAAAATAGTTAGTGCTGCAATATATTGCTTTAATTTTTAAACGATAAAAAAGGAAGAAACTCTTTCCAATACATCTCTAAACTGTGAATGGGTCTCGTGCTTATTTCCACATGTCGATGACACCTATGAACGTTGGCACCGTATTTACGGAGATGCTTTTAAAATTTACTAGTAAGTGTCACAGACTACGTCATCCGGCTAGTTCATTGTTCGGGCGCGTTGGCACACACCAATGTGGTCGGCCTAGCAACGTTCACCACACCAAGTGTACCATTCACCTCTCACCGCGCGTGAACGGTTGTTGCATTCAACAAACTACCACACCCGCCTTCTAAAATTTGGCGCAGATTCAAATAATTCCCCGCTTTACGTCTAAGTAGGAAATACCTTATTCTATTCTGAACATGTATAATTTTAATCCTAATCAACATTTGCTGTTTACGATGCACGTGCACTCCAAAATATTTCGAACCACACAAAACCGAATTGGTAAAATATACTCGTATTCTCATAAGCTACTTGCTGCTGTATTTTGTTCAAACCAATTTTAGCAGAAAGTGATTTTCTTTCCACTGTAGAGGAGTAGTCCGCTTTATGTATTTACTTCTTTTAAAAGCGTATATACCCGGCACCTATCTTGGCGGTGGGCGGAATCGCAGGACCGCTTTGTGTATTGAGCGTAGCAAATATTGATAATTTTATGTTTTTGTGCCTGAATCGTGCCAACCCAAAATTTTTGGATTATATATTTATCAACTAATTAATTACACGTCAAAAATTGATCCTGAAAATCGTTTTCATTTTTTAAACAATATTAGTGTTAAAATCCCTAAACTAATATTGGACAATATTAGCTGTCCCTTAAGTAAAGCAAAGTTTATGTAAAACGTATTAAACTTAAACTATACCAAATATTTTTCACTCTCTTAAAACCTTCATTGTAGACCTCAGATCGTAGTGCTTCCTTAACACGTAAACCAATTTCAAAGAGCAGTTATGATATCATAATATGCGAAATGTCACGATTTTAGAAACAAATAGACGTGTTGTAAATGCCCACAAGCAATTATTTTTAAAACTACATACATTAACCAGCTTAAACTTCTGATGCAGAACAAATATTTTCCTGTTCTCTTTATTCCAGTCACTATATAATTAGTAATATTTTAACGTATGCGTGGTTTTTTAATGTGGGGAAAAACACAGATTGCAGAATTATATTATTTAAAATCAAACCAGGAACAATCTGTACATTATTGCGTAGATTAATAACATGAAACTTATTGATTTTGTTACTTTTGGGGTAACGAATATGAACGAAATAGATAACATTAGAATCCACGTGCACTGGTCTGGCTTTTACGTCACAGCGGCAACGACCACGTGTCGTATCTGTTTGTTTACTGTGCGCCACGTGATATCGACAGTTCGCCTCGTTTAATATGGACATTATTGTATACGATATTTCAAATTATCTATTTTTTTTGCTGAGAAAACGAACTTCAACGAACATTAGCTTGGATTGGTCATTATTTAACGTATTTTAACGATAGAGATTTATCTTTTTGAATCGGAATCACATTATTGTATTTATGGTGTACGTGATACACCAAAAGTAGATATATGGCACCGTATATGTTTTTTTAAATCTTTTATTAGTGAATTACATTAAACATTTTTTCCAAATTGATGTGATAAACTAAACTATCCTATAAATAAACCTAACTTAAAAATATATAAAATATACAATAGTAAAAAACCTACATTGAAGCCCGTCCAGCCCCACTTAACCACCGTCGCTGGGCATTGTAACTAGTACCTATTTAATTTTAAATATATTATTAAATCGACAGATAAAACACTCCTTGTGTATTCCTCAGTTTAGCATGTACACTTGTGTTACTGATTAAACTGGGACCGATCCCACACAAACCAGATTAAATAACGGAAAAATCCGTCACACAATTTACCCTGCCGAGAATCAAACCTAGGAATTCAAACCAACGCTACTACCACAGGGGCCGTCATATGTGAAAGATTCGAATTTTTAAATAACGAATAGAAGAGATCATACCTGCCACACGTAGAGGGATTTAGTTTATTCCTAGATACTGCATGGAACTGCGGCCATTAGCCGGCATTGTTATTGGACCAGATTTTGCTTTTTAACAAGACAAATCCGTCCATTGCGTGAATCCGACATATGATAGTCCCACGATCTATAAGTCCGAATTCACAAAGCTAAGTAGACATAGATGAAAATTCCGTGTAATCAGTATCTGTGAAATAGCAAGCTCAAGGGAAATCCCAACGAAACAAGATGAAAGTAGAGGTCGTAAAAGTGTTGAGAGTCTGCTCGATGTCAAAATGTTTTAGATGCCATTTTGCGAGTAGTGCCTCTTGCTGCCCATATAACAGTATCAGTGTAATCAGTACGTTCGCCGCGATGCTAGGGGACGCATTCACTTGCCTTTCACTTCCCGCTTTTGTCAGGCAACCGCTCTAGGCGACGGAAAGGCGGACGGCCTTGTAGTTTGCGGACTGGCTAGGCGTCCCTTCTCATCCTACATAGATTAAACGCCAAAATGCATACCGCCAGTCACGTTAGGAATGTGTATATAATTATATGCCTTAAATGGATATCGTCTCGTATGAATATGTATATACTTATGCCTCGCAAGGAATATTTAACAGTTATAAAATGAAATAAAGAGTTGCTGTTTTACGCACATTTTCCAGATCTTGTAGACAACACACAAAAGGAATATAGTTTAGTTGCTGAACACAAATTTAACATCTTTACATTTGCCGTCATGTTCCTGCTAGCTGTCAATAGTCCAGAAAACTCTCATGGTGTACTTGTATATTTTATTTGATGGTATCTTTGTTAGTTGTATGCGAAACTCAAAACTACCGGTGTGCAATTAGGATTAACAACCAATTTACATGACGTCATGTTTAAGAAAAAATAAACATTAATTAAAATAAATCTATTAATAAGAAGCGGTATTAGAACATTCACATGTGTTGAACGAGGCTCCAGGGCCGTGGCAACCTTGGCTTTTGAGCGGTGACTTTCACGGTTAGACGGCCGCCATGTTACATAAGATGCGCGCGGATAGTCCACAGCCAACGCCCGGCATCTGTTCGTGACGACACCGATTCCGCTCACTAACGCGAACACAACCGGTTCTCAAATATCCACAAGCCGATAGCTAATTGTTGCGATTCACTTTAAATTAATATCCAATTAATCGCTATTAGGAAGCAATTGAGTTAAACGTCATTCATCAAATAACAAACTTAACCCCAAAACATAAGCAAATTACTCTTTTACGATTGTTATTTTTCCGTAAATAAAAACAATGCGCATTTTAACTCATTTATAATAAAATGAATAACATTTTTAACCAAGTTCAGAAAAGGAAGAAGGTCTCAATTCGTCGTGATCTTTTTATGTATGTTCAGCCATATCTTTTAAGCTCTCAAGTCAGAGATAATGAAAAAGTTTGCTTGCCACTTAGGTATAAAAACTTAATTATTGCAAAGAGTCTTTCTTCGCAGGTTCTTTTGTCTGAAAGGATTTGCATTTTTTTTTTCTAGTTTGTTGTGTTGTTCTTTCAGGTACAAGAGCGGGGTGCGCTCAGTGAGGGGCGGGAGCGGTGGCGGAGGCGGCGCGGAGGAGGCGCGGCGCGGCGGCCTCAAGGCGCTGCCGAAACGCGCCCGCACTCGCTGCAGGGGCATGAACATGGGGCAAAAGCTGTCCGGCGGAGTTAAGTCGGTGTCGCGCGAGTGCACGGCGCCCTTCAAGGCGGTAGTGGCGCGCGAGCTGGCGCCAGAGCCCCCGAGGCCGGCGCGCCTCGACGCGCTTCTGGACGCGCCCCCGGCGCACCCGGAGACGCAGCTCAAGCACGCTTGGAACCCCGAAGACAGGTAATATTACTCGCATTCTTATAATGCTCTTCCGCTCTCTAAGACTTCATCAAAATGAGCCTTTTGGCTTCAGGCACACAGTCCCATAATCTTACATACACATAACTTCACGCTAGGTCCCTTGCGGGGTAGGCACGAACAACAGAGCGCCATACAGGTTTATTCTTACACACCTCACTTGCTTCTTTGACATTCATAGTTCTTGTCATGCACGTTCGTCTGTTCTTAAGGCTCCTGACATTACCTTCGCTAATACATGATCAATCACTGATCCCCTAATCAGTGTCTTTATAATACGTAACAAATATCTTTATCTTTACAACTCTATATTTACTTTATATTACATCTAGTTTTGCCAGTCAGCACTCCATCATTAGCGATGATTTTGTTATTTAGATATAAGGCCGCATATAATTAGCAACAGATAGCTACACAATATATATTTAACACAAATTCATGTGCATCCTTGTACAGTTAATCTGGAGAAATCATGAAGTTATAGTTTTTGTTTTTGTGGCTTTTCAATAACGCTTCCATGAAACAGTAATACGATTTTTGCATGTTTGTAGCATTTTACTGTAATTAGTAGCCTGAGTACACTAACAGGATTATGCTATAGAATAGTCATGTCGTTATAAGTTAAAAATAAACAAGCCATAGAATCATAGACGTGATAAAATGTGTTGTGCTATTTAGCACATTTTTACGTTGTTGCACTAAACTAATTTATTAAGAGTGTATTAAAGTGTACATAGAGAAGTCAAGACAGTTTCATGTGTATATGATAGTAAAGAAAGCTTCATTTGCCGGTATGTCAAACAATAGAACCTAGAATAAAACCGGGTATTCTCAGTGTTTAGTGTGATGTTTAGAAAAAGTGCGAAAAATGTTGAATTATTTTCTTGCTCAAAATGATATTTACAAGTGTACGTTTTTACGTTTCAGATCACTGAATATATTTGTGAAAGAAGAGGACGCATTAACGTTCCACCGGCATCCGGTGGCGCAGAGCACGGACTGCATCCGAGGTAGAGTCGGGTACTCGCGGGGCCTGCACTGCTGGGAGGTGGTGTGGCCGGCGAGGCAGCGCGGCACGCACGCCGTCGTCGGAGTGGCCACGGCGCATGCGCCGCTCCACTCGGTCGGGTACCAGAGCCTAGTCGGCGCGACCGACCAGAGTTGGGGCTGGGACATGGGTCGGAATAAGGTAAGCAGTGACGTCGTTGTTTGTTTGTTTTTTTTTCGCCTCAAGCAGGGAAACAGGCAGACGGCGCACCTGATAAAAACTGTTACCGTTGCTTATGAACAAAACTAGATGGCACTGTACCGTTTAGGAACACTGTTTTTTAGTCATTGTATAATTAATACTAGTGTTACGTTATTTGTATTAGTAAAGCTCAATCGATTCCAGTAGCGAATATTTATGAGCATCCGTCTCGTTTGTTTCATTGCGCTTCACTGGGAGTTTTTGGAACTTGGTAAAGTTTGCAACACCCGGGGTGTCGCTGACGCATTGTCGACCTCTAAGAAATTTTAACATATTTAACGCCCTTGTTAAAGAACCACGACATAGCGCCGAGGGAAAACCGCGGTGGGAATAAGAATCGATAATGTGGAACATGTGCTTTTCTTGCTTTCTTCGTGTTGTACTCGCGAGAATGTGGAGTGTCGATAAATTTTAGACTCTTTCGGAGTGTAAATAAATAGCTAATGTGTTATTACAAATTAGTGCTTATTTTCGTATTAACCATTGTGTTGGTTTCATTTGGGCATACGTGTTATGCATTGTTGTCTAAAATATTAAGGACAAAAAATCTCACAACAATAGATATCATTATTGTTCTGGGGACAACGTTAACTTGATATGGGCCATCTCGAAATTTGTGAATATAAGAATGTTTACAAATTGAGATAAACTGTGTGATTTCGATGTGACATATTCTGATGACTGTTGAAGAATGAAGAAGAAACACATTTATTCAAATGAAAGATTGTTATTATTGAAATGTTCAATAATATATTAAAATAAAAACTTTGCACAGCAGTGTAGATATATTCAGTAAAAAAAATATATTTCAAGGATCTTTTGATTGTATATAGTATAGCTGACCGTCATGACGGTCAAATCAATTCAGACACATCATATTACAAAAGTGAACGCCTCCTTGATGTTTATACGAGCATAACAAGTTATAACGTCATATCTTTGACGATTCAAATAGGGCATTCGTTTTTATTTAGGAAATACTATTCTTATTGCGCAATGCTGCGCAGCAGATGTTTGCAACACCAGGGAAGTATCCAACGCGTTGCTAGCCTTTTAGATGGGTTGGAATAGGAGGGATGGGATGCCGTTAAGACCCTCGGTTGTCTCTTTGGTTCCGAGGTCTTGACGTACGGCGTCGATATGGAACAAAGTGGCGGTTTAGTTGATAGGTCCGAACATGCATCGGAAGTCCAACACTACACCCTACTATCCCCGAACCGTAGGGTGTCCATGCCCATGGCAAAGGTAGCCACGGGCATGGGGCAGAGGGCGTCTAGGCCTCCGCCTCAACCCTTACGCCTAAGCCTTTATGTGTTTTTTATTTTTTTTTTAAGCGGGGGAAATGCTATTTACGCACAATACTGGGTCTTTTGCAAGGGATTAGACCGTTATCGCATATGGAGGCATTCCATTAAAGGCAATCCAAACATAATTGATCAGCCTGTGTGGAGACTCGAATCATTGGACGGCCAATGACTAATACCCACTAAAACCACCCTCCTACCATGTGCCCCGCACTTATGGTAGGACAGGCCTGAGACTTAGAACGTAGTTACGCCCAGACCGACCCTAATGCCTAGCCTGTGGCGAGCGGTGCAAAGGCATCACTGTGAACAGTTCCTAGGAACACAACCCGTTATACTGCGAAATCCCTCCGAAGGCCAAGTGTATCCGAGCCATCTGTGAGTATGGGATCGTCGACAACGTGGACGGCGCGTTGGATTGAGTTCAGGGGATTAAGTTGGTAAGCAGGTGTCCCGGCCCCTAAGTGTGAATAGTACTCTATATGCGGCCTCACCTGCGCGTTATTTAGCTAGTAGTGCTTTTATGTAAACAGTGTTTTAAAATTTGTTGTGTCACATATCCAACTGGGTATTTGTTTGACATACATTACACTAAACTTTAAATTCATATTAAAAAAAGGCGTCAAAATATCTTTTGTCATCTTACTTTCATCATTTCATTATGGAAATAATTTTAATGTTAGGTTAGGTTAGTTAATAATCAATACGCTATTTGATTCGTTTTACGACTTTTATTTAACTTGCCATGGATGTATGTAGTAAGTTAGGGTGGAATCTTGGAAGTTATATTTGACCAATTTCCTGGTTTCCGAGTGAGCTGAAATTCTGCACGCATATGTGTATCGCGTGACAATGCAATAATATGGTACCATGGAGCTGATCTGATGATGGAATCGGAAGCTGGCCATAGGAACTCCTGGACTAAACAAGATAAACCCGTTGTGTTTGGGCTCGTTTTACTTGTCTTGGCCAGCACATATTTTATTTATTCGGAAAACAAACAGTTTACAACTAAGTATATACTACTAAATATCTATAACAATTTAATTGTTTCCACATATAGATAGCTATAATGCTTGCTAGTAAATATGTTAAATTCTGTAAATTAAATTAAAAGGAGGAAATTAAAAAAAAGAGAAAATAAATGATTTTAAAATTAACCTATTGACTACTTAATATTCAGACCAATCCTTTACCAGAACCGTCTTAAGATTCTGCGAATTACTTATAAATAAATCTATATCATGTGTAACAACTAAAAGATTATAGTTAATTGATACACGATTAAAATAAGAATTTGCCATATAATTACTAGATATTCGAGGAACAAACAACCTTTAAACATGACACAAACATTAACAAACGATTTGGGTGTCCCAATTGCAGGTGTACCACAACGCGAAGGGCACCGGCGGCGGCGGCGCGACGTACCCGGCGCTGCTGCGGCCGGACGAGCAGTTCCTGGTGCCGGACCGGGTGCTGGTGGTGCTGGACATGGACGAGGGCACGCTCGCGTTCTGCGCCGACGGCCGCTACCTGGGCGTGGCGGCGCGCGGCCTGCGCGGGAAGACGCTCTACCCGATCGTCTCCGCCGTCTGGGGGCACGCCGAGATCACCATGAAGTATATCGGCGGGCTCGATCGTGAGTTGTTGCGATTCATTCTGTCACTTGTCAGTTGCGATTCGTTTTTCCACTTGTCCGTTGAAGTTTCACTCCTAATATGTTTTATTCTAGGAGCTCATCAGACAGGCAGATGACCCACTAGATGGAAAGCGGTTACCATCGCCTATGGACATTTGCAACACCAAACGCGCTACAAACGCGCTGCTGCTCTCTTAAGAGAGTCTGCAACCTGATCACTAATGCCGGAACACAACTCGAGGTTGTTATGGCGACATACTTGAAACCGGGGGTGGTAGCCACCCAGTCGGGAAAATACCATCCAGCTGTGGGTCATTTTGTCGCTTCTTACGACAGGCCGCCCGGCCGCAGGAAATTGTATTCTTCCTCCGTTCCTGCACTGATAAAAAGAATGCCAGTTCAATCCACCACTTGCTATATCAATCACTCTTTAGAATGTAATATAATTGAATATACTTTATTGTACAGACGTGGTGTGAAAAGGTTCGTCACCTTAAAGTCGACTTCTGTTTGCACGGCTACAAGAAACAGTACTGCCAATATTTTAATAAATGTTACGTTTATAAAACACTAGCTGTCCCCACAGACGTCATCCTGCCCGAAAAAGCTTCAATCGGTATGCCGACAGCAGCACCACCTACCGGGTCCAATTGTGAACCAACTCAGAAACCTTTGGCTCATACACAATAACTTTGCTAAAAATCATGACATGATCAAATGTGTAGTTTACGATTCTATAAAGGACATACAGACAAACATTCATTTTTATATATAAGAAGAAAGAAAGGAGAAAGAAACATAAAAAATGCAATATTGACAATGCATGACGTTGAGGTTAACAATAGTTTAAATCATCAGAAACAATGAGGATACTCGTACAATCACTACGCTTATCTATACATATAATAAAATCGTAGAGGTCAAATTACTATACAATTAAAAAAATTGCTAAAAACCGAGTCAGGGGGATGTAAGAAGTGAAATAGAACTAATTTCGATTTTTTCAAATTTTTTGTCTCTCTGTTTGTCTGTCTGTTTGTACCGGCTAATCTCCGAAACGACTGGACCGATTTACATGAAATTTTGTATGGTGATAGCTTATATCTCTGGTCAACATATAAGATACATTTGATTCTGAAAAATTAAAGAGCTCCCGTGGGATAGTTAAAATACCGCACCATGCGGACGAAGTCGCCGGCAGAAGCTAGTGAATAATATTAAATCCAATAAAAAGGTTTCACATCTCAAAAGTTCAAAACTAGAGTTCAGTTTAGAGTATGCCGCCATAACAACCTTGAACTGTGTTCCAACATTAGTGGTCAGGTTTGTGTATGTGCGAGTGTGAGTATGTATTTGCGAGCTGTAAGTTCTAGATCCATCCTGTAAGCACTGCCTTGATTGCAGTTCTTAGGGCCGGCTCAGTCGGTGTGATAATACCACAGGGTTCTCACAGGATATCGGCGACGTTTCGTATGTCCCCTTATTCCAATCCCATATCCCATTACTCTTGTCTGATGCCTCTATCACATCTCCCTATCCCGTGCTAAAGTGTTTCTAAGATCTACAGGCGACGGTAACCACTTTCTTTTGCAATAAAGAAATAAATAATTGGTATGCTACAAATCTGTTGTACTGTGTTGTTAACAGCCGAGCCCCTGCCGCTGATGGAGCTGTGCCGGCGCGTGATCCGGCAGCGCGTGGGGCGGCCGCGGCTGCGCGCGGCGGCGTCGCGACTGGCGCTGCCGCCGGCGCTGACCGCGTACCTGCTGTACCGCGCGCCGTAGGCCGCCCCCCGCCGCCCCGCCGGCGAACAGATAACTTTGCACACGAAACAAACACGTTGACGGTTAAGTGATTTAGATTAAATTAATTTGACGACACCCTCTGCAACGATACCGACATGCTTGACTTAACTTTTTATTTTAATGTTATCTGTGATAAATATACTTTAATGACACGTTTGAAATCAGCCCGCTTCCCTGAATTTCGATGCATTATTTGCTACCGGTCTGGACGGCGCCGAACTTTATGGCCTCGCCACATTGACTGCGCAAGTCTGCGTAATACCCGATTTTGTATGAAAGAACGTTGTTTGCGCAACAACCTATTGGTGACTTGAGCGGCCATAAAGTTTTGCGTGAACTAGTAAGTATAGAAACTTAGTAGACTTGCCGGCAGCGGTGGACGTGTGGGGTCGCAACTCGCCCGCTATCGTACCCACGACTGTCGGTAAAACAGTTCATGGACGATTTATATACGATACTTATAGGTTATATGTGGCAATGACGTACAATTGCCAATAATTGAATGCAAATCGCACGTGTAAAGCCATATTGATCTCTTGAAAGCGAGGTCGCTGCCCGAACGGACGCCAGTCGGTCCGAGCAGAGCCGCGCACTTTACTCGTTAAGAAGTTATTTAGTGTGAACAACTGCGAATAATATAACTGAAGCGCCCTCGGCAATTACTAAAAGTATATTATTAGAGATGTCATTGTTGTTGTAACAATAGCGTTGCGTTAGGGATCGCGACGCGCCCTAGGCCAGTGTTTCGTTGGCAATCTTACATACTACTTTATGATATAAGTGACTGCATATAATTTAGTTAATTATAATTTCTTATGTAAAAACCGTGTGTACATAGAATCCCCGAGTGCATCGCGTCCTCAAACAATGAACATGTCGACCAGAATTAAACTTGATGTAAATTCCAGAGACTATTGTAATTCCTAGGTATACGCAAATCGATGCCTCCACGATGTCTTCTGTGACTAAATTAGACTTTATAGTGTAGTGAATGATTTAAAAAAAATGAAGTGTTCTTTCGCACTGTTAATAAATCGATTTGTCAGCCATTTGATCCAAATTAGTTATTAACGTTTGAAAGTGGTGTAAGTACTTCCAATTTTAATAAGATATTTTCAATTTTTTCATATGTAGTTTGTACGGCAAAGTAGTGACACCACACGAAGCTCACTATTGTTGTGTTGATATTCACATTTTACCTCCATCGACAACCATAGTATAATGCGATCGTATTGGTAGTGTCATTTCGTGAACGCGACAGTATTCGATTGCATGATATTCGACATCGAGTTTCATGTGAATATCGACTTGAGTGCGATATATGTATGTATAGAAGGCATAGACAAGTAGTGTATTCTCACACGGGCTGTCTTGTTTTAAATATATCTCTGCAAGATTTGTGTATGTAGCAAGTTTTCTTTAGCAGTCTTCAGGCATAAGCATCAGCCAAAGAGAGTTCTTGTGGCAGTTCGAAAAGGCACATTGCACTTAACTATTAAGATTTTTAACACAAGCTCGTTATTTTTCTTTTATAACAATATCCTACAACTATTGTTCACGTTATAAGCAATAAATAAAATTAAAAAATATTTTTTGCAAAATAAAATTCCACAGCAAAACACCCTTTAAGTTCCTAATAAAGACTGAGGCATCAAATCAATGTCTATATCACAAAGTTTTGTTTTGCTGTGGTTTTTGTTGTTGTAAACGTATGTAAGTAAATTGTTACATATACATATAATTATGTTTATTTGCAATGTACTTTATCACCTGACTTTTCAACACGACACAATATTGGCAAAATCAATGCTTAAACGTAATTACAACAATTTTTTTATATTAGAAGAATTGTGTTTGTGTGGAAAATTTCAATTGTATAATTAAAATGTTTGTCAGAAGAATACTGTTGGCGTTGCTCAAATATTAACCATTCAATCTGACTCCCGCTGGGTACCTATTTACCTGAAAATAATCTGAAAGTTGAATATTTCATCCACAATCCATTCTTGTTTGAGCGAGCGGTTGTAATAATTTAAAAACTTTATACATAGACACTATAATAGCGTCATCTTAATAGAAATGGATTTTTCTAACCTTTTAAGTATGTTTTATTCTTCTTCAAGGCTTAGCCATAATTTGGCTATGTCACCTTAATAATTAACAATCAACTATTATTTAAATTAGGTGGCCTATGAGAAGACGCTCGTTGTCTGTGCTTTCCATACATATAATCTATGATAACTGCCAAATGCGACGAGCGTGAATGAATTTTGTGTGTGCGTATTAGGAAGGATGTATAAGTGTGTGTTTGCGCCTGTATGAGGGAATGTATAGACATATGCGACAAGTGTTAGGCGAATATTTTCGTTGTTAAGAGACATAATTATGTATAATCATGATTAAAAGAATACACCAAGTTGGAAATATTGTTAATACTGTAATCTTTTACGATAAAACTTAATTTACTCAAGTTTCAGTGAATCTCGAAATATTTATTCTAACAATGTAACAAATGAACTCTTTTCTATCTCCCACATTCTTTATTATCT
This sequence comes from Dendrolimus punctatus, assembly GCA_012273795.1. Taxonomy (NCBI): domain Eukaryota; kingdom Metazoa; phylum Arthropoda; class Insecta; order Lepidoptera; family Lasiocampidae; genus Dendrolimus; species Dendrolimus punctatus. The sequence continues at coordinate 12,479,083 of CM022543.1, forward strand.
TTTAGACTGGTTTTATCGTGAAAAAGTGCGGTATATTAGTGAAAATAACCGTTAAAATATTATGAGCCGTCAGAATTAGTCTTGTATATATCATTTTTTTCAATTTTGAGGTGTTTAATGACTTAATTAAGAAAAAATGCATTTTAGTTTTATAAGTTGTAGGCAATATTTTAAATAGTCATTTGTTTCTATCAGATAACTGCAATGGACAGTCGAATCTCTTAGATAAAATGATTAAAAAAAAATAGGAAAAACGATTGGAATAAATATAACTGGTTAAGAAAATAATAAATACTATAAATAAATATCTGCTGTTTCATTTTTCTTTTAAAGATTATTTTAAGGGTTATCTTTTTTTCATATGGAATTATGGACTTTCAATAAACTATAGTAGTAAATTATAATTTATGTTATCCACTGAATTGACTTCCTTGCAACAAGTCGTCTGTTCTATTAAGCATCCATTTTAGCAAAAAGAGAACTCTTAGGAAATCGCCTTCTCCATGCTCAAAATTTGTTGAAACCAATTTGTGGGATATTTTTACGATTTTGGAATGTAATAAAAAAGCTACAAGAGCCATTGTTGTGATTTGTGAAGCCTGTATTTACACGGATTACTCAAATTAAATCAATTTGCTTAAAAGGCACCAAACTCAACGATGATTCAATAACATAGAATGATTCAAGTTTGTTTAAATGGATCACTGGTTCATTGATCCTAATTGAAAGATTGAAATGAGTCGTCTAAATCTCGACTTTGTTACATTAAGTTTTGTAAATAGTCGTGTTGTTTTGATACATAATATTATTGTTACCTATAATTTATATATAAAATTTTCACTTTTTTTGTGACACTTCACTATGCCATTATGTAGAATAATTGTTTGTCTACCTCTCATAGCTACGGAACCTTAATAGGCCGAATAGATCCGTCAAACGCCTTTCCAATTTGGCTATAAAAATGTATATCCCATGGCACGGTTTTTGAGTATACATGAGATTTCTGCAATCTTTTGAAGTGTGCCATATTGATTGTTCTTTTCGAGTAAATGATCTACGCTTAATGCTCAAAGCTATCTCTTTTATTCCACCAATCGCTCATACCTATATACATACTATCCAAAAAAAACAAAATATTTTAATACTAAATTAGAATTAATAAGTACATCATTTATTATAAAGTTACAACTCTAAATTCATTACACTATATTATGTCAAATACTGAGAAATAATTTAAATGCGATTTACATATTAATTTCACTCGTATAAGGTATGGTGCTCTAAGACAGTATCGTCGCTTATAATAATCGTGTTGTCTTCGGTGAAGTCTTGTGGGAGATCGATCTGCGCCGTCAACTCCTGCAAACCGCTCAACAACTCTGTCAACGACGCCTGGAAAGAAGTAATAACTGATAATAACGTTGAAAAAGTCCACTAGCCCAGTAAAGAATGCCTGAAAAAGCCCCAGAACCATTTTTAAAAAGCTACAACTATTGTAAGAGTTGTTTTAAGGGTGGCGTTTGTCCTGTATATTAGGATGACGCACCAATGGCGACGGCACATGGCTCAATCGCCACGAGAGCCAGGCTCCACCATTTAAAAAAAATTTAAAGAATTTATTCGAAACTTTTAGCATAGTGTAATGTAGTGTGTGTAAATGTAATTGCAGAAACAATTCGCAATTGTTTGCGAATGTTTAATTACTCGACTCGTTTATTAAATTACTCGAAAGTCAAACGGTAATGTTAGTTTTGTTATCCTCAATTTTTGTGTATGGTTTATTACTACATAATGTACATATTATTATGCTAATATTTCCAGAAAATTTGTCCAGTCCCAAAAAGCTATGCTGGTATGAAAAAGCAATAAAATAATAGAAATGAATGAAATAAAACATTAGAATAGATTAAGTACCTCAGTTTCATTGAAATCAGCAATCTTGAGGTCAAACTCTGGATCTTCACCAACAAATGTGTCTGCAAGGACTGCCAAATGTGCAGGCAAGGGCGAAGTGTCCAATTCACCGTCGGATCTATCTTTCAAAACTCTGAAATAAAAATTATTGATACATATAGATCCAGATCCTCAACCTGCAGTCCACCGGACTTTGTGACATACGCTCATAGTTGTATGATAAGGACTTAAGGATTTACATTTTCGTTACTACCCGCATCGAGCAGGATAAGAAAATAAGGCTAGATATCGCATATGGTTCTGATCCAAGATATTTATTAAACATCCACTTCATCTCCAATATACAGAGAGAATGAACGAGAAACAGAGAGCCAACCTTTTCAACATATCCCTTAAATATGACATGTGACATTTTTTTTTTCGATAACACGTTGATGTTTTTTCTTGAGATACAACACTCGGGATTTGATTACGGGGGCAGGCTAAATATAGCGCCTAATGCCGCCTGCACGAGTGCGTGTGGGACTTTCGGATGGTATCGGTACCTCTCCCCGAAGAGAGAATCGACTAACTACCCACTAAATCTAACCTGCGCCCCAACGAAATACACTATGTTAGAATACCAGAGGATCTGGAGTTACTGCACCATAACGTTCTAGCGTGCAAGATTGATACAAACCCGAGGAGCAGGGTTGTTGTTTAAACCATCCTCCTTTTATTAGTTTTAATATTCATTTGTATAATTCAATAATTTTCATTTGTTCATATTCGTTTAATTAGCGACAGTTTTCGTTCGGGCTAGATTAGTATTTTTTAGCCGCGCGAGTCAGTGAGGGTAGAAAAATTGCGACGAGAGTCACTCGCTGCGCCCGTCGTGTACGGACGCATAGTTCGGAAACATTCGTTCGTTGAATTCGCATCAAAAGAGACTCATTTCGTATTTTGTGAAAATCTCGTGTGTCAGTGCTCCATCCTTATCGCGAGTGCTGTGAAAACTACTTTGTTTCGATCTAAATTTGTGTCCACAAAGAAGGAGTCAGCGCCGTCCATTGGACTTGAAACCCGCTCTTCGCAAGGTAAGTTGACTTCTCATTGTAAGATTTGTTCTCACTGGCCAGCTCAACTTTTTTTGCATAGATTCGCAGTAATACAGTCCGCTTTAAGTGCAATCCTACAATGCAGTTTTATTTTATTTTAATAGTAAATAATCACCAACAGTTTTTTACCTTTAATCCGTTACTAGACTTATGACTAAGGTTTACAATGCAATGTAAAAACTAATTATAGGTGAACACAACTTGCAGCATAACTTCTTCACTGTTATTTACTTAGATTCTAATAATAAATATAAGAAAAATGTGTAGGGTATTTAACCCGTCAGTCTGTCTAATGGGTGTCCTGTTGGGCTAAACCAGGGGTCAGCAACCTGCGGCTTGCAAGCCACATATGACTCTTATACATCGAGGGCTTACTAAATGGGTGTACAGACAAAAGTGCAGTTTTACACAATGCACAAAATTGTGAATAAAACAGAGCTAGTTGATCGTATAAGGCTGAAATCCGGAATACCCTTCTTCTTAGGTACACTTGCACAGTGGTAAGAGCTCCTAAATTGTAACATGCATATTTTTTGTAAACAACAAAAAATGCCATTTTTGTGTATACCCCTATATGTTATACTTAAGCTCACAATATGTAAAAAATAGACATGGCTTTCATTGAGTTTGTTTGTCCGACTGTTTGTTAAGTCTTGTAAGTTAATTGTTTTCATTTTTTCATTTATTGATGTAATTATCTAATAATGTCACATAAATATTATCTTTTTGTTGTGAAAAACACTACTTGTATATGAATAAATAAGATTTGTTTGTTACTGTCAAACACTTAATTTATGCAAGTAATATTTATTGTTGGCAAGAAAAAAATTGTGGCTCTTTAAAAACTTTGAAATTTCGTAAATTGTATTTTTGACTCTTCCGACTCAAAAGGTTGCCGACCCCTGGGCTAAACGAATCTTTTTATAAAATGCATTTTTGTGACGTACTTGAGTATCCTCCGCCTGGTGTACTCGTGGCCGGTGAGCACGGTGACGGCGGCGAGCGCGGCGGCGGGCGCCTCGCGCGCGCGCACCCGCGCCTCCACGCGCGCCCACTCCACGTGCACCAGCAGCGCGTGCTTGGCGCGCCCGCCTATCACTCGCCTCGCCCCCACCACCGACGCTGTGCTCTCCAGGGATCTGAATTGCACTGCCGTTCGAAAATAATATTTATTCGTAGCCACATCTGTATATGGTTCGAGTTAGTACCAAGCGTTTAAAAATCGTGGAAAAAAAATCTGGGGCGATCCGAAAATGCAAATTTTAGAACTTTTGTCTGTTTATCTGTTGAAGCATCATTATCATCATCATTTGCAAGCTCGTATCCGGGGCGTAACTTAGGTAAAATTTGATCCCGATAAATGACGTCGTTTCCGCGGGATAGACGAAAATATTGAAAAGACGGCGCTGCGACTGCATCCTTTTTGAAACTACAGAACATATATACGTTCTGTTCATATGAACAAAACTCGATACAGAGATGGCTTATAACCCGAATCAACACTAAGGATACTTTCTATTCCAGATAAATGTCGTTTCCATAGAATACACAGATTAGCTACATAGATGGCTCTGCATTGCATTTTTTCAATTTACTAACAAATACCTACTGCTGTTTTGCTGGGCAGTTGTCTAGACCTGGTATCGCCAAATGGCGGACCGCGGTCCGCATCCGGACTGCCGACCCATTTTGTGCAGATCGCGAAAAAAAATTATTTTTCTCATTGATATGTAAAAAAATACCTTTCTTATTTCCGTAATTAAATTTGTTAATTTTTTTCTATAAAATATTGTGCGGACCGCGATGGTCATTTCATTTCATAAAACGGACCCCGAGTGAAACTAATTGGTGACCCCTAGTCTAGACCAGTGGTTCCCAAGTGGGCGATAACGCCCCCTTGTGGGTGCTGCAGGCCTAAAAGGGAGCGGTAAGTGACCCAGAAAAAAAATGGGCATTGGCAGGTGTAGCTCATAAGAGTTAACTTTGTGTACTACCTACTGCGTTTAGGTCTCAAGTTAACTCTTGCGGGCTATAGTAAGTTTCATTTAGAATGAATTTTTAATTTCCGCTAATGTAGCTCTCAATAATCAATTAATTTAATTTGACGTTATAATGTTTTTTAAGTAGGTGAAAAAATTGGAGCGCTAAAAAATAATTTATTTTCAAAGTGGGCGGTATACAAAATAAGTTTGGGAACCCCTGGTCTAGACGATCGAAAAGTTTTTGTGTAACTAAAACAAAGTTACTGCCAAATGTCTGACGCGGCGTAGCCGCGGGGCAAACTTTGGTTATACATAAAAACAGATACAACTTTGTAGTCTGTCAGCTGTCTGTCAGTAAAATATGAGAAAGGCTGAAATTTTAAAAATAATCTACCCTATAATATTGACTTCTTTACTAACAGGATTTTGATAAATAAATTAAAAAGTATTTAAAACATTACATACATACATTGAGATAAGCAGTAAGATTTACGTCTAAGATAAATTGTCTTCGTTTTTATATAGCGAAATTTTAGTTTCTCATTGGATTAGATGGCAATAAGAATTCTGTATAAATATCAGATTAACAGTAGGTACATATTATGATAAAAAAAACACTTCAAAGATGGCCATTCTCTACCATACAACTCACTTTTTATTCCCAGATGCCATATCAAATGCCAACGGTTGGTACTTATTCTTGATCCAAATATTTTTATGATCATTAAAGCCACATTTAAGAAAATATGTGAAAGTATTATAGGGGATAAACTACTGGCAACAGCCACTCAACACTCACAATTGAAGTGCACTTGCGCGCATATGAACGCGGGCGAGGTGGACCTGTTGAAGAGCTCCAGCTGATGGGCGCGCGCGACGCGGCGCGGACCAGCGCCGTGTCCCCGTACGTCACTTGGCTGAACCAGCGCACGCAGTCCGACGCCGCACAGCCGTACAAACGAACCTACGTTAATAAAAAGAATATGTGTGCGTGCACTAGTGTACACACGTAACAAGTGAAACTTCTTCATGACCTTATTTTTCGAAAAATGATCCACTATATGCAACTTTATAGAAATTGATTAAATAAAGTTAAATTATGATTTTGATGATCATTTTAATGTATATATTATATATATGTAGGATACTAAATAAATGATTTATAAATCATCAAACTCGTATATTAATTAAAACACAATAAAGTAAGGAAATATTACAATGCTCGTCTCACAATCCATCTATCAACAACTCGTTGCGTAAAAATATGACATGACGCGTAACCGAAACACGTGACGGTATTTTTTTTTCCAACGCCGATAAAGAAGTTTCACTTCAATAAAATCCTTTTAAATATTATAAACGCGAAAGTTTGTAAGAACGGATATATGGATGTATGTTTGTTACTATTTCGCGCTGAAACTATTGAATGAATTTTGATGAAACTTTACAGTAATATGGCTTACATATAAGAATAACACAGGCTATAGTCTATATAGTGTGAACTATCCAAAATATAACGATTTTCCAACACCACGCGGGTGAAACCGCGGACGCAGCTAATGTTATATACAGTTTATAGACATTCTAAATCACAAGCTCTATTCATTTTTAAACAATTTCCAAAATGACGAGGAGAGAACCTCCTCATTCAACTGTAATTGTGGACAATTTTCAAATATTTTTTTATACTCTTGACAATGGGATCACCATTGTCACAAGTCAGGTTATAATGAGTGGATCCGAGGGAAATCAGAGCAAATCTTGTTGAAGAGCGTCGAGTGCCTACCTACACTCTTGGAAAAGGAAAACTTGCATACGCGTGCCAGTAATACAATTCCTACAGGCGCTTTTAATATTATTTCAAAAGCTATTCAAGCAACTAAAAAGTAGATTTTATAACAATAAGAAAACTGATTTCAGACTGAAAAGCAAAATAAATGTTTTCTACAACATCTTAAGTTGGTGTCATTGAAGTAAACAAACATTGCAAAATACACCGTCTAGAAATCGTTCTCGACAAAAGTCTCTTGTATTCTCTGAGAAGCTATAATCCGTAACTGACCATTTGTCTTATGACCTTTGGTGTTTAAACCATCTGTATTTTTTTCTAATGGTTGTTTAATTTCTCACTGCCATTTTTTTATCACTAATAACTAACTATTGTTTATCACTAATCCTTTCTTGTTTGTGGCTGACTTTTGAGCTAGACATAAACCGCTCTGTTCATTCTCGTTGCAAGTTTTTAGAATTCATGTTGTTTTTGATTAAAGCTTTACGATTTTTGGGAATACAATAGATAGACATTTTTTTAGTTGGGTAGTGAGGTCGAGTTTCGTATAAATATATTTTTTATCAGACATAGTTTAGTTCTAGAATAAGAACATGCGATTAAGACATAAGATTGAATCGAGATAGGGTTTGAATGAAATTGTGTACTAACCTTACGTGTGAATTCACTATTCTTATCAATAACCACATGCAAAGTGGCGGAATGTGGCAAGCTGGAGGATGGTGTGAATATAATGGGTAATGATCTACGCTCCAATGGTCCAAAATTAAGACAGTAAGCGCCTCCCCTAAAACGACCAACCGATTTATGAATATTTGTCAAAACACAATAAAATAAAGTAGCAAACAAACACACACATTGTTATATTCAGATTTTTTTTAGTTTGGAGCTGGTAAACATGCTGCAGCCCATTTAATGGAGAATGAATGGATTTTGATGAAACTGCAATAAGATAGCTTACACATCAGAATAACGTATAGGCTGTACTTTATAAAGATATAGTGTTAATTATCAAAAATATAACGCTTTTGCATCACCACGCGGGTAAAACCGCGGGGCGCAGCTAGTCTAATATATTGTTACAACCTAGGCACCGACAAAGAGAAATTCCATCTGCATATCTGTAAAAACAGATTTTATTACTTGTCGGCATTTGAACTAATTGTAATTCTTTTATGATCGTCTTGTTTTGTTCACTTATTTATTGACATACATTTCTAGAGAACAACCCATTGTTTTATTGTACTCGTTTATGGCCGCTGCGGCCGAATCATTAGCCAGGTGTTACGGATTACGTTACGACGGGCACATTTGTAACTGTGAGGTGTAAAACGACGGCCTGATGGGGGAGGGGGCAGTCGAGCGAGAACCGCAATCAAGGCGAGACGTGTGTACACTCGGGAATCGGGACAGACTTTGCACGTTTTATTGAATTACGACCTTCTGCACGTTTGGATCTGTTGTGTTCGGTTATATTTGTTCCTGTGTTATATGTGGTTGTATAGTCCTAATAAACTCTATAATTATTCTAACGATATTTTAATTCGAGTCTCGCGAAGCTCGTAAGAAATAATGTCAGAAGTTGGAAGAAGTTTTTATCTGTGCAGGAACAGAGAAAGAATTTCCTGTGGCCGGGCGGCCTGTCGTAAGAGGCGACAAAACAAGCCACAGCCTGGTGGTAGGGACCCGACTGGATGGCTACCACCCCTGGTCTAAAGTATGTCGCCATAACAACCTTGAGTTGTGTTCCGGCATTAGTGACCAGGTTCCGGCGATGGTACCCCTTTCCATCTAGTGGGCCGTCTGCCTGTCTGCTGAACTCCTGCAATAAAAAAAGAAGAAAATACTCCACGAACGAGGAGACAAGTAAAACTGAAGTTCGTCAGCAGCAGGTGGAAGTGGAACGAAATGCACACGCCGTATTAGCGTGGACTTCTCGAAATACAGCGCCCGAAATAGGCCTTTCAGCTATATTAGCTAAAATTAACAGCTAAGTGTACCTTGTGGAATCTATCCCAGGCATGTCCAAAGAGAATCCATCCCCGATTATTGAGCACCGAATCTGAACCTTCTTATCCGTAGAATTCTTCAAACTCAACTCCTTCCTCCCACTACGAACCCACGATAATGTGCTACGATTGGTCTTTATTGGGAATATCTTAGGCTTCTCTGTTCCACTGACTATATCAAGTGGCGTTCTCTTGCCCGATTTCACTTCTTCAAATGTGATTTTCTGTAATAACCATACACAATATTGTGTAACAACTTCTAGGTGCTTAAGAGCAAACATAAATGTATGAAAATTATATGATTTTTTATAAATGTTGTATTTAAAAATACTACATCAATATTACAATCGAATCTAGAAAGACTAATAAGTAATATAAATATAACCTAAATTGACTAAAAGTATTTAACTAAGAAAGTGTCCATTAGCACTTTTCTTATTGTCTCTATTAAGGGAAGACACTTTGTTGATGTGTTCTTTAATAAGTTAGCACATTACACTACACTTTAGTTTCGTTTACAGAACTAGTTCAAACGGTTTGGCCCTTTTGAGCCTTCTCATTATATCCGTGTTGTCGAGGAGCTGGATCGCCTCAACATTCACGTGATGGGGAAGCCGATGCTCGTGGGCTTCCGCGTACTTTCTTATAATACTAGTCACAAACTCCACTTTCAAAATTATATGTGAATCCAATTTTATATGCATATTCACTACAAATAGACACTTGGGACAAATATACTATCTTGATAGTGGATAGAAGTTACTACAAAATTTAAAAAAATACCAAATATTGTTACACCCTACGCGCCGACAAAGACCAATTCCACGTACAGATCTGTAGAAGCACATTTATTACCACTCGGCATTTGAACTAACCACATTGCAACTATTGAAATTCTTTTATGATCGTCTTCTGTTGTTTACTTATTGATTGGCATACGTTTCTAAAGAACAGCCTATTGTTTTATTGTACTCTATTATGGCCGTTTGTGGCCGAGTCATAAGCCAGGTGTGGGGGATTAAGTCGACTGCGATACGGGTACTGCATTTGTGCAGTATAAAACGATAGCCTGATTGAGAGAGGGACAGTCGAGCGAGAACCACGATCAAACTGAGACGTGTGTACTACAATCGGGAATCCAATAGTGACGGACTTTGTGTGTTTTATTGAATTATGACCTTCGGCATTAAGTTTGGACTTGTGTTCGGTTATATTTATGTCACCTGTGTTATATATATTTGTATAGTTCTAATAAACTCTATAATAATTATAATCGCATTTTAATTCGAGTCTCGAAACTCGTAACAATTTGTAAAACGTTTTTTTGCAGAAAGCCCTAATATAAGTTTAGATTAACATTTACAAGGAAGAAAATAATTAGTTAATTCACTTACGATTCTGTAACAACATCATCGGGTCCTGTGTAAACCATACTAATGTCCACTGACCCTCCTGGCTGTATTTCGAAATTACTAGGGGCTATCTTAAAAAAGAAATCTTCATTTGGTGCTTTGCATGTGTGTCGCATGGCCCATGTACCCGCCATGTTGCCAACGTTGGACAAAGTTAAAGTGGTTGGTACTGTAAAAACAATAGACTACAATTAGTTAAAATTACAAAACAACACTAGACTTTCAACCAAAATGTTATTATTTAAATTTTATGTGTCATAGGCAATTTGAATGTAATAAAACTTACTTTACTTTCTGTCATGTTTTTTCATTTACTTTAAAAAACGTAGTTCAAATTTAGATTAATTTGATTTAAAAAATATATTTTGTATAAATTAGGTTACAAGTATTAGTGTTTTTTTTTCAATTTCAACACGCAAGAGAAAAACAAATCACCAGTCAAGGTTGCATTAATGGTGTTCACAATTAAAATGAAATCCACATGAGTCATGGTATAAACCTATATTATTAGGCCGACTATAGACCAGTAAATTTTACTCGAGTAAGCCTACATGTAGTGAAAATAAATGCGGATTTTTTTTTTCATTTTACTCTTATGAAACAGGAACCAAGTACAACCAGCTTTTTATGGGTAGGCCTTAGAGAGGCTTACACGTACACAACTTACTGCTGTACAGCCGGCATTAAGTCAAGAAAAAGATATAAAATAAATTTACTTTTGCCAATTTGTAATTTGTTGTTGGTCATTATAAAATCCAAATGAGTATATCCTACAAAGCCAACAAGGTCAACTTTCCTTAGCAAGGTGTTGACGCCAATCAAGTTCACGTGCACTGTTCCCGTGAATGGAGTCAGTCTGCGGGCTGCAAAGTTAAATTTTATTTTTTTTAAAAGGACACTTAGATGTAAACAGCTGTTCTACATAATCTGATAGATGAGAATTGCTATAAACAATTCTAAAATTAATTTCTTATAAATTATATAAATACTAGAGATGTGCCGATTATGACTGGCCGATTAGTCGGTTGTAAAGAGGCCGACTATCACGGTTTCGGGGATTTCTGTGTTGCTTCGTTTATAGCCGATTCGCGCACAAGTCGCAACCGCCGCATGCGAGCGTGTCGGAACTGTTTTGTTTATTTCGCATTATTTCTAGATTTGCTTTTGTACAGGTCAGGGCAGTGTTTTCATATTAAAAAAAATGTGTGTGTGTACTTATGTACACGCGTTAGAAGTTATTCTTCTTTGGCATATCAAGATAAAAATCTTTTCAAAAATTTTATCGTTTGTGGAAAAGACGACACTAACAATAGAAAAACTAAAACGTTGACTATAGCTAACTTCAAGGTGTCGGTTGACTACAGCTAACTTCAGGGTGTCGGTTATTCGTGACAGTGTGCGCGCGCATCGTAAACATATAACTTCAAAACTAAAATGTTGACTATAGCTAACTTCAGGGTGTCGATTGACTATAGCTAACTTCATGGTGTAGGTTTTTCGTGTGACGGTGTGCGCACGCATCATAAAAATTTACTCTCATCATTTTTCCTTAACGCGCCTAAAGAAGTATAACTTCAAAAATAGTTTAAAGATAATACTGTTATTGTTCACTAAAGTTAAAGAGCTCAATTAAAATTTAATCATGCCAAACAGAAACTCTCGTGTATGGATTCGATTACAAAGTGTTAGTAAAGTATACATTCCACACTATGAAGTAAGAAGCCGAATAGTCAGCGCTCTTTGCCGAATAGCACCGACTACAATAGTGGCCAGATAGTCGGTGAAACTTTACCGACTAGTCACCAACTAGTCGGCACATCTTTAATAAATACAAATAGTATTCAAAAATTTTGAAATCACTGTATATTAATCAAAAAACAATAATTTTATTTATCCTGGGAATTAATTTTAATATGTAATATGAAAATATGATTTTATTTTGCAATTTCATATATTTTTTTAAAGCTCATTTAACTCGAAAAATTTATGGTATATGGAAACTATTAACACAGATGAATATCCAGTTGTAATGTATGTATATACTCACAATCTTTCAAATCTCCTAACTCCGGTGCATTGAATCTAAGAGACACCTTGATCGCGTTACCATGCGATAACTTACAAAGTTGTTTATTCATGGCTTTATTTTTAGTCCTCCCTTGCTGATCGTCGACCGAACCATGTCTCTCCATTAGCACTTTATTTATATCCCCTTTCCTGATTTCCTGAATATTTTTAATAGAGAACATACTGTCTCCTTCCACGATGGATATCGCAAGTTGCAAATCAACTGCGAAATCACTGAACAATACAAACGATTTAACTAACGAACTGTTCTCAAATGTTTCTGGGAATGTGATTTTATTCACACCATCATTAGACATAGCTTTTATTGACGGCATATAAAACTTTATTTGCAAATCTCCCTTTTGTTCAATTTCGGCGTCAATGGAAACGTCTTTGAGAGAAATCGTGAAGGGTAAAGTAGTATTCATTTCAACACTGGATGTTATGTGTAATACTATTTTTTCCGTATTCCCTGGTGATAATAATATTGGGAAGCGGGGTAATTCTATAGCGAGATCAGCACCATTGTTTGGTAAATCGTCGAATCGAAATGAAGCGTCAACCAACTTTCTGATAGTGTTGTGACTGATATTGTTATTGGGCAACTGACTCCTGAAATAAAGACGTGCATTTATATTGTAATTCATTTCAATAATTTACCATTGAGCTTGTACGAAGCTAGCAGGTACGTTTTCCGAATTCAGCGATTGCTTTTATATTAGTATTGTTACACGCCGACAAAGTGAATGCACACCTGCAGTTTATTACCTTTCCCGCATTTGGACTTCTTTTGTTTAAAACTTGTAATCAGAAAAACATCCTATTGTTATTGTACTCGTTTATGGGCGGGTTACGTTTTCTTGGAAAATTCAGTCCACGCGGTCGAGTGTTGTATTGTAGTTTTAGTATAAAACAATGCCGAACGGAGAGTGAGACAGTCAAGCAACGATTATGATACGGGCAAGACGTATAGATTCGATAAGCTTTATAGTGATGGACTTTGCGCGTGTTATTGAATCGTGCAGTTTGTACTGGTTGTGTCGTTATATTTATACTGTTATACGTGTTCGTATGGTTGTAATAAATTCTATAGTAATTCCAACGGCATTTTAATTCGAGTCCCGCACTCGTAACAGTATGCATGACGCTTATCAAGGTAGCAGTCGCGGATACTCACTATTGCATATAATCAAGATACCTTTATCCATATCATGGGCTAAATAAATCAAGGTATCAGGAAACTTTAGTAGTATTAATCACGAACCCTACAGAGCTCATATTGTAACATTGAAATTAACATTTAAACAAATAATATTTTTGACTTATTTTATATATAATTTATAAGTTTAGATTTAATTTATTTAAGTTACGTTTATATTTAGGTACATTTATATATAAATCAATATAAATTAACATATAATTAATTATTGAATACCAGAAGTTATTATAACAATACTCACCTACAAACCCTTCACTTGACATAGTTGTTATTTCAACCCAATTTTCTGTAACAAAAAAAATGAATACAAAACTTCATATACATTAATTTTATAATATTAAAAGTTTTTATTATTTTTAATGTACTTATTAGTAATCACACGCGTGTGGTTGTTAGTATTATTATTTTATGTATGTGAATATTATTATGAGAATGTTCTAGCAGATTTTTGTTTTCTGTTACAGATGTTATTCTGAGAAGCTACACCCACAAACCTTTACCAAAGCTGTGATGTCTGTTAAGCTTATGTTGCATCACATCTCGCCAATCTACTGACTTATCTAACTCTTTATACTCAATTTGGGAGGGAAAATTTGGTGGATTATCCTCACCTGAAAATATCAACTAAATATAATAATACTTAAGCTACCTCAACCTAAATATTTAGAGCAATAAATAAAGTTTAAGTGTTTCTCTGTTTCTGCTATTTAATCATAAAATGTCTCTCAGTCTGTTACAAACTTTTTTTTAATAGACTCCAAAACAGAACAGCCAATTTTAATATAAAGTTTTAGAGATAACAGGAAATGGTGGTGTAAGTTTCCTTTCGATATTTTGCAGGCTTTAATTAAGTAAATATAATGTGTACTTCTCCTATCCGAACCTAGTGGTGGGCCCAACTTGTTTAGAAAGATAACTTAAAAGATGGACACAGTATTTATACAGGAAGTATAAAAATTACAATGGAGTAGATTGCTTCTTGGTTTAGTTATATACATGTGACATCACCCAGTAAAGAGAAATATCTGAAAAAGCACTTAATGCTATATTCCTGTTGATAAAGGGCGTAGCCACAAGCCACTGAGCTGATACTAGAGATGTGGTAAACAATTTCTAACAAATAGATGTCAGTGTCAAGGTAGCACTTTTAAAAGTTCATAGGGTTTTCTTCAATCCTTTATGTAAATGTAAGAAACGTTGTTTGGATGTTGTTTGTTCTTTATTCATGACAAGTCAATGAATTATCATAAATAATAAGTAGCTATTTATGCTAGTATACATCTTTATTATTGAGATGAGGATATATTCCTTCTTGTTTTAACATTTTTGGTCTATTTATAAATTTCATAAGACACAGAAACACTACAAAATTAATACCATTTAAAAATATCGCAGTAACTTAATTATTTACATATAATATACCTCTACTAGATTGCAATGGACTATCCCCAGATTTGAAACTTAAGCAGTTCTCCTTCACAGTACTCAGTGTCGATTGACTTTTAGTGGATGGAGACTTTGATCTTGTTGCACGTTTATTCAGATCCCCACTTTCAAACATATCGGTAGCCAATGTATCCCTTGTCACCATAACCTCGGGTATTTGTTTCGTATTGTTAATAATTAATTTATCTAAAGAGACTACAGTGTCAACTGTGTTTGTAGTGCTGCTTGTTTCAGTCTTCTTTGTATCTTTCAAGTGTAGCACATCATCAATTTCATTTTGCCTCGTTGGTGGTTGTACATTCATTTGCAACTCAGTCAAGGGCTGTTTTTTGTTTGCTTTAGTTTTATGTTTGTTTAACAATTCTGTGACACTAATATTGGACTGTTTTCCGCCTGAAAATTATACACTTTCATATCATTCCAACAAAACTCTGGTGGTGGTTAGGAAAAATGTTTAGCCCAAAGTTTAGTATATTTTCTAAGATACAACATTAACGATAATAATTAAAAGCCACAACTGCTAAAATAAGCACTGAATTCTAAAATTGGTTCTATACCGAATTATGAATTCTTTTGAAAAATAATGATTTTAACAGTAAATTCACTTCGATAGTTGTGAAGCTTAATCTAACACATTTAATATTTTATAGATTAAGACAATTCAAATATTTCTGTGTAATATAAATAAATAAATAAACCCCGGCGAACATACGAACGACTAGACTTGTTCCATGACACAAAAAAAAATAACCAAAATCGGTGTAGGTGATCAGGAAGATTCTAGAACCCGATCACAGCGCCACCTACCGGTTCTAATTGTGGCTGTTAACCATCCCGGGACCCACTCAAACACACACACAAAAATTTCATCAAAATAGGATGTATAGTTTACGATTCTATAAAGGACATACACACAAACATTCATTTTTATATATCAAGAAAAATGTGTTTTTATGTTCTCATATTAATACGGCCTCGGGAAGAGTGCCACGTTAAGTCGTAATTTTAGCTCTCGTAAAATTTCTATATATATTTAAAGTAAGCTAGGGAAAGTAGTTAATACATAGACTTGCTTACCTAGATAATCAGCAATTTTGGAAATACTAATAGAGTTCTCAGCATCCAATGCACAGCTTTCATCACTAGCAACTACTTTCATAGAAGATTGTAGAGTTTTTTTAAGCAAATCGTTAGCTTTGGATGTTGTATTCAATATTCTACATGGACGAGGTGCATTCATAGCACACAACGTCTTTGACAAATTACCTCCTTTAAGTCTCGAATCACACGAATTCAATATTTCATTATCTACATCTGGTCTTTGTTTCTCTTGTAATTTTGCTACATTTAAATTGTTCTTGTTTGTTTGCTGAATTTCAGCAACTCGTGGTTGACGTACTGGTATTCTATCCAACATAGGATCAGCAGAATAACTTTTTAAACTTTGTACTGGCGATGATTGGATGCATGATGATACTGGCAAGTAAAAAATACTGGCACATTGATAAATTGTAATTGAAAAGATTTCTATTTGTAAATTTTCAAATAACAAGAAATTACATTTTAAAAAACTTAAATAAATAATTAACTTGTTGTTATACACCAAAGAATAGACAAAAAAGAGAAATGTAAAAGTTTGGCACACACACTTTTTAAAGACTATAAATGCATTTCTCTCCACCTATTAACTTAAATAACTTACTCATTAAGAACAATTAATGTATTTAAAAAATGTCTAATGTACTCCACAAGCATGGTTACTACAGTAATGGAACTCTTTGAACAGATATAATTCATATAACTTTGATTGGGGATCATAAACATTTGAAATGACAAAGGCCTCAATATACCAGACCAGAAAAAAATATGCCAATCAAATAAATTAATAAAAACATCCCATTTATGAGTTAACCTGCCAGTAATCCTGTGCACATTTACAAGACTAATTAATATTTTTTGTCTTTGGTCACATGTTTGATGGCCACCACTGATTTTTTCAATCTAACTTACAACAATTTCCACTTCATTTATATAGATGTAATATTTTCGAAAACTTATATGATCATTTATTACTTGGGTAATGATCTCTAAAAGTACTATACCTTCAGTGATGCTTGGAGCCATAGATCTGTCAGGGCTATCAACATTGTTCAGAATTCTATGAAAATCTTCACATCGATTTTGGAAATAAGCTCCTACTGACACATTACCTGGTGTTCCATCTGTTTTATCACATGTACTAAAACCAAAACAACAAAGGTACAGCAAATTATATCTAGAGACTACTTACTAGGGAGGTAGTTTATTTGGAATCTTCGCATATTCAGTCAGAAACTCAAAAATCTTTAGTCCTAGATTTCTGCACATTATTATATAGCAGCTGTGGATACTAATTTAGTTTTGATAGATTGCCTAAGCCCAGAAATTGAAAAGAAAAATTATGTATTTTCTTTTATTTATTGTTGAGTTCTCAAAACATCTAAATGTTTTTTCCGAGGAACAGAAAATTGGTGCCTACTTTGGAAAACAGATCAATAAGGCAATCCAACATGATAATATAGCCAGCTTTCTGGCCACCTTACCCATATAGCTTACTATAATACTATTTAGGTTTAATAAAATGTTGGGTAAAATTTTAATAGTTTTGCTATAATATTATATCGTCTAGAAATACAGACTTTAGCTGATGTTGCAGAGTTGCCTTGTGGGTGTTTGTCACCCTGGACTTTACTGCTGTATAACATATGAATGTTCAATGTGACTATTGTTCCCTCATCATGATGTTCAGAATGAAAAAAATATGGTAAAATCTGGTTTATATTTACTTCCGACAGTGAAGAGGAACATAGGAGATTAGTGGACTTTACTTAGTCAAATGTCAAAATAATAGTATCTCTGAAATGTATACGAGTGAAAATATGTAGAAAGCATTAGTGACAGGTATGACTTACTTATTCACATCAGTAAATCGGGTGGTTGTGTGATATTGCAATGCACCTCCTTTATTTGCAAACGAAGCTTCATCTGCTGTTAAATCCCTCTGAAATAGTCACAAACATTAAATTAAAAAATTAACATCTAATTTTTGAAATAATTCTCTTTTTGTGTTGTCTTTAGAAAAATATGTATAATTTATGAACATTCGTAAAATCAGAATAATAAAATCCCATAAACAATAACAGGTTAATACCTTTTTAATATTAAAGAGCTACATAAATATAACACCACATATATCAATAAACTCAAAAGACTCTTCAGGCTATATAAAACTTTTAACCTTGATAGTTCTTATGATTATAAACTATTACAATAAGATAGACATTTAATTGAGACTATAAGATTTCCTTTTAGATTAGATTACTAAATTATATAAGTTACAAATGCAATAACCGTACCCTAGAATGGAATGTAGCATCTGTGCATATAGAGTATCGCATAGTGTCCACCACATCCGAAGTCTGCTTATTCATTTTCCTTTCTATGTTCTCTATTGCCATAGAATGACGGCCATAGAGTGGTCTCCTGACTTCAATATCATCAGTCTCGGTTGATCTTCCTGTCATCTCTCCGGGATTGAAGGCAGTCTGTATAATAAAAACAACTACTTGAAACTTATATTTGAATAATTCTCATGTACATAATGCTTAAATTCATTCAATTAAATTAATAGGTATTTTACAATGCAGAAACAAGAATTTCACACGAAATTAAAATGTTCACTTAATAACAAAATTATTTGGCATTAATAGGGAAGGAATTGAAACAAACGAATATTCATACAATATTAATGCAATTATTATTTATTAAACTTTCCAGAAATCACACAGCTGAGACTTATAAATACAACAAAAACAACCCATCAAGTATCTTTCCAATTATACTAACTACAGCTTGTATTTACTTACAGATTTGCTCATAGATACACTGCCATCTGCAGAATCACCAAATCCTGTAAAGTAAAAATAGTAGTAAATAACAGTGTTTAAAATAGTGTATGTACCATTTGTATGTGAACACGATTAAAGGCCTAACTCATTAAACTAACTTGGGTGCAGAACTTCACTAAGTATTTGTCAATGTGTTAGTTTTTAATTATGTAACTGTAGGAAACAGTCATTAACATTAGTATAGGTGAACCAGGAGTATAAGGAAAATGGTCTACTGCACAGTAAAGTGGCAAATAACAAGTAAGTAGTAAGGCTGCCACATGATATCCTGTACACAAATTTTAAGTAGTGGGTGGGTGGAGTGGTTTGGGCGAAAGGTATAATTACGCTTTCTGCAAACCCGTATGGTCCGGAATTATAGAAATAATAATTTTTGGTAAACATAACTTCACCATTTTTTCACACATATTATTGTAATGGGCAGTGAAAGGTTGCGACTAGTGACCAGGACTGTGATTTAGGTTATCTCAAGACCAAAGTGTACAAGCCGAAAAAGTGTGCCACTGCAACGCCAGCATATGCCAGAAACCACTGTAACCATTTAAAATATACAATTTATAATTTCTTCTTCTTGGCCCCCATTATTAATATTTTCATGGTTACTCATGTACTGTATGTGAATGAGTTCTGTTGTGTTTATTCTTAATTTTTGATGACTAATTAATATTTCAAGATCTCCAGATCATAGGGGTTGTAGTAGAAGTATGCCTCCCCTCCCCACTCCACCAGACCGCTACTTAAAATTTGTGTATCAAAGTGTGTATGTATATATATGTAGTTTATATTTATAGCCAGTTCCTATATCTTTCTATTCATTCGGTGCCTTACCAAGAATTTAATTTAGACAATACTTGTATCAAAGCTTATGTCAAATCTTAACCAATAGTAGGCTAAATGAACGGTAGGTATGGTAAGATATAGGAACTGACTATTAGTGGTTGATCAATACAAATGTTGTTTTATGGTATGAAAAACGGGAAAATAACTTTCAGGAAAATTACATACCTTCTACTCTTTCTAAATCCAGTAAACCAGAAGAGATATCGGCAGCAGACGTGGTACGATGACAATCCTGATATTGGGTGTTTCCGATTAGGTATGCATGTTCGGGCGCAAGACGGCTGAGCAACAAAATAAATTTTATATTTACAATGAAATAATACTAGCTACTAATGTATTAGCAGAAGGTGATGTCAGGAGCCTTAAGAACAGACGAGCGTGCATGACAAGAGCTATGAATGTCAAAGAAGCAAGTGAGGTGTTTAAGAATAAACCTGTAGAGCGCTCTTTTGTTCGTGCCTACCCCGCAAGGGACCTGGCGTGAAGTTATGTATGTTTATATGAAATAATACTATTATGGGCGACAGATTATTACGATTTATATTAAAACTTCAAGGCAACAAATACTTACGAAATTCTGTTTCTATCCTCTAAAGGCAATCGTTGAAAATGAGGAGTGCATCTATCTTCAGCGAAATTAATTAATCGTTTAATTTTGCCAGGAGTTAAAGGCTGATCCATTATTTAGTATTATTATCTATAAAATTTTGTTTTACCATCAATCAGTCCATCACCAAATATTCGTTATTTTTCAAAACATATTTTTTTTCAAGTCTGCATTGATTCAAATGACAGTGACAATATTACTAGCCGGGCGTTCCACTAGCAACGCACAACGCCCAAATGCTCAGCTTGCCGTTCCACAAGGCGACCGCGAGCGTTGCGGTCGTGGCGAAAACGTCACTAATGACGTCATCATTTCGATCACACAACGCCCGCAACAACCATGTCAAAAGATGGTCGAAGTGGGCGTTGACCACAGAGCATTAATTCTCTCTTGTCAATACATTAAAAATGCGCGAATTTTGAAACAAGATGGCGAATGAAAATATCTTCTTTATTAATTTTGTAAATTAATTTAATGTATTTTAAACAGCCATCTATCATTTTCCTTTATTGTTATTAATATTTATTTACATGATTTATTTCTAATCAGTTTTCATTATCGTTGACTTGAATATAATTATATAATTAATGAGAAATTCATTGTTTGTAGACATAGTTTTTGTTTCAGAGTTATACGAAAGAGTTATAACTCAAAATTCAGAATTATAGATAGATAGACAACAAATAATTCTATGCATTTCTTGAAAGTCTAAATGGCTTTTAAATTCTTCATCTGAATAACGATCGACTATATTTTTATATTGTGTAATACGTGGTCTGAGATTACGTATTTTAGTATTACGTTTATAAACTTAACGTCCACTCTTCATCTGAGCTAGGCGAATTGCTTTCTTCGAAATTATTACCGCGATGAAGTAGCCGATACCAATGGGGTCACCCATTAAGGACATTTTGTATAAATAGATAGCTATATTTCTTTTAACATAGTCATCCCTATTGAAAAAGGCGCGATTTTCATATCAACCAATGACATTTGCGTATGACATTAATGACATCAACGCCCCATAACCCGTTCCACTAGCTTTTAGGATTGTAACGTCCGCAAGCAAGTGGAACGGCAAAAATCGCGGTCGTGAACGTGGTCGTTGTGAGTCCCTAGTGGAACGCCCTGTAGATTATTGTTCTCATATTCGATGCGATATTAGGCAAAGGAACAAGTTTATACAGCGTTACCTTTTTTTCGGTTATAGGCACATTTCACTAAACTCCAAAATGTGTAAAACAAGGGCGATTATATATTTGTTGTATAAGAGTAAAAAAAACCTCAAAATCTACACAATGGATCTTATTGGAAACATTTTTCATTGCAGTATCTTCAAAGTTCAAACCCTTTCTAAAAAAGTAATTGGATAGTTCAAAAGTTAAGAGCTTAAAACTTTTTTATATATATACTCTACTCACAAAATTTACTTTAGCATTTAAGTTCATAGGAAGAACAAAAATCATTGGAATAAAATAAAATTACTATGTTAAAGAATTAATGACTTTTAATGACAATAATACATTGATAACATAATAAACCTTATAAATAATCAATCAAGAAATGGTTAAGTTAGTTTGAATTTGGTCCTGTAATAGGCAGAGCATTAATTTCTTTATTGAGCCTTATTTGCTCATTGATGGCTCTCCATGCATCTTCCTTTTCTTTCTTTGTAATTGGGCGCTTCTTTTGTTTAGCTGCTACCATTTTCTTATAAATGTCAATACATTCCATATCCACTTGATCCAACTGTTTCTTCAAATTAAGCCTTATCATTTCCTGTTTACATAGCCCTATAAGATTTTTCAGGTTCCGGCAATTTTCTTTACGCACAGCTGTTAATTCAGTCTGGCATTTCTTAATCTCTGCTAATATCTCATCATCAGCTGGATTTGTCAAAGGAGGTAAATCTTCTGGGTCTAAAATTCCCTGTTCCACCAGTTCCTTTCGTAGACATTTCTCTAAAGTCAAGGAATTTTTGTAACTGCTTTTTGTATTACTTGTTTGCTTCACTTTAATATCAGGCACTTCATAAGGCATAACATTTTCCTCCATCAGAGCAGAGACAAGTCTTTGGGTTAATGGTCCAGTGATCATATTTTCCGATGACTTCTCAAGTTTTTTTCGAATGCTTGAGGCTTCAGGAGACATGGATGATTTTTGTTTATTCGGATTTGAAGCATTCTGATCTTCTGCTAAATGCTCATCTGCCCAAACTTCAGAATAATGTCTACCAAGTGGAGGTATTGGTGGTAATGTAGTATTGCTGCTTTGTGCCAGCAATGATTCTAGAAACTTTATATCATCCAAAGTTACTGGAGCACAATATGGCTCCACTGAGTTCCAAAATTTGTAAGGAATATTATTTTTGGGTAATGAAAACTGGGATAGTTCCAGCTTAACCGAACTGTCTGAATTCAAATCATTAGAGAAAGCATGAGTTCCTGAGCTTGGATTTGAAAAATTTTTAAACTTTGGGATTTTTGGCTGATTGGATAATTTTGTATAATCTTTAGTTTTAACCAATTTGTCATCTTGGAATTTTCTTTTGACAGGACATTGCAATTGCTTGCCAGCTGCCTTGCCTTTTTTCTCCCTTTTGGATTCATTTGTGTCAATACTTTCAATCTCATTTTGAAAGTATCTTATACGAAGTGCTGTATTACAAAGAAGCGATTCCAATTCTAGTTGTAAAGCATCTAATTCATCCATACCAATTGGTTCATCAGCGGACCTGGCTGCAACAGCTGTAAAACGCGGCAGGTTTACCGCATTGTCTTGTATCTTGATATATGGTATAGGACACATATCTGCTTTAGTTTTACCAATTGATATGGCTCCAGGAATTTTAGCAGGTTTATTGTAAGGAGATAAACCTGGACTAGATGGTTTGCCGTTATCATGGCCTTTGGTGGCCATACGCCCTTTGCTATTATGATGCATTCTTTTTCCCAACATTTTGGACTATTCCTACAATTAAATTTACGCGCGTAAAATCTAATAACTTTAATTATAATAACATAGCATATCACTAGACTACTACCAATTGTTTGTCAAAAACTTATACTTAGGCGAACGCACACATTGTGAAGTTAGTTCACTTTAATATCACTTCAATAAAATTATGAAAAATAAAACGATAAATAAATACTGACAGTTGCGACTTTAAGAAATCACACGAAGCAAAACAAAATGGCGATTATTATCACAGTCTACTCCATTCTCCATCACCATTATGAGTGTGACCAGATTTCAATTAAATTTTCTGTTAACTTCATCAATAAAACCTGTCAAATTTATTGAAAAAAATCCAAAACTGGTCTAAAGTCATTTTTGTGCATAAAATAAAAATGCAAAAATTATCATTTAACTTCATAATTTTTGTCGAATAAACTTGTTCTTAATTTTTCATGTGACACGTATACTGTGGCAAATAATTTTAGAAAGTAATAGGGGTTACGCTCAACTGCTTCCTACAATGACAAAAATCATAATCAATTTCAAATTCAAAGTAAAAGAAATTATTACGTAAATTTATTCAAACCATTTCGTGCATTTATGTCAACTGATCCAAAATTGTGTAACCCCATGTGTGTAAAGTATAAGAAATGCATAAGATGAAAACTTTGTCTCAATTATTTCCGCAGAGCTTCTACTTAAGTGTTTGCAGATTCTGCTGAAAACTGGTAGTTTTTCTAATCTACAGTATAACATGGTTAAGACTAAATTGCGGGCTTAATTGTGCTAAATACGCAAAATTCTGTTAAATTTGGTCACATTGACTTTAACTGTTATTTTGTCAAAACTTATTAACTTATTATGTCAAAGGGAAATTAATATATATTTAAATTTAATTTATGGCCTAGGTAATCAAGTGATATTAAAAAAATTGAAATCTTTGCTGAAGGTGCCTCACTGCCTCGTTTACACCATGCCTATTTTCATGTCAGTAAGAGGGAAAATGGCGAGGGAAATGGGCAGTGCGAGTATGTTAGCATGTATTATTTGAAGGCGAAAAACAAGAATGCGAAGCGAATCCAAAGTGTAATGTTCATCATGATGAAAATAAACTATTTTTCCTCTTATCCCTTTTTGACTGACGCCATCTATATTTACTGTATCTCTTTCTTAAGAATTTGAATGCGAATGTCAACGCCAAAATATACATTTGTTTGATACTGTGGTACTATTTGTAAAAGAACGCAAGAATGTAAATTAAAAAGAAAAAGACAGATCTGCCAATTTATTATATTGTATTAGATTGGCAGATTTTTCTTTTTGATTTACCGGCCGAATTGCTAATTATTATCCTATATTTAACACACCTGGCTTTTCTATTCACACCACATTGGCAAAATAAATGCATAAAGGGCATTGCAGTCATCATAAAAAAAAAACAACGTAATGTGTTCGGAAATCGGAAGCACAGAAGTATGTCTATGCTCGGAAGTCGCAAGTCGCAATGTCAAAATCAAAATGGAGTTTCTCCTTCTGGTGCTTTCTTCACGTAGAACAAAATAGTGTGAAGTTCTTCCATCGTATTGTTTTGTGTTGAGAATTTAGATACGAACTGAATGTAGCATTTGGAAGAGGTTTATCATATCAAAGTGCTATGTTTACAATTTTTATCACAAAGCCAGCGGGTTTTCGTACTTGATTGTTAATTTTATGAATGATTCTATAAAAATGGGAGACATGAAATATCCATGTCCTTTATGCTGCAAGGAATTATTTAATTCTAAACAGGCACTTATAACGCATTTAGCTAATATTATTGAGAATTTGAATTGTCCAATTTGTGATAATAAATGGTCTTCTGTAGTTCACTTATTGGAACATCTCTCTTTGGACAACTGCCAGCCTGATAATTCTAATAATATTCTATCATTTGAATCAATCAACAAATTAGATAAAAGGGGTGAAAATGACTCGTCTAAAATTGTGTTTGGTAAATAAACTGTATTTTAATTCCAAAATCTCTGTATTATTATTTTTGATTGAAGAATTTGTCTGACACACACAATCTACCTTAACAATTTATACTCTTTCACTAGTATTTAAGTAAATTAGTTTTACTCGTCAATCATTTTCAATTGGTTATAATTTAACAAAATTACAGATTACTACTTCTCTGGTGTAAGAATAATTAATCCGATTGTTTTAAGTGTTTGCTTTAATATAAATGTAAATTTAGTGACTCACACACATCATATAAGTTATATAGAATTAAAACTTGTGTGCTTTATGGTTTAATGCCTCTGGAAGGTGCATCCACTAATACCAGAGTAAAAGACAGATAATTGTTTATTTATGAATGGGATTCTCGGATTTCTAGTAAATTACATAAATCAAAACTCAAAACTATAAAACTCAACAATAATTAGTTATTTTTTTATACTTATTAGTGTAATTTTAAACATTTACTTGTTATTCTTGTGTTTGAAATTAAGCTATCTACCTTATCTATTATCTATCTACACAGCTTATAAATATTGTACCCATCAACAGCTGCATTCTTTACTGTGATGAGCGATGATGTTTATAGTAGTCCATAGAGTGGTTAAAACTAACAAAATATAACATTTGATTTATATTTTTGAACTCCATATATATATTTCTCTCTTAATTTCAGATACACACATACAACACATTATACCCAGATTAGAGTTAATTGTATATCTTTGTCAGTTCATCCCAATGTCGTTCTCCAATCACATTCTAGTGTTGGACACCATCAGACTCTTTGCTTTTCTTTCCCTATGCAGTCTAGAAACTGATAGATCAGTGTAATCCTGCAAAGGTCTAATATATTATTTAAAAAAAACGAATAACTACTAGTTTTGTTATATAAAATATCACAATACAAACCATATCCAGAAGAACTGCTTTATGTTACCCTTCAACCAGAGACAAAGAGATAGCCTTTGGAAATGGTGGTTAAAGCTCTTCACCACTATTTCGCACTCACTCTTGTCATTCTTGTGTAATTTATTATTGGTTTTGGTGTTTTCTAATTCATTATTTTAAAATTTTATTTCAGAACTCACTGATAGTGAAATACAAAGCTCCTCTGATCAAACTTTAGAAGCAGTTGAGGATAGTGCACTTGAGGACAGTGCACTTGAGGGTAGTGCAGTCAACAAATTGTATGTTGATTTATTGGATAAGCAAATAATAAAGCCCAGCCTAGAAACTCAGACTTGCAGCTGGTGAAGACAGACAATGGCAATCGGTACATAATTGTCACTAATGAAGACTCGGACTTAACAATTGGAAACACCATTGTTACAAAGCAGAATACTGATGGGACTATTTCATTTACTTCAATTGCAGGTGATTTTTTAGTTTCAGCATAGAAAGTTATTCAGTAATCTATGTAACTTTGAAAAAGTCCCTAATTCCTCCATATATAAAGGGTACCTCTCTTGGGTATTGATAGAAAAATATCACTAGACTCTCACTTAACATTCTGTTAGTACTGTAAATCATTGTTTTAACTATATTATACTAGCTAAACCGTGCCCGCTGGGCACCATAAATACTATACATACACCCAGACACACACTTATCCAGGTTTGATTGGCTTCATAATCTTTAGTTAATTCTTAAACCCAGAAAACACTCGCAGTTACTGTAGTACTTTTCTGGGCATAAAACTTTTTATTTATTTATTAATCACAATCAAATATAGCCTATGTCACTCAGGAATAATGTAGCTTTCTATTGGTGATAGAATTTTTAAAATTGAATCAGTAGTACCACAAATACCCGAACATCCAGACACACAAACTTTACCTCTATTATATTAGCATTATTAGTATTGATTTTTTACACTAAATCAATCAGTAATGTGACAAGCATCTTCTGCGCAGTCTGCTGAATACTCATAAGAGCATAAATAAGTTTGTAATAAAGTTTCAATGAATGTGTCTTTCATCATAAAAATCCTGTTTGTAATATAGGAAAATAATCTTGTATAATACTCTTTTTCCATTTATAATATTATTAAGTTGGTTTCATTTCATATTATTTTATACAGATGTAAAATTAGAATCAGGGTCTGAAGAGTCTGCTGATAATGCAATAAGCGGAGAAAGGAGAGATGATCAGGAATGCCAGGAGGAAATATATAGCTGTAATACATGTGGTGTATCATTTACGTCTGTTTTGGATCACATACAAAATTATCATGGTGATCAAGAATTTGTTGTTGAGGTATCATTTCATTTTTGTAAATTCAAACAAGTTCCACTGGAGAATGTAATTCAAATTTATAACATATAAGTTAATTATGAAACCTACTAAGGCTCTTCGTAACAAACTAATTGACCCCATCCTTCCATCTTACCACCCTCAAGCACCATGGAACATTTGAATGTGAATAAAGTGCATTTCTTAACCTAATGAAGGAACTTTTTCAGACAAACTTAGGAATTAATGATAAAAATGTATTGTTCTTATCTCATTCAAAGACTTTATAATGATCTGATTTTATAAAGTTTATACATACATAACTTCACGCCAGGTCCCTTGCGGGTAAAGTTTATACATTTATTTTTAGACGCGGTATTTTATTTGATTTTTATTCCAACGTTTCGGCCACGTTTCAGCAGCCGTGACTACAGAAGACAAATATGTCAAATGTCAGTGAGCAATGTTAAAGTTGTTTAGTACTTTGATAAAATTAATAAAAATAATATGGAGTAACTAGTGTAACATTCGACGCTTTATGTTGTCCTCAGGATTTCAAAAAGGGATTTAGAAGATTACCAGTCAAAATGTTCTCTTTGTATTTATATTTTTTATATGCACCTGACATATTATCATCTACTGTGACATTGCCCAAATTGATGCAAATTGTGTTGGAGTCGAAACACCTTCAAAATAGAAGAAGAAGAATATATATAACTTGAGTTGATGTGAGAAAAGCCAAATATAAATCTCTATTTGTAATTGTAAACAGGAACCAGAAGAATCACCAGGAGAGATACACAATGAATCGAGTAAAATGGACTTTGAGTCTGCCATGGAAGAAGACACAACAACAGACAAGGAAGCTCCTAGACGTGTAATTACAGACACGGGAAATATTATCGAAGCACCTAAAATGATTAAAACAGAAGAAAGAACTGGTGAGTTCAATAATAATGCATTATCATATTAATTCATATCATACATTTCAAATGAAATCCAATTTTTGGCAATCTGATTTTCTCTTTCTTTGAACTTTTCTCAGTCATTTTTGTTCAATTTAGTTTGAACCAATACACTGAAAATGTCTTCTTATTGGGACAGTATGTCACACCAGACTCTCGACTTATTCTTAACAACTTTATTGAACATCAGCGTTTTCACTAAGCCTACGCCACGTAAAAAGTCCTGGTTAGTAGCTCTATGCTACTTACATAACAACTTAATTTATCGTTTCTTGTTAAATTCACTATAATAACAAAGAAAATAAATTCGTTATAAACGTTCAGTAGTTTCCATAAAAGAGCGCAGCGCCATCTTTTTCGCTATTTTCGTCAATCCCACGGAAACGATTACATTTATCGGGATACAAAGCATCATATGTCACGCCCCGGGATATAAGCTCCGTATCGAGTTTCATTTAAATCCGTTCAGTAGTTTACACGTGAAGCTCCAGCAGACAGACAGACAAAAAATCTAAAAAAATATTTTTAACGGATTTTTATTTTTCTGGCGTCTCGGCCACTTTCCAGTGTCCGTGATCGCAGAAGACAAAGATGTCAAATGTCAATTATGATTTTTTAAAGTTTTATTTAGCCTAACACCAACTTGTTCATTTTCATTATTTAGTTTTAATTTTGTTTATGGTTATGGTTATTATTCTTTTTTTATGTGTTTGGAAGAACGAAGTTGTTAGATAAGTCATATTCAGATCATATTATAATTAATGTTTTTTATGCTTTCAGTTAAGGAAGAAAGGTCAATAAAAGTAACTACAGAAAAAGATAAAAAGGTCGGTTCAAAGCGTTTTGTACAAGTCAACGAGTTGTGTGATAGTATGGTAAAGGAAATTGCACCAAGTGAAAGTGAGTTAAACTGGATTTTATACTGATAGATTTCAGAAATAGATTCTGTTTTTTATGCCGAATCATAAAAAAATAACGTAAATAAATATATTAGGGGTGGGTCACCCTAATCATTTAGGGGTATGAAAAAGATTTTGGCTGATTCTCAGACCTACCCAATATTCACACAAAATTTCATACAAATCGGTTCAGCCGTTTCGGAGGTGTTTGGTAACTAACACTGTGACACGAGAATTTTATATATTAGATTTAAGTATTTAAAAATGACTGAGCTCCCTTTTTTTAATGGGAAATCCGTTTGAGGACCGTAGGCCGCGCGAGAGGGAAAGGTCTCGGCCCGTGCGGGATTCGCCGGGTCGGGGTGGCACTAGCACCCCACTTTGAGATGTGGGGAACTATTGCCACGCCGCGGTCAGGGATACCCGCCCACTAAAACCCCTGTGCGATCATGAGTGTCCTTTATCCAGGCTGTGGGCTCGCTCGCGCATTCACCACCAGCCTGGACGGACGGTGGCCCGCCCCTTGCGGGCTGGCCTCTCCATTTGATAGCCGGAGATTTGGGTCTCTCCGGCTTCTCTACCTCACCACGAGGTGAGAGAGGGCGCGCAGGTCGGCGCGCGTCCCTCCTCTCCGGCCTTTATGTGCGGGCGGGTCCGGTTTCCCCGCCGGTCGCTCGCACGGCCGTATGACTGAGCTCCCTAGACCCGGTTAAATTGACAGCATGATATAGAACATATGGATGATGAACAGAGATAGTGTTCGCATCTCTGACTTCTGGTCATTTATTTACAGTTTGCACCTCGGTTTTAG
Source organism: Dendrolimus punctatus (assembly GCA_012273795.1). Lineage (NCBI taxonomy): Eukaryota > Metazoa > Arthropoda > Insecta > Lepidoptera > Lasiocampidae > Dendrolimus > Dendrolimus punctatus. Next base: position 12,509,278 of record CM022543.1, read on the forward strand.
GTGCATGTCTATTTTTGTGACTAATTGTCGAAGCAAACTTGAAGTCGAAGTAATTTTGTGACTAATTGTAGATATTATAGATTTAAATACAGGTAACAAAAATAACTGAAATTGTCACGACGTCGGCGCTGCCCCGGCGCGCCGCCGCCTAAAAACTGCCAGTGGGCGTACTCTATACAACACACCAAAGTTCCATTAAATAAAGCATAGGTTTCATAATAATTAGTTGATATTAAAACAAACGCACTTTAACATTTTGATACATATATAGTAGAAATATTCTTAGCACCATCCCTGTGGCTGTATATACTGTTGCGAATAAAACACAAATTCGACCAAGACTCACTTTTATTAGCAACTACCTTCATTATTACAATGCATTAATATACCACATCTTCCCCCACAAAAAAACTTCAGTTCTAGTCTCTTCGGAGGCGTTGTTTTCTTATCCCACCACTGTCACCATATTGTGAATAAAACACAAGTTCGACCAAGACTAACTTTTATTAGCAACTACCTTCATTATTACAATATATTAACATGCCATATATATAATCAATAACTATGATCAGTAATATATTTTTACTATTTTTTCAACAGATAAGAAAGGGCCTTACCACAAAGTAATCGTAAAGGAGGCATTAACAGAGCAGGGAAATAAGGTTAAACTACTACATTGCCTGGCATGCAATATATATGTAAGCTCTCTGAATGAGTTCAAATCTTATCCTTGTAAAGTATGTGAGTATTTTATATGATTTTTTTAAAACTTCAAATCCTCCGTACTGTCCCAATATACCACTACCTATCCTATTTTCCGAGATAAGAAGTATCTTATGCTACTACAGGCCACTCTCGATAATCTAGATAATTTGTAATTTTTTCCCGGCCCCTAGAAAAATACTCGATAAATGGAATAGAATCAATATTAATTGGTAACCTTGCTAACATGCAATAATCTGAAGTGCTAGCCTACGCTTCTGCATCCTTAGAACCGACACAAGTGACGATTTCTTCTCAGCTCTCATCCCTATAGAGAATTCATTGGACAATGATAAACTGAAGTCGCTGACTCAATAGAAAATTATCGATTTCTTCTCAATATAATTATTAGGGTGCTTTTTTTTTCAACTATTTTTTTTTCGCTTCCATCGTGAAATTTTGTTGCAAGTACCCAAAAAAAAATACCCTGAAAGTTTGGGCCTTTAATATTAATATTAAGACCTCGACCCAGGCGTTTGAAGATTTCCCCTTAAAAAAACAGAAACTGGCTTTTTCATGTTTAAATTTCTATAGCTCAGTGGCATTTCATAGCCTCGCTTTGACTATGGACGGGTTTTTTCTAGAATTGAATGCTCTACAAAAGTGTCCATTGCGGCCAAGTCGTAACTCGATTTTTTTTTATAATTTGACATGATTTCCGATAAAAAATTTAAATTACAAAAACTTTATCATTAAATATCTCCGGAAATATTGATTTTAGCGACTTGGTGCTTAGGACCTTTTTTATAGGAAATTAAATTTCCTACAAGTTTGTAGTTTGCATTTTTTTGTAGCTCTTGTTATTCACGAGATAACTGCGAAAAAACGCGAATTTCATGGGAAAAATCAAGTTTAGAGGCCTGTACTACCTCGCCGGTTCGAGTTACGACTTGGCTGGCTGTCTCAATACGATACCGCCAAGGCTTATAATTCCCATCTAGGTGCATTATTTTTACCTTGAAGCCTCTGCGATCGCCTTATCCATTGTGAACGTCAGGTCGAGTACAATGCTAGAATATTGTATTTATTCTTTGCTAGTAAAAATATATTTACTGGATCCAATTCCTTAACTTTATTACTCTGCTACCATGTTAGTTTGGACGAATAATGGGTATTTAGAATCGAAATAAATAATTAAAGCAAATAATATACGATTGACAATCTGTAATTGATTTTTGTAAGTGACAATTTCATAAAGACATACGAGTGACAATGTTTAAACGCGTTTAAGGAGTTAAATAGCCATTTTTGGAAGATTAACTTTGACAGTTCTGTAAACGTATTTACCAGTAAATTTAGCGTTGTGCAAAACGCTTATCGTATTTAAGGGCGGTAAATGCGTTTAGTGTTCCTTAAATAAAATTAAGGAGCGTCATGCAAGCCGCCCTTAAACTATATTTTCATATGTCATTTTTCATTTAAATACCTTGCACGTTTCGTAACATAAAGTCCAAGCCTTGCGCGAACTAATTTGCTAAGGCATCTAGTATACTAATGTGAATAGGTGTATAGCCGAGCAGATCTGTGATTGCTTGTCAATGATCTAACAATAATTTATATTGTAGATTGGAAAGTGGAGATGAAAGAGTAAGAAAGTATACTCTGGACCCAACCAACATCTAATGCTAGGTTTATAGTAGATGATATTTTACAGGTTTCTTCCAAAGTCTTTTACTGAGCATTATTTCTGTAGCTAATTTATATTGACCATTTTTTTTCAGTAAAATATGTTTGCACACATTGCTCAGTGTCTTATGAGAATTCCAAATCTTTATGTGCACACATGAAAGTGCATAAAACGAAACCAGGTATGTTATAAATGTACATTAGCACACACATCAGATTTTGCTGACATAAGTACAAACATTTTTTTGACGTGAAACCTGTCTGTATCCTGGCAGGGTCGCCATGTGGTAAGCAGGCGCTGGGTCATAATAGTTCTAGGTTTTTTAGTAGTAGACCATTTTGCATGCGGCGTAAGTTCGGATTATCTGACCAAGTCAAATAGACGAATGCCAGATATGCTGTCGACCGTGTCGGGTAGGGATTGCAAAAAAATCTAAAAATACCAACATGATTATGGTCATTGATTTTAATTTATACTTCTAATTTTTTTATTCATTTTAAATGTTTTTAACGCAAAACAATACAATAAAAATTAACAACCAAGAGACAGATTATAACGAAACAAGTACTTACTGAAATGATGAATGAAATACGTGCAAGCTTATGGAAGCTGCGAACGGGGTACTAAGAAGTATGCGGGGTCTTAGGTGATAAACGGGCGAAATTCCACGCGTTCGTCTAGGTTTGCTAGTCGCGTAATAGGTTGTAGTATTAAAACTACATTTTGCCAATGACAATACTCTTATATATTTTATTTAAACAACTTCTGCAAATTCTTGATTAACGCGCGCCTTTAAATGTCGTTTTTTTGCATTTTAGTATAAAACAATAGGCTATACAAATATAAATTACATACTTCACAGTCAAAGGCTTTAACCCAGTATTATGTCACTATTCATAACTTATGTTCGCTTGCCCAAATCTGTGAATGTCTCTATGTTAGCTATAAGCGCTTCTAAATGTATAAATAATTGATAAAATCGCATTCGAGCCAGCAATCGGCTCGATGAAATAGCGAAAACACTCTAAAGGTGTCTCGGCTTACAGTGGTACAGTTTTACACAACTAATAATGCCTCACGATGTACCCGGACAGCAGACCAACTTTAGTAGCGCCCAAAAGTTTCTGCTTGCGAATGAAATTCAATATTGATTATTTATACGCCGGAAATCAGATTACACTTCTCGGCGCAAACGAAAACTGCCGATCGAAATTATCAGTTGTGTTAAACTGTAAATTATTTTTTTGAAAAAATCAGTTCAGTTCAGATACACGGCCTTGAGAAGTAAACACAAGAGTGAGATAGCAATATTTGTTTCAGATGCATCCGTTACAGTGACGTATGAATGCACGACATGCGGTACAACGTTCCCATCTAACAAGTCATTGAAACTACACAAAAGAATGCACGATCCAATTAAGTGAGTCACTATTTGTAATAGGCGTGTGTAACTCTTTACTGAACCGACTCACTGATCCGAAACATTTAGGTGTTCCAAAAGATTGGAACCTCAATAATGTTTCAAATGCATCATTTGGATCTGGAACATCGCGATCTCTCTGTTCAGCGCGATCATGTCCCTTACGTGTGAGAGAGACCGACCAGAGCATAATGATGACAGAGCAACAAGCATAGCGAGAGAGCAGGAAGATAATAAAATAAACAATAAGAAATCGGTTTTATTAATGATCTCACAATTTGTATTTTTTTTCAAATATTACTATGAATATTCATCTTTATTTCAACCTTAACATCGTCTGCGTCAATATGCCTGCGACACGACATATATATCTGTATTTTACCTCTTGTTTAAAGAGCACGTGTTAATACAGTTACATTGTATTAGGTTTTTATGTTACTGCTATTTGCCCCCGAAATATTCACTTCATTTTGTATGTAACGCGTGGTGATGGAAAATCGTTATATTTTCGACATTCACACTATGTCTTTATAAATTACGGCCTATGTGTTATTATGACGTGTGAGCTATATTATTGTAATGTTTCATCAAAATTTATTCAGTAGTTTTTTCGTGAAAGAGTACAAACATTCTTACAAACTTTGGCGTTTATAATATTAGTAGGATTTTATATAAACAAATCTGTGATATTTTTATCCCAGGAGCGGTTTTTCAAGTTAGAATATTCTGACACAGTTTTCACTAAAACGATAGCCGAAATTCTGTTTACTTGCTCTTCGTTGTGTATCGGGAGTCTCGCAGGAATTTTAAATCTCCTAGCATTGATTAAATTGATAGGCGATTGCCATTAGTGATATATATTATTTTAATATTGTTGTGTATTAGATCGCGGCCAATCCTACCTCCTGTGGCGTCGGCGGACGGGTTGGAAGTGAGCGTCACACAGTACCAGTGCAATATATGCGAGAAAATGATCCCCGTACACTATAGGACAATACACCAAAACTCGCACAAGACGAACGACAAAATGAACTGCAGTGTGTGCAATAAGAAATTCAGCTCGATTGAGTACCTAGAGATGCATATGAATGTACATAACTTCGATAAGGTTTGTTTCTTTTTCTTGCTCTCTTTGACCTCTTTTGTTACTGCAGGAGTTCAGCATACAGGCAGATTGCCCACTTGACGGAAAATATTTACGATCGCCTATAGACATTTGCATAACCAAAGTGCTACAAATGCGCTGCTGCTCTCTTAAGGGAGACTGGAACCTGGTCACTAATGTTGGAACACAGCTCAAGGTTGCTATGGCGATATACTTTAGACTAGGGGTGGTAGCCATCCAGTCGGGAAAAGGCCCTACCACCTGGCTGTGGGTTGTTTTGTCGCTTCTTACAACAGGCCGCCCCAACGCAAGAAATTGTATTCTTTATCCGTTCCTGCACGGATAACCTTTTACTTTTTCCAATTGAAGACGTGAGTGGATGAAGGTGATATGTCGCATATTCGATTTTTTGCTTTTTTTGCGTAGATGAATGTTATAAGTCGATACCAAATGACTACAGACCTTAGACTATAGATATAAGGCATATTTAAACAATAAAAAGTTGCTAAAGGTGTTAAGTTCAGTTCAGTTTCAAATAAAAGCAAAACTTTTATCTCGATTTACTCAGAATTGGAATTATGCGACTTATCACCTTCATCCACTCATGTATTCAATTATTTTTGGGTAGGCACAATATGTCTTCGTTCCATACTCGTTTATTCCGACATACGTCCTTTGTCACACCACAAATTTAAATTCAAATTCAAAAGTTTTTATTCAAAATAAGTTTCACTGGAGAACACTTTTTGAAGGTCATACATATAGGTTAAAATTTAATTTTACTTCCTAGTCTATGTACACCGCTTCACATCGTGTTCATTGCTTAAGGAGAAGAAGCGGCAATAAACTCCCCAGCAACACGTCTAGCTAAACATTGTTTTGCTTTATATTTTTCTTTTTTTCTCAAATATCATCCTTCAGGACATTTACGTGTATCTCTTTTGTGATTATTTTTTATGCGGTAGTCACATATTTTGTTGAAGACACGAATCTCACGACTCTTATAAGTTTTTGGTGCGATCTTGGAGAGCGACGTTTTGTTGTGCTTTTAATTGCTACAAATAATACATTTTATTGTTGCTAGGCAATTTTTTGTTTGTATTGTACGTATTGTTTAGTAGTTAAATATGAATTTCAGAATTGCTACAACCGAGCTGTGGCTAGCCTAGTGTCTAATATTGAATATTATATTTTTCCAATACTGATATGAAGTTATATGAAATAATAAAAGACAACTCATTTAAAATCATCATAACATAATTATTTATAAAAAAAATTAAACTACACACATAAGTTTTCTGAGCTTGTATTTTTAAAACTCTCGTTATTATATAAAAAATGTCTTGATGATGTCGAAAAGTTCGAACAGTGATATGTTACATTATGATATTTCTTAAATATACTTACTGAATTTAAAATCTTATAATGAATAAATACATTATAAAATATACAAGCGTTCTCTTCGAATTCGTTGCGGTGAAGGTAGGTGCTATATTTTGGAAGCAAGTATTCATACAGGTGCCATTGCATTAAATTTTCATCTAGGCGCTATTCGATCTTAGAAAAATTAATTAATTTTTCTCGGAAACTATTCAATTGCCCGTGGTAAAAAATATTCTATGTCCATTCTCGATGTGGAGATTATATATGTACAAAATTTCAGTATTAACAGCCCTGGTAGTTATTCTATGGAATCGTATCAGACATATTTACACTTATGTTTTAATTAAATCTTTCAGGCGCCAAAAAATAATCAAGACAAGGCACTTCCATACAATTGCTTGTATTGTAATCGCCGATTCGCGAGGCCACACGAGAAGGTGAAACACGAACGGATACACACAGGTACTTGTCATTTCTTTATGCATATAATATATATCTTTGGGGTTTCATATTGATGTTGCCCTGCTCTGAGAGAACAACCATTTAAAACTCGATTCCAGCTCCACCCACCGGGACTAATTGTGAATCTAAACCTTTCTCGAATCCACTTGAATACACAGAAAAAATATCATCAAAATAGATCCAACCATTTAGGAGTTCAGTGACGTACATACGGAGAGAAATAAATTTATATAAAAATGGCACAATCGAAACTCATAAAATCATGAATGTCACTGTCTATCCAGATGTGACATACCAAACAAACCTACTGGGTCTATATGAATGAAATTGCTGTAAATAAATCTATTCTATCTATAATATTATAAAATTCTAAAAATGCCGTGTCTGTACATTGAAGCTATTAATAAATAACTGGCATACACTATATAAACGATGGAGAACAGAATCTAGTTTTAACCGACTTCAAAAAGTATTAGATTCTCAATTTGATTATTGAGTGTGTTTATCTGTTTGTTCGGCATTCATGTAAGAACTACTAAGCCAATTTCGATGCGGTTTTCGCTGATCGATAGCGAAGTCTTAGACATAAAACCCGCGCTACTTTTTATTTGGGAATCCCGCGGAAATGATTTGTAATGGCCAGATAAAAAAAGTTTCGAATTCCAATGTGATATTTTTTATCCTAGGATTTTTCCGGGAGCGGTTTGGAGTGTTCGGGTGCATAAAAATTAGCTTATTCCGATACAGTTTGCACTAAAACGATAGCTTCATTGGCTTTTTTTTTAATACTGCGGTACCTTGTATCCCGGGAATCCTGCGAAAATTTCAATTAAATCGTGATCGAAATCGGGGGTATGTCCTGGCTGTATTTAGGAGTCATTGATTCCTGATTGTTTGAATAAAACCTGTTAATAATATTTTATACGTGCATAATATAAAATATTACGAAAGAATGCTTTATTTCATTGCTTGATTTTAGTTAGTTTCATAAATCTGACATACCACTATATGTAGTAATATAGTCAAACATACGTGTATATCTATCTATCTATCTATATTATATATATATATATATATATATATATATATATATATATATATAAGCAAGTTTGTTTTCTTTGTCGAGGTAAACTCTAAACTACTGGACGATCAGCATGAAACACAACCATTCGACGCGGAATTAATCGTAGATGGTTATAGGCTATATATTTTTCCATGTTTTCTCAATTTGTTTGTTTGTTTGTCATTCGCCGGGCGAAGCGGACGGGAACGGCTAGTATAAGTTATATAAGCATTATATTTTTGTCAAAGGAGCCGGTATGTGATTAGAATAGTGGTGTGTTACAGGCGAGAAGCCGCACTCGTGCGAGATCTGCGGCAAGTCGTTCCGCGTGTCGTATTGCCTCACGCTGCACATGCGCACGCACACCGGCGCCAGGCCCTACGCCTGCCCGCACTGCCCGAAGAGGTACTGCTTCCTTCCTCTTTTTGACATGTCAGTGCTTAATTCCAATTGGCTGAAGCTGGAAACTAGATAAACGGCCCATCTGATGAAGAGTGATTACCATCACCTATGGACGTTAGTAACACCAAGGGTGTTGCCATCATCTAGGATAAGATGGAGGCGTTGAGATAGGGGGTATGATATAGGAGCGCTGGGATAGCCGCGAGATATGGGTAAGGTCACATTACGGATGAGATAGATATGATTAGATATGAGGACGGAAGGGGGATGAGCTAGATGCAATGAGATATGGGCGGGGAATGGGAGATGAAATAGACGTGATGAGACATGGGGAAGGTGTTCGGCCATTTGAATCGATCATGAATGTATTGATAAAATCCTCTGAAGCGCGGGCGTCAGATCTAGGACAGCAGCTTTGACTGTAGTTAAATGCACTCTGGTATTTCGGTTGTCTCAGCCCTACTGGTATCCTCAAAGCCAGCCGACGAAATATGTCGAACCGTGTCCTCGTTGGGAAGGCACCCATTCCACCGCAAGGCTATTGCCCAAACACTAGGAATGGAGGATGGAATAGACATGATGGGGGAATAGGGACAATGGGTAGTGGTGATGGACAATGACAATGCAACACAAGAGGCTTTACCAACGCGTTGCCGGCTTCTAAAAAGGAGGGGCGGGGGGCGGGGCGAGGCTGATCACTAAGACCGGAAAGACAACATCAAGGTTATTGTAGCGCATGCGCCAGGGGTGTTTCACAATAAGAGTTGGCTCGGACCGAGTACACTCGTACTAGTCGGCTTCATACGAGTGTACACGGATAGTAGTTTACACGCGATAGTAGTGCACTCGTATTGTGGTCATTTGTCTCCTTGCATAATCAATGTGTGTGTAGAAGTTGTAGCATGTATATGTTAATAGCGGAAGTTCAAAATCACGAAAGGGGAATAAAATAAAAGAGAAGGAATTTCTGACACGGAAATGGATTTTAAGTCGTGACCATATGGGTGCATTAAATAATTTTCTTCGTGAAGTCGAAGAGGAAAAAAAACACGTTTAAAAATCATTTGAGATTAAACAACGTACAATTTTTAGTTGTCGCCATTTTGTTTTCATAAAAATGATCCGAGTGAGCTCGAAAAATAGAGCACAGTCCGAGTCTACTCGGATTAGATGCCGGCGTCCGAGTACGCTCGGATTAGGTGTTTAGACAATACGAGTATCGTCCGAGTAGATATCCGAGTGCACTCGGTCCGAGTCAACTCTTATTGTGTAAACGCGGCTTAAATTAAGGTAAGTATTTGTTCAATTTGAGTTGAAAATGATGTGTATATATATGAATGTTAAAGGTTCAAAGCGCACAGCGTGTACAACCACCACTTGCTGACGCACTCGGAGGTGCGCGCTTACAAGTGCCCCTTCTGCCCGAAGGCGTTCAAGACGGCCGTGCAGTTGGCGGGGCACAAGAACTCGCACACGAAACCGTTCTCGTGCCAACAGTGTAATAGGTAAGTCTTTGATACGTTTTTACATATTCAAATGATTTTATTTTATTTATTTAGGTTTATGGCTTGGCAGCTAGGTCTTTATGCCAGATCTTAGTTTATAATATAGTTTCTTCATTTTCTTAAGCCTATGAGTAGCACAGCTGAACTGTAGGTAATCAGCTAGAGCCATTCAACGGAGTTCTTGTGACAACTCGAAAGGCCACATTTGACTATACAGTTCACATTTCTCATAAAAACACTTAAATTACTACTCAAAAACTATCAATATCCTACAATTGTTCATTTTAGAATAATTTTACACATTTTTAGAAAATAAAACTGCACAGCATCTCCTTTCAGTTCCCGCCAAAAACTCAAACGTTTTTATTCAAAATAAGTTCCACTGGAGACCACTCTTTGTAAGTAACACGCATAAGTCAAAATTTGATTTTACCTCCTAGTCTATGTACACCGCTTCACAACGCGTTATTTTTGTTAAGCAGAACATCATACATACACATACAAATAAGTATGGAAGGAGGAAGGAGACAAAATAATCACAAACGACCAATAAAATACGCAGTGTCACTTTTGCGAGATAAGTGGCGCCACGCGTCTTATCGGCATCTGTTCTTATTTTTTAAGGAAGTGTAGAACACAATTTACCCAGCCTTTATTACCGTCATTTTATCATAAGTTACATTTTTTTATTGCAAGAGTTCAGCAGACAGGTTGACGGCCCACTTGATGGAAAGCGGTTACCATCGCCTATGGACAATTGCAACACCAAAGCTGCCCTTTTAAGGGAGACTGCAACCTGGTCACTAATGCCGGAACACAACTCAAGGTTGTTATGGCGACATACTATAGACCAGGGGTGGTAGACATCCAGTCGGGAAAATGCCCTACCACCTGGCTGTGGGTTGTTTTGTAGCCTAATACATCTACTATCTAATACAAATTCTATGTAGTTAGAGGGAGAAAGCATCAGTTCGACGTTCGTTTCGTTTATCTGTATTTGACCACAAATTTGTGGTGCTTCCCAATTTGCCGTGTGTAACACTCGAGCACAAATTTGTGGTGATTCCGTCTTAAAGGGAGGGGTGTATTCTTTGTAGTGGAGAAATGCATATCGGTGCAACAGTTCAGTCTTGAGACAGCAAAAAGTAGCTTCCGTTTTTGGAACGAACTTCCTTATCGCGCGTTGCGAAAGGGGACTAGACGGAAAAAATTAAGACCAAAAGTTGTAACGACACTTTTTGCTATACTTGTAAGCCGTACATCCGAATGTCCACAAAAATTCCTCCGTCTACTAAGGTAGATACTACACAAGTGCAAATGGCGTACTTGACCCCGCTCCGAGGCATATGCACTGCTCTGATTGGTCGTTTATTAAATTACAATATTCATAACTTTTATTAGGTTAGGACGATGTTTACGTTATAGAAACATTTAAGACATCAAATTAAATTCAGAATTTATATATATTTTATATATATATATATATTTCGTCTGTCAGGCCTTTTGCGTCGCTGTACGCCGTCCGCATTCACACCGAGACGCACGCGCGCCAGAACAACCTGAAGTTCTCGTGCCTATTGTGCGGCGCGAGCTACGCGAGGGCGTTCGCGCTCAAGGACCACGTCAAGCAAGTACACAAGCACGAGGCGGACACTGACAATTTGGTAAGTTAATCATAAACCATATATGTAGATATGCTTTTCAATGATTTTGAATACGCGACCCCTTACAGGATGAAAAATTTTGGCGACCCCCTTGGGCCATAGACAGGCAAAAAGTTAGTAATTTAAATGACTATGTTTGTGTGTTATGTACTCTGCTGAGCGTAGGAGTAGAGAGTAGTAGTATGTTAGTATGAGGTATAAACTTATTGCCTTTTTTCTTATGCCGGCAACCCCCCGAGCAAGGCTCTGCAACCCCACTAGGGGTCGCGACCCACAGGTTGAAAAACAGTGATGTAGATGAAGGAGATATATAACACTGTTAAGAAATTTTAAACTGTTAAAAATTAAATTTCACCATGTCCTAATTAAATATTTGTATAAATATTTCAGTCGCCATTAAAAATCTATATACACTAGTGGTCGTCCGTGGTCGAAATTCGACTATAAGATTTTTTTATCAAAGATTTCTATAATCACTGATTTCGCGAAGGCAACAATAAACAAATGTATATATGCGTGTATCTGTCAAATACATGGTAGTGTGTGTAATATTGTTTATTGGTTTAATGTATTTTTTTATTTATAATTTTAAAAAAGTATTCGTTGCTTCTTCTCTATATAAACTATACTCCTCCGTCCGCGCAATTTTCGTAAAAAGGGGTACAAAGGTTTTGCTTCTCGTATAGATAACTAGCTGTCCCGACAGAAGTCGTCCTGCCTGAAAAGGCTTCAATCGATATTTAACCAATAAAAAATAGGGGTTGATCGTAGAGGGTTGAAAATTTAGGGTTGTATGTATTTTTTAATGCTGTATCATTAAAAAATATTTAGAGGTGGAGTACCCTTAACATTTAGGGGGATCAAAAATAGATGTCCGATTCTCAGACCTACCTTATATGCATACAAAATTTCACGAGAATCGGTCAAACCGTTTAAGAGGAGTATGGTAACTAACATTGTGCAAGACAAAAAAAATGTCATTTTTAAGTATAAATAGGGAAAATTTATATTAAAGATTTCTAGTACGTGAGCTAGAATGTCTTTTAATTTTTTATTGCATGAGTCCAGCAGACGGCTCACGCGACAGAAAGCGGCTTCGCCTATAGACGTTTGTAACATCAGGGGTGCTAGCAATGTGCTGCGGCTCTCTAGTAAAAAAAAAAGGTTTGATTCGCCCGTTCCATAAGAACAAATATACATTGAACGGATGTCCTGATCCCGGTTGCATATATGCTAGCTCTATGTTGAATTTCACTAGAAACCCTTTAGTAGTTTAAAGAAGGCAACTGCGACACGATCTATTCCACGAAAACGATGACATTCGTCGGATGAAAAATCTCTTGACATGGGATGTAAACTGCCTCTGTGTCAAGTTGCATTTAAATCCCTTCAGTCATTTTCATATAGTGTTTTAACGCGAACACATCGACATTGTAGAAATTGAGTTTTCGGACTCTGCTGCTCCGAGTTAGTTCCCTTATTATTTTTTAAATCAATTACTTGAACTCAAAATATAAATTTATTATATTCGATATTATTAATTGTTTTTCAACTTTCTAGACTGGCCAGGAAGAAGAGTGGATGGCAAAAGAAAAGAGTGACGATGTTAAATTGCAGCCAATCGAGCACAGCAAGGATTTATCCGAAGAGGTATTGGGTTTTTAAAACAAAAAACCCCCGCAACAACTGTGAACAACCTTTTAAAAGTAATAAAATAAAAATAGTTTAAAATCGTAAAAGTCATGCTTCATACTAAATGGCGTTGAATTATTAAAAAATCTAAGAAAATATTTATTAATTGCGACACATTTGTAATAAATATAACGATCATTATATTTATTGCAAATTCAAATCTTTATTAATTCAATATTATGCATGCAAAAGAAAAAACAGTTGGCTACCTGTATCCGAATACGCTTCTCTGTGAACCATTATGGTTAAAATTCTTTTTACTTTTTTTTTATTAATGAACACATCTATGCATATGGTGTCGTTACAGATTTCGAAAAATTATATGGATGCTCTTTAATATTTTTTTATTTATTTAATAGACTTAAGAGTCCTGAAATTTGTCCACCATCTCTTCTAACTTCTGAAGAAAATGTTGAAATAAATCAAGATGGTAGAGCTTAAATAATAATTTCTTTAAAAAAACTAAAAAAAATCTGTGGTTTATTTTCTGGGACACAAACGCTTCTTGTGGTTCCCTGCCTAAATGACGAAAACTGGTTGTTTGTAACCTCTACGGAACCTTTTGTTAACTTACTGTCATACACGCCTAATTTAATTATTTATGTAGATTTAAATATTAGTAGGAGCAAAACATAAATGCGAAGTTCGTACTCATTAATATGAAGAACGCAGTAATAAGGTTCACAGATAAAGCTGAGTAAGGATAGTATTGCCATCTCGCTCGGCTGCTATCCGTACTCGCATGCTATCTCTTTCGCACAACACCGTAAGGTGTAATAAACATCAACATCCGACTGGATCTGTGCTAACTCACAGACAGACCTCACTCTAAGCGCACTTAAGTTTTGCTCGTACTGTACGGTTTTTTAAAATCCCATTATTTAATATGGTATAGTATAGTCCGATTTAGTCAAATAAGACTATATTATGTTTTTTGTTTTATTTTTAGTTAAAAATATTTCGACGCGATTTAGTATGAATATCGGTACTAACACACCATTTTATTGAAATTGTCACATTAAAATCTATGTATAAGTCCATTTAAGGTTGGATGTAGAAATGCTCTTGTTTTCTTGGATGTACCATACTTGTTACTTGGATTTTATGTGTTCACGACTTTGAAGATTAACCACTTTTTATGAAATTTCGTTTAAAAGTAGTTTAGAGATTTTTTTTCTAATTTTGAAACTTTACTCAACGCCTATATCCCTCGTAACTAATTGCTCCCACAACTCTTTTTCATGATGCGGAATAAAAAATGTAATTTCAAACTGAAGTATGTTATTATATCTTATCTTATTTTAAGTGAAAAAAGTTCAAAATAAAAGTAAGCACGGTCAAATGAATTTTAGACACTTGCAACACGCAAAGATCCCCAACCTGGCCACTAATGCTGGAACACAAGTCAAAGTTGTTATGGCGGCATACTTAGACCAGGGGTGGTAGCCATCCAGACGGGTAAATACCCTACCATCTGCCTGTGTGTTGTTTTCTTGGGTCTTACGACAGGCCGCCCGGCCGCAGGAAATTGTATTCTTTCTCCGTTCCTTCACGGATAGAATATTTTATAGAGTTTTTCAATAAAACTATGTAATAAACAAGAATTTAGACATACTGTATATTTTTTTACAGATGACAGAATTGGAAATGTCTCCGAATACATTAGAAGAAGAAGAAAGCCTCTTAGTGGAAAAAACGTCGGTTTCTGTTGAACCTTTATGGTAGATTATCCTGTTGGATCGAAGAGTCTATGGAATCTATGACAGGTCTGTTGTTCCCGTCGAAGATTTCACTATGGTTGAAGACCATGAGTAGTAATGACCATTTAAGCTAGATTTCTATATCTTAATTCCATTTACTTGACAGGACTTTACCATTGGCTGGAAACTTTCATCAGTTGTATTGAGTTTATTATATTGTAACGAATATCCGGAGAAGTTAATGGATAGTAAGATATAAAAACACCCTGTTAATTTTATATTCATATTCCAAACTTATAGATGCAAATGTATTCAAGTACAATGGCGGAATGAAAATGTTCGTCACCTTAATATCGACTTTGCTTGCACGAGTACAAGAAACCATACTAACAAAATTTCAAAAAAAATTACGTTTACAAACTGCAGAAACGTGAAAAAGCTTTCAATGTTGATAATTATAGAAGCTAAGATTAACAATAAGAAACAAAGAGGACATAATCACTACACTTAACATATATATTAAAACCAATAAAAATGTTTTACAATCTTCTTAGACAAGGTATTTTTTATAATCAAACAACTTCGACCTAAGTAATTTTAAATTTTATTGTCAAATAGATAAACATAATTTTCTATTGAAGTCGGTTCTGTGCCTTAGTTTTAAAAGGTAACATGTGCTCGCGGAACACGAAATGAACCAATTTGAAAATTGGCGAACATTTTCATACCACGACTACATTGAAAACTAGATATAATGAAATAAAACTTTTAGGACAACACCTAAGACCATTAATAGTCCCAAAGTGAAGCCGGCTAAAGGAAGCATAATTTGATATCGGAGTTAAGGAAACTTAGTATTATATAAATAATCGAATAAATACAGATAAATATATCAATCTACTATCGATACATTACTATTACCCACACAGAAGCAAACCACGTGTGTACTACATAAATTTACACACACAAGTCGTAAAGAATGCGTCACTTCATTTGAAGTTGTCACTTCACTTAGACTTCATCTATATTTTAATTCGTCTGATGATAAAAAAAAAACGAAAAAACACTATAAACTCATAAAAGAATGTATAAAAGCGACCAATAAATAACCTAACCCTAAATCCTGCATTTATATACGACATCGAGGGCTTCATAACAAACGGGCGTATACGCAAAAATGACATTTTTTTTTGTTGTTTATTTAAACCTGTATGCAAGTGTGCCTAAATAGATAGGTATTCCAAATTTCAGCCTTATACAATGAACTAGATTTTCTTTTATTCACATTTATTTCCCTCGTTTAAAACTGCACTTTTGTCTGTATGCCCATTTATTATGAAGCCCTCCATATTATTCTAGTGAATTAAGGAATCCATCAATCAATCAATGTTTAAACTTCTATAGTCCATAGTGGCCGTCTTTATTAAATTTTAAACCTAGATAATTAATGTAGATAGATATGTTAGAACAATGGGCGGCCTTATCGTTCATAGTGATGAATGTTACTTACAATTGTTGGTAATAGTTAATCTATATATTAGAAATTCAATGCACGTTTTAAATGCTTTTTAAAGGCCAATTCTAAAATGTCATTCATTTGCCTTAGCATTGGTAGAAATTTTGATAATACTTGTATAGGAGCTTATGTCAAATTTTTAACCAACTTCCAAGAGGAAGTTTTCAATACGACTGTATGTATTTTTGTGTATTTGTGCTACGTGATTTCTTCATTGATTGTTACCCGATTTTTTTTTCATTATTCGAAAGAGTGTGCTCGTAAGATGGTCCCATTGTCATCAAGTCAGGATCTGATGAGTGGATCCCAGGGAAATTGAGACAAACCCTTGTTGAAGAGCGCCGAGCGGCTACACTCTTAGAAAGGCAAAACTTGTATAGTGTGCTAATAGTAAAATTTCTACAGGCGCTTAATATTTTGTTTCTAAACCTATTCAAGCAGCTAAAAACTAGAGTATACATTTTTTTTTCAAAAAACCAATAAATATTTATTTTCTACAATACCTTAAGTCAGTGCCAAATAAAACATAAAAATTACTTTATTTTGCAAATGCAAATATTTTACATGGCACCGCGTTCCAAGATGTAGAAAATATTTTGTTTTTGGTTTTTAGTTTGAAGTCCGTCTAGATTTTAACCAGTAGTAAGGCAAATGAATGATAAGTAAGATATAAGAAATCGTTCAAAAATTAACTGTCCTGTTAAACTCTCTGAGTGTGACACAGTGATTACAAGTCTTCTTTAAATATAATTTACTATTTGCATTTTTATAATGTTTAACACTAGATTTTTCACGCTGTTTGACGGAAGTGAAGTTTGCATTCAAATAGTAAATTGCATTTTCGGGATAAAAAAATTCATCCTGACTTTCTGTATATGAATGAAATCGCCATCATATCCTCTTCTACCATGTCTAAAGGACATACGTAAAAAATTACAATATATCGGTTATTTTGTGTCTCTATTTCGGAAAACATGAGTTCCAGTGGCATACTGAAGTTTAAACACTTTAAGCTTACCCACGTGAAATAAGCCTACTACTTTTATAGTTATTTTGTTAAAAAAAATATTTTAATGAAATCTTTGAAAATCATAAGATGGGAAGTATCTTAGAATGGTTTATTATCCTTTTTAATTCTATCGTCCATTCATTATATAGAATACATGACGCATCACAAGAGCATTACAGTTTTGCCGATTATTATGTATCAAGCATAAGAGCTTGTTCTAAAATGTAACTTTAATCCCAAATATCACACCGGACGCAACTTTTATATTATGACGTAATTATAAACGTGATAGTGTAATATCTAAAAGGGATTAATTAAACTACAATTCTACTATATTACCAATGTTTTAGTACTTTGTTTTTTTTATAGTAAGTATTTTATAATGTGATGTACATAAAATGATAAATCGAAGTGTAAAATATATTTAAAAATATTGAATATAGTGTTTATTTCTAACATCCTAATCAACTAACGAGTAATCACGAGGGCGGGCGGACAGCGTTCACCTATACTTAGTATATTAGCGCAGCGGTAACGGTTTGTTACATGTGTCGTGTACATGTAACAGATACACACATTTTTCGTTATTTGGATTACACATAACGCCTGCTACCCAGTATGAATCCATCCAATCGTTCGAAGTTACTGATTTCACTAACTTTAACTTGTTAGTAATATTTGGCAGCATAACTAAAATATGCATTCAAAAATTAAGCACCTGTAGAAAATGTAATTAATACCTACACGCCTATATAAGCTAGTTCCAAAAATGTAGGCGCATAGAGTTCTTTAATAAAGGCTATTCTCGATTTCTCTACTCATCGGATTCGGAGTTGATGATCGTAGGACTACCTCAGGAATATGCACTTTCGCATAGTAGAAAAATGTAAGTCGGTTCACAATTGACGGAGACATCGAGAAACGAACATACAAAAAAACAGATGAATTGAGAACCCCCTCTCCTTTTTGAGTCGGTTAAAAAAAGAATAAACATCCCTCTTGTAGCCAAGCCGTAAATAAAAAAGGTGGTTACGTTGCGATGTTATGAGAATTGACATTAGTGCTATCAACTTGACAACTCGTAACTTCGCAAGTTGTATCTATGAAATAACCTGCTTGTGCTTAGCTAGATAAAACTTATAACCTATAAAAGAAGTATTTGTTTGTATTTCTTCTGTCTATTTTTGTGCAAGTGGAATTTGTTAATGAGTGGTGACAATGATTAAAGCTTAAGATTTAATAAGAATCAATTCGATTTTATTCTGAGATCGTTCTGAATAGTAAAACAAAACTGCAGATAAGATACTGTTACTTCGAAACAAAATAGTAAATATCAAACAGGTCTTTACCATGGCTCCGACTCATTGTGCTATAGAAACATGTAACACCACGGTTTTAAACAAACCCGTAGGAGTGCAATTACACCGGTAACAATTTCAATTCTTATATTTATAGGCTATTCTAATTAAATAAAGTCGAACTTATATCTTGAATATAAATTAACTTCTATACACAAAAATGTAATTGAACATTTCGGTGATTTTAAACTGTCGAATTTTGTCTTTTTGTAAATAAGAGCGGCTGCTGCTTATCTTGTAATTTGTGATGAAAATGTTTATTTGTATAGATGTCCCAAAAATCCGGAGATGCGTAACAAATGGATGCGGGTGCTCAAAAACCGTTGCAGCATGCTTAATTGGTCGGACAGTAGAATCTGTTCCAAACATTTTGAGTTGAAATACTTTGATTCTCAGAGAAGATTGAGGGACAATGCTGTTCCTACTTTATTCGCAAGCCCTGTCCAAATTACAAGACCTAAGGTATGGACATCTGATTTTTTTTGCATGATTCCATGCTCCTACTTCATTGCAATGGATATCAATAGATTTAATGAAATATATTGTTTATTGATTAAATGTTAAAGGTCAATATCAAACAATTATGAAATTGATATGTCCATCCATCTTCCTTTTTATTAGCGATGCGCAAACTAAATCACAAAGAGATCATGATTTATAAATCTTTCTCCTTGAAAGATTTAAATCACTCTTTTAATCTTTGGTTTAGTATGACACAATTCATTCAGTTCCCTGGTTTTAAGCTTAAAAGTAACGCCAGAGAGTCTAATTTACTGTGTATTATCATTGTATTTATTAGAGTGCGCATGTTATCTCATTTAAATTCACAACATCCTGTATCTTCTGTCTCAAATTACATCCAAGTATCTGATTTGTTAGTTTTCATCATTCCATGTGACTAAAATCTTAACGTAGTTAGTTAAAGATGTATTTTTAAAATCAAAGATTTAAAGAGTGATTTCGAATTTTGAAAGATTATACGTCTTTTAAATCAATCACTCCTGAGTTACACATCTCTACTTTTTATTCCATAGTCATTTTAAACAAGTGACTGGGTTTATATGGATGGAATTTGAGAGAAAGGCATAGTACATATAGTACTCTAATTCTATAGTCTAATAGCAAATATGTGTGTGTGCATGTGTTTGTGTAGGTAACTAGTTTTTGTAGGTATAATAAAGAAACAAAATTGTTTTTAGCCTGAGATGGGAACTCCCAAGTCAAAGGTGGACAGGCTTCTCAACAAATTGACTCAAGCTGAACTTACAGCCAATGTCAAATACAGTTTGAGTAGAATGAAAGAGCCAGCCAACTTGGACAGTTTTGTCACAGAGGATCTACGTTGCAGACCAGAGGCAACCACAGAAGCTCAGTTATGGCTAATTATCAAAAAACAACAACATTTAAACACCAGACTGATGAATTTAGTAGTACAAACAAAGAAACATGTTGAAATCCTTGAGAATAACACACAGGAATCAAATTCAGTGAAAAAAGAACATGAACAGAATATAGAGTCATTGAAATATATTGTCAAATGTTTGCAAGAAAAACAGGCAACTCTTGAGGAACAGATTGAAATATTAACTACAGTTGAATCTAGATAGATGTAATATATTTTTAAATAAATACTTGTGTACACCTTAATTTTGGTTTTATTATAATTTAGGGCTGATATTTCAATGATAAAATAAAAAGTTGTCAATCGATTAAATTATAACCTGAGTCAATTTAATAATGAAACCATTTAACTGCAGCTGACATTTTTGATTTTTCCTTGTTATATTTTATTCATGAATAAAATTTTACCTGGCGAGTGAAAATCGGGCCTTAGAAAAATAAAATAACTAATAAATCTGATTGTTTCAACTGCTACAAAGTAAAACACTGTTAAAGTATATAGCGAACTTTAAGGCTCTTTGAGAATAAACCCTAAAAACAGTATGTATGTGGTTTTATATTTAATTTAAATAATTTATTCCCTTATGTATGGAATGAAAATTCATATTCTCTAAAATAGGTACTCCATTTGGTATATTAAAGTTAATGAGTGGCCATTGATTATAGAATTAAAAATACCGCCGTTAGTAGTTAGCTAAGTTAGTGTAGTTCATACATGAAGAGACTTGTCGAGCATTCAATTTCTTTCAAAAAATATCTCGGTCAATTTCGTCAAGTCAATGATTTGGACGTTCTGAGACAAAAACTCACTCAGTAACAAAATTTGATTTTGCGATGATAGATCTTTTAATATTAGTATTAAGGATTCAAATTTTCACACTAATCTTTTTTTGGCACCCCAAATATTTTCAATATATTTTATTTTTATTTGGGGGGCCAACAGCTATAATTATAATACATACATACATAATATCACACGTTTCCCATGGGGGTTAGGCAGAGACTATGGATATCATTAATAATAACTAGAAATAAGCTAGATTAAGAGAAGCTATTATTAATCCTCCAGAGATAATAAAAAAAATATTTTAAAAAGTCGATTGTTTGGCCCAGTCTAATATTTATCAATGTTAATCATCACTAATCATCATTAACAATTAATAACAATATTGTATCACAAATAATGTATTAAACTCATCTCTACATCTGCATGAAATATTCACTGACATTGTTCTTTATTCTAGATGGAGCAGGAACAATACAATACTTCTTCAACAAATTACACAACCACTATTAACTAAGAGCGCCCATAAAGATTGGCTCTTTCATCAAGTGGTTTTAAAATGGAACCTAAATTTTAGGCATTAGTAGGTTAGGTATAAATAACTCAAAAGGAATGTAGTAATAAGATAAAAAAAAGTATTTAGAATTTACTTCCCCCAAAAACTGTTTGCCTTTATACTTAAAGGTCACAACCTTTTATTTTAGGTTGATATATTTTTTAATTTAGTGGTAGAAAAGAAATTAAATGTTTTGACTTTTGAACACATATATTTAGATTTACTTAATAGATTAATAGGAAAATGCAATATAATCCAATAAAATGCAGTCATAATTTCAAAATATATATACCCTTTGAAATTCAGTCTTTTCCTTTTAAAGATCAAGTTTAATTAATATAAATAAAATACATACAAAATAAATAGTACACTACAATTACTTTCCTCTTAATTGTTTTTCTAATATTTCTCTTAATCTTAGTTTTTTGTTAGTTTTATCAGCTAGAGGTCTCCCTAGAGGCACAATTTCCATCATCTGCAATCGCCTTCTAAATTTCTGATAAAATTCTAAAACATTAGTATCTGCCCATACATGACGAGAATCAAAATCCAAAACCCTCAATGTTTCCAAACTTTGTGCTCTACTTAATGCAACATAAGCTTGTCCAGCTTCGAAAATCTTTGATAATGACATCTCAACACAGTCTAGTGTTAAGCCTTGAGATTTGTGAATGGAAAATGCCCATGCTAGGTTTAATGGCACTTGTCTACGACAGAGTAGACTTCCATTTGAATTTTTAACATACCACCTCTCACATCTTGCGGTATATTCTTTTTTATTTTTGAATCTAACTACAGGGAAGCCGTCCTCAAATCTAACCACAACCCCTCTAGCTCCATTTACTAACCCTGCATTTATATTTACATTTTTGAGTAACATAACTTGAGCCCCAACTTTGAGTATTAATTTTGCAGGTGCAATGGTTTGCATGTCTAATATTTTTGTAGCATTTTCACTATCTTGAGAGGAAAACACTTTTTCTTCACCTTCTAATTCTCGTAGTTTTGAGTCATTAATCATTTTTGAGTCATTTGTGTGTGAGCATAGTCTTGTAGCTAAGATGCCATCACTTTCAATTTTCTGTCTAGCAGTTCCAACTAATCTATCACTTATTTCTTTGGTTACTCTACCAATCCTTATACTATTGAGTATTGATATAAATTCTTTATCTTTTTGCCTGTGAACTTCCTTTAGTTCAAAACATAAATCTATACATTTGTCCCAGCATGGAGATTGGAAACAGAACTTTTTACCAGTTTTACCTTTATCTACAACTGGAGGAAGTTGCAAAAAGTCTCCACAGAGTATCAGTTGTATACCACCAAATGGTTTGTCATTATTTCTTACATATCGAGCAACAGTTTCCAGTTTCTGTAAAAGATAATATTGAAAACAAAATGAGAAGTAAAAAAAGGGCTTGTGCTGATGTCACCATTGGAAGTTTTCATTCACAAGAAAAATTGATCATTTTTTATATAAAATCATACATAATACTAACTTTGGCAAATTGTTTTAATTAAACGGGCTCGATATATTTTCGAATTCTCATAAATAGAGAACCCAGAACCTAACATTGGAACCATCATGAATTTGTAACATACTTTTAAAAGATTAGATTTTTATAGATTAATTCAATTATTTAAGATTGCCATTAATCAATAATCAAAGTACAAATTCTTACCTCAAAAAATATTCCATCAACCATAGAAATTTCATCAATAATGAGATGTTTGCACTTCCTCCATTTTTGAGCCACCAGAGGTGTTTTATTTACTCTTTCACATAGATTGTCAACAGAACCGCTGCCATCTCCAATACCAGCAAATGCATGAAGAGTGGTTCCACCTTTAAAATAATATTTGCATTTGGTATTATTTTTATCCTAAATACTTTGGGGGGAGTTCGCAATGTATAGATTGCAAATAATCTATTACAAAAATGTAATCACTGTTTTTAACTTCAGGCATTTTTATGTTCATGGGTTCTACATGAAAAAACCAAAAACTTAAGTAAAAATATTTCAATTAAAAGTTTATTTATACTTTTGATTTAAATTTTCAAGTTTCCCCAAGACAGGGCAGGTTTTAGTTTTTTAATAGACTCCCAACTCCGTTTAATAACTAATGTGACCCACACAAGTCTATCCCCAGGTTAAGACATAATGACTTGAGCAAAACATACGGCATAGCAGATCTGAATTTTTTTTTTGAAATATAGCTCAGAAGGTGGTTATTTGCTCACACCTTTTACAAATATGATGAGTTTATGATATACATTTAAATAAACATAATATTGATGTTATCAATAAAATAATTTACAATTTCAATATCTTCCAGGCAACCTGATTTAAAGCATTATTGTAACTAACTAACTTAGTGATGTAAATGATGCAGAAAATGATGGTGATGTAAATGATAGTACATAAAACTTAAATACATGAACTTAAATAACTTTTAAAATATTTTTAAGTTTTCACAACTTGTATACATACATTTATTATTGTAATATTAATATTTTGACATCTCTAACAGCAAAAGTTAGTCATCTCAAAGTTGGAGGACCTGTACTATAATTTAAAAAAATCATGAACTTTATTTTGGATAAATAAAAGCAATTATATATTATAATAAATAATTTGTTTCACTAGATAATATAGGCAATATATAGATAAAGTAATAAAATCGTGCTTTCTTACCAACATGACAAGAAGCAACTCCTGTAGAAGCTGTAGGTACAGTAACATCAGGGGGTAATGCAGCTACAATACGCTTCAATAAAAAGCTTTTCCCTGTGCCAGCAGACCCGGTAAAGAATACATTTTTTCCACTTAGACATGCCTCCAGTACCATTTGTTGCTCGGTATTTAAGGGGCTTGTATTTGTTAATGGTGATGGTGAGTATAATTTTTTAGGAGCTGGTCCATGCCTTGTGTCCTCTGATTTACGCTTTTTTGCAGGCGGTGAAGGGGTGGTTACAGTGGATTTAGATATTTTGTTCTTAGCATTATTTAAATCTGATACAGTTACAGGACTTATTTCTTCAAATGCCTGTGCTTTACCACTTAGTAATTTGGCTCTCATTGACTGAGTAGACTTCTTTACAACTCCTTGCTCTTTTTCCCCAGTCATTTTAACAAATATTGTTCTCAGGAAACAAACAAGGTTAGTTGGCGGGGCATTCGATAAAAACAATGTACAACCTGATTCTTGGAATTTTATACTAGCTTTGCCTTCAGCCATAAATTTCTTGAACACATTAATTCCTTTCAGTGCCAGTCTTATAGCTGCGTGTTTTTCAGAAGATATCTCCATAAACATTTCTCGAAATTCGTTTCTAATCAGTCTTAGATTGGCAGTCTTATAATTAACTTTTCTCGAGATAGATCCTTGCGGGGTCATCCATTCCATTGTAACGGCACATGATAAAGATGATTCTCCCGATTCCATCCCACTTGTATAATTGTCACAATTGGTGAGAAATTAATTTACTTTGAATACACAAAACTTTGAGCGGGGATGTATAAACAAATCAATAAATAAAAATAAACTGTCAACGTCGGCGTCACAAGACGGCATTAGAAATTTTGAGGTTAATGTTATAGTACAGATATTAAAAAAATAACTATTTTATTTTTACCTCATATTTTATAAATTTAAAAACTATGATTGAGAATGAGAAAGTAAATTTTCTTGCTTTCTTGTAGTAATAGAATTCGCCACAAAAGCAGGCAAAGGAATCTTAGTCCATACAGTCTGATGACTGATGTATAAATCTTCGTATAGTAGCGCAGTTGTACTGTAAGCTACAACCGACGCCATTTAACGGAGTTCTTGTGAAAACTCGAAAGGCCACATTTGACTATACAGTTCACATTTCTCACAAAAACACTTAATTATTACTCAAAAACTATGAATATCCTACAACTATTGTTCATTTTAGAGTATTTTTACACATTTTTAGAAAATAAAACTGCACAGCACAACGTCCCTTTTCAGTTCCCGCCAAAACCTCCTTGCTTTATTTAAAACATATTGATCGCTGCGCGACGGGGCGGACACTCACAATGCGCCACCCTTGCCAACAATTAAAAACAAAGTGTGTCTTGGGACGCCCGACAGAAGTGATAACTTACGTAAGAGAAAGGGAAGCCAGGCAGACTGGCGCTGTAACGCGTTATGTATCGAAGCGGTTTACCCTCTCATAAGAAGTTATCACTTCAGAAATTATAAAACCAGGCTGTTTCCACAACTCGATGATATGGAGACTATTTTGCGTAAGAGGGTAGATGACAATTTAGTCCATCCAGCCCAGCTCCTCGAAGAAGTCCCACCAGCTTATTGACGTTGGCGAAGACTTCTCGGAGGCTACCTGGGGCGTCTAGATATTTCGCCCTGTATTAGTCCGTCTTTACGCATTCAAGCAAGATATAGGCGGCTGTTTCATCTGCTTATAGGCAGGTTCTGCACAGCCAGCTGTCGGTGACACCTACACTGGAAAAAAACTGTTAAAATTTTCACGCCCAGTGCACTAATAACTAGACTCGACCGGGATCAACTGAGCTTTAGAATCATCCTGAAGAAACCAAGTTGGCCCAGGGCATTGTCAGCTTGGCTAGCCTGCATTCCTCCAGGTTGTTGGTGTAATAGTGATCTTGTTTAATTTCTTCTAACTTATTAAATAGATATTCTTCACAACAATCTGATCTATGTATTTATTGCACCGGTACTTATAAATCTTCAAAACTAGCAAATTACTTATATATGCGACATCGGTCTAATCCCTTGCAAAGGACTCAGTATAGTGCGTAAACAGCATTTCAAGGCGGGCTTAAAAATAAATAAATGCGTAGGTAAAAGGCGATTGCCTCTACTCGGATCCGAGTGCTACGCACTCCTTGCAAAGCCGGCCCTGTACACAATGTACAATAACGTATTTCTGCGTATTCGATTTATGGCCGCTTCCTATATTTTATATTATCATTTTTTCACTTGACTTACATTATAAGCGCTATAGCTCTTGTGAAATTTTAACCAGTATGGAAAGAGAACTTCCATGCTAGTGGAGGCAAATGAACGGTCAAATATAGGGTCCAGCCGTCAATAAGAATACGTTTTACGTTCAGTTTTATTATTTATATTAAACTGCGCAATATTTAACTTTTTCTTTTTTAATAACCTTGATATTTGATTCCCATTTTAATGAAATACAATAAAACTGTTCTCTCGTTAGTATCTACGATCGCAGCCTTACATTCTGTCATGTAATATTTAGTAGGCATATTTAAATTTATCAACGAATTCATAAATTATACGTACAAAATGGATGTTTAGATTTATTTCAATTTTATTTTGTTCCCAGAGACAAGCTGTCATTTGCTGGATGGCTAATAATTCAACGCGGGCTCGTAAACCGTGGCTAAAGATAAACAAACTGTCAGTAGGAATATACCTTCCTATATTTATTCCAAAATGCTCACACAAATACACAACATTGCATTAGCGGCAGGCCTATGCTTTTACCCGCGGTATATTATGTATTATTATAATAATAACTAGCTGTCCCGGCAGACGTCGTCCTGCCCGGTAAAAAATAGGGGTTGATCGTAGAGGGTTGAAAATCTAGGGTTGTATGTATTTTTGTATGTTGTATCATAAAAAAATAGAAATTAAAAATTTTGTCTAAAAAATAAATAAAAAAATTTAGGGGTGGACTACCCCTAACATTTAGGGGGACGAAAAATAGATGTTGGCCGATTCTCAAAGATACCGGATAAGCACAAAAAATTTCATCAAAATCGGTCAAGCCGTTTCGGAGGAGTATGGCAACGAAAACTGTGACACGAGAATTTTATATATTAGAAGATTATAATAATAAAGCATACCCCGCTGGATGAGGGAGTTGCTCCGTTCTTCCTATTCTGTCACCGCGGGGTGTTTTGCGCCTTGTGGTAACAACGGATGAAGGCCTTTTTGGCTAGCGCCTGTCACGACTTATGCGGAGCAGGTCATAGCCACTTCCCGCGGCCCTGTCTATAAGTGACTGGAAGGAATTTGAGGAGTTAGTGGATATTCCGACAACAGTCCGGCGAGTCTTAACACGCCCTCACTGTGATCCCCACACGATGTCAGTAACTAGATTTCTCCTTGTCAAAAAAGGAAAAGCAGACGTCGCGCTCTTTAATGCTAGGATGATAATGACGTAGGTTTGTTAAGTTAATGCAGGCTTTGGCAATGTCTTGCATTTCGGTAGATCATAATGAGTCTTGGATGTACAACGCAAACGAAATTCTGCTAGGATACTTGTAATTGCGATTTTGAATAATAATTCTCACCGATCGTTTTAGTAAACGTTCTAGAATAATTCTACCCTTTTAAAAGTCATTTTAAAGCCCAGTAGACTTGAATGTACTAATGTTATAATTTACATCATATAAAGTATGTTTACACTCATACGCATTCAACATCATCTCGAGTCTTTAACTGCAGTTCAATGCCTCTAATATAAGTATGCTTTTTCTTGCATAAAACTTTTCTTCGGGTGATAACAGGAATTACCAGGACATGCCCGCAACTTCGTTTACGCTTGAATTAAAATTCCCGCGGGATTCCTAAGACCCAAAGTTCCGCAGCAGTTAAAAAAGAATGTAACCAAGTAATAAATTTTAGTGGAAACTGTATCGGAAAAATACAAACAGACAAGAAATCTAAAAAAAATGCATCGAGCTCTCAACGTTTATAATAGTGTAATCCAGTTTGTTTTTTTCAATAGCTTCAATGTACAGATACGGCATGTTTACAATTTTATAATATTATAGATAAATGCAAAAGATGGAGATGATGGACCTTTGTTACTTATCACGCCAGAACAACTTAACGGATCTGGATGTTTAGCACAGATAGATAGATTGTAATCTGAAATAGCACATAGCCTAGTTTTATTCCGTAAAAATGTATTGTTCCCGTTACATAAGTGAAGACGCAGATAAAAGCTAGTCTTCTATAATTACATGTTATAGTTTCATTTGCCGCCATTTTTTTTCAAAATGAAATCAATTGCCACACTTGAATCCATCGGCGTCATTGCACCAGCATCATCAGTGGCATGTAATGTTGTCTTATGCACCAAGTCCATAGTTTTGATGCATACCCTATAGAGTACAGAGTTACACGCAGGGCTGTCTTTACCCAGAGATACAAGGGCTACGTGGCATTCCGACACAGGTACCTATGAGACGCAGGCCTATCACCTTAAAACTACATATATCTTGTGACGGACAGCCGGATGTACATGAGCTTTTATGTGCTATAAAATTTTATAGGTACTTTAAAAATGGACTATGACATTTTTATATTACACTAGCTTCTGCCCGCGGCTTCATCCGCGTGGAATAACAAAAAAGAAGGTAAGCTAAAAAAACCCGATTTTGAAACATTCTTCATTGGTACTCCGCTCCTATTGATCTTATCGCGATGACATATAGCTAGTGGGTTATTTACCACTGAAAGAATTTTCAAATCAGACAGTGGTTCCTGATATTAGCGCGTTCAAGCATAAATTCAGGCTCTTCTGCTTTATATGTTAAGACTATAGTTGTTTCTAACATAGAGGTTATGTTAAATCATGTTCCTGTTTTATGAGCTAGAAAACAAATGAACCAAGGATAAATGCCTGTCTTTTGTTTTATGGGAGCAAATAAATTAATAAACAAACAAATTGAGAAAACATGGAAAAATATATAGCCTATAGCCATCTACGATTAATTCCGCGTCAAATGGTTGTGGTTTCATGCTGATCGGTCCAGTAGTTTTCGAGTTTACCCCGGACAAAGAAAACAAACTTTGCTTATATATATATATATATATATAGATATATAGAATATAATAATATATAGATATTATTGCCAGTAAAGATGCGCAAGGAGTTTTTAGCACCCCAGCGACCAGTATAGCTAAGACGCCCCGAGTTTTATTGAATTTCAAGCTGAAGTTAAAAGCGTACAAGTGTGGAGATACCTACAAACCCATCACGTGCGCTCGACGACTGTATTTTTACAATCTGTTGGCAATACAGTCGTTTCATCTAAATGGCATTGGGTAATTAATTTATAATGGCATTTTACGACTTCTTCGATGCGAAAATCGGCGCTTACTATTACGATCATGACGTAATGTGCTAACAGACGCCGGATACCAAAATTTCATTCCATATGCTACATTTCAAAAGCCTGCTGTGACAGTAACCATACCTCGTTGCCAGAGATATATGAGGTCATCACTCAATCCCTTTGTGGTGTTTCGCCGAAATTAATAGCGACGCTACGAAGACTCTGGTAACGTGTAGAATATCAACTAGTAATCGCCCGGGACTTCGTCTATGTGGACAACAGAAGATCAAGTTATCTTGCATTGCGTTTTAACGTTTGTCTTGCCAGTATGTATTTAAATCAAAGGCTATTACCAGCAGGGCAATGGATTTTTTAATATGAAAAATTTAAAAATATTATAAATATTTCTTAAAGCCGTTTTATCATTTTTTTAACCGACTTGGAAAAAAGGAGGAGGTTCTCAATTCGTCGGGATCTTTTCTTTGTTTTTGTATGTATGTTCACCTATTACTCCGTGATTTATGATCCGATTTACGTGATTCTTTTTTTGTTCGACGCGGAATAGCTTCCAATTGGTCCCCTAAAAATGTACATAGTTTGGCCCAGTAGTTTTCATTTTATGAACATTTTTTTGTTCCCGTTTCTTGGGACCTATATTTTTAAGAAGCGCGGCACCATTCGTACGTCCACCCATACATGGCTAGACACTAAAAAGTAACAAATAAAAAAAAATCGTTACAAAAAACCGACTTCAAAAACTAAAGTGTATAAAATAACTTATTTCTAAAGCTATTATTATTAATATATAGATATTATCTAAAACATCTTGAAGTCGGTGCAAAGTGAAACATAAAACATAAAAATTACTATATTTTGAAAATTACTAAGCACCGATTTTAAGATGTTTTAGATAATATCTATATATTAATAATAATAGCTTTAGAAATAAGTTATTTTATACATTTTAGTTTTTAAACGAAGTTTTTATTTTTTTTATTGCCTGAAGTAGGCAAACAAGCAGACGGCTCACCTCATGGAAAGTGGTCACCGTCGCCTATAGACGTTTGCAACACCAGACGCTAACGTTGCCGACCTCTAAGAAATTGTATAATGCCCTTCTTAAAAAACCCCATATCATAACGCAAGGGGAAAACCGTGGTGGGAAGATCCCTCCAGATCATCGTTGAACGCAGAATAAGTGTTCTAGAGAACCGTTTCGTAGTTGAGCCTGGGAGCTCTAGGAGATGGGGTTGGGGGTAAACATCTTGTCGTTGGCGAGTTGTGCGGTTGTAGAAGTGAGACGTTGGCGCCAGATCAAACGAATCCTCGGAACACTCCCCGTTATACAGGCGGTAGAATACGTAGAGGGACGCAAAGTCTCTTCGAAGGCTATGCGGTTCTAAGCCGCCTGTTAGTATGGGATCGTCGACGATCCGAACGGCGCGACGCTGAATGGAGTCAACGGGATCAGTCTGGTAAGCGTGTGCACCCGCCCATAGATGTGAGCAGTATATCCTTCCATATGCGGTCTGACTTGCGCTTTGTAGAGTGCAAGTCGTTGCCGCGAGGCGTGGTACTGCTTAGACCGATTTAGCACACCAAGCTTTTCAGAGGCAAGTTTGGCCTTGCCTTCCACATGATGATTGACGATGAATGCTCCCTAGCTGGTATTGATACACATCGTTGGTATGAACCACAAGAGCTTTAACCACTAATCTGCTACAACTCGTGTCATAAAGTTCTTTGTAATCTAAATTTATTTTAATAGTAATTAATAAAATGTTTCTTTCTTCTTATTTTCGCAAGATATCAAATAGACATGAATTAGGAGGTGTGTACTGAAAGTCAGTGTTGTGTTAGAAACATTCGACACAGTAAAAGACGAGTGCCAACCTCATTTCTTTAATTACGGCTTAGAATTTTACCATACTTATGTTTTATTGTGTGTTTTTGGTATTACACATTTGGATTGTTGTCACACATGTCTTTCTTTGTTATAAATTTTATTTTAAATTAATAATTTCTTTATTAATAATCGGCAGACAAGCACATATATCCCCAAATTAAGCAAGTTACGCTTCTGTTATAGTAATATACAATGCACTACTCTGCGCCCGTTCCCAGACACCCAGATCATAGTAAATAATAGAGAAAATTCGTTTTCGAAATTTACCATACCAGAAATCGAACCCGGCGCCTCGGCGTTGCACTGAAATAGACCGGCAAAGGCTTAGCCCCAATGACATATTCAATGTCATTGCTTAGCCCGCTCAACTACAGAGGCGGTCAAATATTGTACAAGGTAAGCAAGTTACGCTTTTGTTATGGGACTTATGGGTAATATACAATATACCAGATATCCAGATATAGTAAATACGTTTGCACGGAGAGTGCATTTAAGAGATTTACCATGCCATGCGTACTCAACTGTTGAGGCCGTTGAATAAAGATGCGGAACCATGTTACTATAATATAAATTATAAAGAACAGGCCTTTTACCTACTTAGATAGATAGATAGATAGATAACTCTTTATTGTACACCAATACAAACATGAACTTAAGACTAAAATTATATCTAGTTATGTACAAAGGGCGGTCTTATCGCTAAAAAGCGATCTCTTCCAGACAACCCCAGAAATGAAATTATATGATAATGGCGGTGGTGGTATACGTAACATATAGTACAAACTACTTACATTTTAATAATAAATACATAAATTATATATACAGGGTGTTTGGCGCATGGACCGACAAATTTTTTTGGGGGATTGGGTGGATCAAGAGCTATCTTTAACCCATAGATACCTATGTCCCAAGTGTCACTGTAATCGTGACAAGATTTTTTTTTTGAAAATAACCTGGTTCATCGTCTTTAAAACGACATATTTTTCTAGTTTGTTGTTGTAATTGAACCAAATAACTTCTATCGCAGTCTTTAATGTATGATTATTCTAAATTAAACATTAATTCTTAGCATTAGACAACAAAACGTTCTTGTCGAGCTTTCAAACTCTTAAAAATGAATTAATCTATGAAAAAAGTCAAATTCAAAATTAATTATAAAAAAAACTGAAAGATATTAAGAATTTCATTTGATTGAAACAAAATCTGTACTTAATATCCTTTCCAACGATATACCACATGGCCTTGAAATTATTCATGTGATCACAAAACAAGGTATTACTCAACCAGTGTCAGAATAAAGAAAACACCTTGTTTGTATTTTAAGACGTTTTAATTAAATTAAATTTACAGATTGGGTTCAAAATGACGGCCTCCATTGTGAATGCATGCACGATATCTTTTTCTTATTTCCACAGTCGTCGTTTTTAATCGCATTTCTTCTTTCATTATGCGAAAGGCGCTATTTATTTTTTGTATCAAAATTTCCCTTCTCCGTACTTCTGTCGCATAAACAATTTTTTTTGCGCGCCCCCAAACATAAAAATACAGAGGTGTTAGGTCTGGTGACCATGCAGGCTAAGGAATCGGACCGCCACTTTCGATCCACGAATTGGGAAAACAATTGTCCAAATGTTCTCGAACGTATCGTTGGTAATGTGCTGGGCTACCATCATTTTGGAAAATGAAATGTTCTTCTTCTACTACTGGTAATACAAATTCAGGTAAGTCATTTATTAAAAAAGAAAAATAACTTTCTCCGGTTAGGTGCTCCGGTAAGAAATGTGGACCGATCAGGTGTCTTCCAATAACCCCAGCCCAAACGTTCACACTAAACTTACTTTGAAATGAACTTTGCCTTTTCTTGCGGGGATTTTGTCTTTTTATCCTCCAATGATGGAGGTTGTGGAGATTCACAATTCCCTCATGCCCTTGCCGAAGAACTGACCAGACTCTCCAAACCGACAAGTTAAGTCTTTAAAGAGCTACAGCTCGAATACTTGTCGTTGGATCCTCATCAAAAGCTTGTAAAATACTCTCATCCACTGCAACATTATGTTGCCTCACATTGACTCGAGGCTCTGGAATATTTATGTCTCCCTCAGATGCCGGTAGGTCGTAGAAAACGTCTCGTGGTGTGGTACACGTCGATTAGGATATCGCTCCTGGTAAATTCTACGCGCTTCACGAGCGTTACAATTGGCGCTGCAATACGCCAAGAACATATCAGCATACTCTTCGTCATTGTAATTAGGCATTGTAACGAGAACAGTGAAGACAAACTTTCCAACAGTTTAATAGAATTTACCTGTACCATTGTTCCAACAAACGGGTTCGGTGTTAGAGTGCGTGTTCGTCCCTACTTTGATTTTGATAATTTGATCATATAAGGAATAATTTCAAGGCCATGTGCTATATTGTTGGAAAGGATATTAAGTACAGATTTTGTTTCAATCAAATGAAATTCTTAATATCTTTCAGTTATTTTTATAATTAATTTTGAATTTGACCTTTTTCATAGATTAATTCATTTTTAAGAGTTTGAAAGCTCGACAAGAACGTTTTGTTGTCTAATGCTAAGAATTAATGTTTAATTTAGAATAATCATACATTAAAGACTGCGATAGAAGTTATTTGGTTCAATTACAACAATAAACTAGAAAAATATGTCTTTTTAAAGACGATGAACCAGGTAATTTTCAAAAACAAACAAAAAAAATCGTATCTCGATTACAGTGACACTTGGGACATAGGTATCTATGGGTTAAAGATCGCTCTTGATCCACCCAATCCCCCAAAAAATTTTGTCGGTCCATGCGCCAAACACCCTGTATATATTAGGGTGGTCGTTAAAAATTAAATTTCTTGCGACGCCCCCTAAAAAGCTTCCTTTTAATGAAAAAACACTGGGATTTTTTTTATAATTTTTCAAGTCAAGACATCACGTGCCTCAAGACGATTCAAGTTAAAACTAAAAATATAAAAAAAAATTGAAAGATAAGCTTGAATCACGAAGAATTTTAAACTTTTTCTGAAACTATAATTTGAAGCTTGAAGCTTTTTAGGGGGCGTCGCAAGAAATTTAATTTTTAACGACCACCCTAATATATATATAAATATATGGATAAATTTTATATATTACATAGATATATACTTAATATACATACCATACAAATACATATCTACAAAATATATAAATATTTATATAACGTCATAAATAGGTACGCTGGAACACAATCTATGAGGTCGCGACGTTTTGTGAGAAGATGAAAAGTGTCTCAGTTGTTGGTATCTTGGGTGTTTTCTCCGTTCCCCAATATTACATTATAAAATTATTAAATTTTAATTGACTCATCCTTTCATACTACCGCCATTGAAGTAGGCGACTAATAAAAACAAAATGGCACTTCAATATTGCAGTGAGAATTACTCAGAATGTACGTATCGAGAGTCGTTTGCAAAGGGACTTCAATGCGAACGGAAGCAGCCACTAAATGCATCAACACCGTTTGCTTTTAAAGTAAATATACTTATTTTTGAGATAATTTACAAATATTCCACGTTGAAAGGTATATTTGAGCCAATAAAAGTGTGGATTTATATAAAGAGCGCAGAATTTAAGTATTGGAGTCTAATTAGGGTGAGGTCTGATTGAAAGGGTACCTACATTCAATTTATTACCATGTATGGTGAAAGATGAAAATGAAAAATTATGTACCTCATACGACCTAAGTAATAACAGGATATATAGATGGCCTACGTGAACAAAAGTGTCAAATAAAGTGAATCAATTTTTACAAACTGTTATTTTTTGTGTGGTTAATTAGTAATGTATCTACAGGAAATGATTCCATCTTTACCCATACTAACTCGATTTTCTAATACCAAGTTCTCGTAACGCATTATATTTCTTCAAAAATCGAGGAAATCTCGGGTCCGGTCTACTTTTTCTTACTTTTGAGATATAATTCCTTTTAAAGTAGGTACTCAAAGTCAAGACTCAGGAGAGTTATGTCATCATACTAGTGTTAAAGCTCGGTTGCGTGTTATTCATTTTTGTCCAAGATGGAGTGCGGTGTGAGACAGTGAGACACCCGTTATCTCGTCGTGAAGATCCATCACGATGTTTTTCTTCACTGTTACAGCACGTGATAATTTAGCGATTTACATATTATGTCAAAAAAGTACCTACTATCCCCGCAAATTGCTATTGCGCCTGGCCGCCATTTTGGTGACGTAACCGTAGCTGAACACTCAGTAGGTACTGTTAGCATCACTGGCCGGCGACTACGTGTACATTTCGAGTTGCGGATGACGTCACGTGAATGTTAATTTGACAAGGTTCCAGCGCATTAGTAATTTGCGGGGATAATACGTGGCGATTGCCTGATTCGCACATGCGCTATTCGTTACGGGTCAAAGAAATGCTTTCGCATAAAATCCATGAAAATTACTAGGATAGGCTCGCAACTTCATCGACATTTGACTTGAAATTTCCAAAACACAAAGTACCGCAGTATTTTAAAAAGAATGTAAGCTATTAGTGAACATTGTGTCGGAATAAGTTAATTTTTATGCAAATCGTTCCCGGAGAAATTCCTGCGGGAATCCCGGAGTGAAAAGTAGCGCACATTTTAAGTCTAATTGTTTTTAAGTCTAATTAATAATTTGGTGTCGATCAGCGTAAACAGCATCGAAATCGACACAGTAGTTTTTACGTGAATCCCGAACAAGCAGACAAATCTAAAAAAAATGCATCGCGTTCTCAATTGGGATTGTTCACTTTTTTTCAATCTAGCTATTTGAAAAACCATTTCGAGGAATAATAAATAATAATAAGTGTCCCTAATCATTCCTGTCTAGTTAAAATTCCAAAAAACGTACGATATTCTTGTATTTTGTAAGAAATGCGTTTGACCTTTATTTGACCTTACTAAATCCAATCAGGTGGGCCGTCTGTCTGTTTGCCTGCTTGAGGTGTAAAAAAAATTTACCTGTACATTATTTGATTTAAGTTCTGTAACATGGATTTTCCTTAAAGATCGCTTTAAAATATTCAACGATAACTATAGAAAATAATAATGGTTGAAAACGAAAAATTATAAGCCTAGCGATAAAAAACACTAAAGTGATCACGTAATGGGTAATGACAATGACATTTAAATAGTAGCACAGATTACTATGATTATATATACATAAAACTTACTTTTATTATTTTTGTCTTCTAGGCAAAGAAATCAATGTAAACTTGTCCCTTATGACGTCATCGGATAAATAATTTTAAAATCGAATTATAAAAAACCTAACGCTTAAAATACAAAAATATTCAAATTAGTATCTTAAAATACCCTTTACGTAATTTACGTAATTTTACGTAATAAAAATATAAAATCAGAGGGTATTTTTTTGTCAACAATCCCCATTGTTTATATAGTATATATACTAGCTGTATTTTCTTAAATGCTTCAATGTACAGACACGGCATTAATAGAATTTTATAATATTATATACAGATACTTAGATGGAAATTCTATAATTTCATTATGTGGAGTGAACGTCCGAGATGACAACAACATGACATGCACAAGGAATCGATACAGGAAACGGGCGCAGCGCACACGCATCTACATATTATATATACGCCTGACCCAAAATTAGCAATGTCCCAGCTACATGTTGGTTGTATTTTGTTATTAACATTTCGCTTAACATTTGTCTCCTCACTAACATATTAAGTACACGGGTAATAAACGTATCCTTACCAATATAATTACGAGCAATAATGTGAAAGTTGGATTGGAGTTCTGTTTTTAGGTCCCAATATATAAAAGTATAAATAACTAGTATGAACTCCTTCTGTTTTGTGAACGTTACAGCTGATAATCTCAGGAATTGTTACAGGCAGGCCTTTTTTGTTACTTATTTTTTTAGGGGCACGCTAATTCTCGAAAATTATAAGTCTATAATTTTTGTTCTGAGCTCCACTCCAAAAAACCTATTTAAAATATTTTTTTTGTAAAGGTTACTAAAATTGATTTCTTTCACTTTTCAGTTAGTATGGCAATTTTTCGAAATTTCTTTTAAGGGCACTGCATGCCTCCGCGTGCCCCCACAAGAAAAACCCGGTTACAGGTAAATATATGATATATGAGTTACTTTTGTTTACACAAAACTTATTACAATATATTCTAAAATTGTTTTAAAAACTACACTATAAAAAGAAATAAACATTATAGATATAATTATAGATAAAATATTTATCCCAAACTCCTGTCACTTATCAGGAACGTTCTTAAAAGGCTGGCGGCGTTACCACTTTGAATAGCAATGCTTAACTGATTTTTTCGAACAATTCAGTTTTATATGTTTATAGATCTATTTACAAAAATGTCCTGATGTCATTTGCGAAAGTCTTTATTGAATATTGTAAAGAGACCCTGAAAAACAAAATTGAAATTCAAACGTTGTGCAACATCCTTGAGTGATGTATATCTACAGCTCCTAAATAAAAAGGCTCTAGCTATAGTTTGTTTTAATTAGTTCTTTTTTTGTTTTTTCTTTCCAGCATAAATGCAACTCGTACATACCACTTACAACTTACATAGTTATAATATTAATTTGAATAACATAAGTTCAGGTTGCAATTTCTAGAATAATGGGCAGGTACATTACAAGTACAACGAACATGTATATACACTACTATATTAATGATTACGGTTTTAAAACAAACATGACGTTTAGATTGGTCGAGTTTGTAGGTACAGTTGTCTAATTAGTTGGCAGTGTTCCGAGTAGGTAGGAATTCTCGGCCGGGGTTGCGTTACGGGGCATCTGCTGAAACAAAACGATTCCAGTGAACGCTGATCGCCGGACAATGCAGTGCAGGGTGACGTTAGTGCAGCCATGATTGATGTACATGCGTGGACATGACTTCGAATGGATTTTAATGTAAGAATGTATACTAATTAGTAAATGCTGTTGAAAATAAAGATGTGTAACTAAGGAGTGATTGATTTAAAAGATGTATAATCTTTCAAAATTCGAAATCAGTCTTTAAATCTTTGGTTTGGAAAATACATCTTTAACTCACTACGTTAAGATTGATTTTAGTCACATGGAATGATGAAAACTAACAAATCAGATACTTAGATGTAGTATGCGACAATAGATACAGAATATTGTGAATTGAAAAGAGATAACATGCGCACTCTAAGAAATACAATGATGATACACAGTAAATTAAACTCTGTGGCGTTACTCTAAAGCTTAAAACCGGTCAACTGAATAAATTGTATCATTCGAAACCAAAGATTTAAAAGAGTGATTTGCATCTTTTAAGGAAAAAGATTTATAAATCACTGATCTCATTGGTGAATTTAGTTTGCGCATCGCTAGTTGAAAATGAATCCTCGTTTTGGGTATGTTCCAATGGCTAAAAAGATTTGAAAATTGATATTAAAATTACGTTTAAATGGTTTTAGGTGCGGTATTTATTTGATTTTCATTTCATCATGGAAGGCAAAGATGTCTTTCGTGATCACGGCTTAGAAATTAGGAATCAATTAAACTACCGCGCATAACATATCTCTAATAACATTTAGAACATGGTCAGGAAATTCTATCTGCAATATAATGATGTGTAATTTTACATAATTAGTACATATTATATTGCATATATTTATTGTTTAAATGGTTGCATTTTATCACCATATCTTATATATGTATATATATAACTTATGTGCATATTTGTATATATAGTATAGTTATATATTTATTATTAAAATGTAAGTAATCGTACAATAATTATGAATATCACCATCGCCACTCCAAATCAGCAATATTCTTGTCACGGGTTGTCTAGAAGAGATCGCTTTTTAGCTATAAGACCGCTCTTTGTACATAATTAGAATAATACTAGTTCGTATGTTTTTCTGTAATGTTGTACAATAAAGTGTTGATCTATTTTAAAATATATTTTAAGTAATACGATTAATACCTTTCATGCACTTGAAGTTATCGAAGTTGTCTCATTCAACTTAATAAATTCAAGTTAATCTTTAAGATATTTCTTTAATATAAAATACAATATTGTTTAGAAAAATATCACTTGTCCGTCGTTTCTGTACTTTTCAATAGACCTTATCATGAATATACCAGATTTCAAATTTCACCATTTCGATTATCGGCTAAAAAGCAACTACAAATTCATATGTTTTTATTCAAAATAAGTTTCACTGGAGAACACTCTTTGAAGGTCAATACATATAAGTTAAAATTTAGTTTTACCACCTAGTCTTTGTACATCGCTTCGCAACACGTTATTGCTGTTAAGGAGAAGAAGGGGTAAGACTACCCAACAACACGTCTAGTTAAAAATTGATTAACTCGAACTTTTCTCTTCTTGAAATAAATTTAGAAATGTGTTATACAATCACTAGAATTAATGGCACGTGGGTTATCTAATATCTTTGAATGCACTTTTATTTATTTATAAAAATAAAAGAATGTTAGTTTATTAGATCTGGGATTAATATGATCAACATTATCTTTATCGACTTTTTATTAAGCCGATAGGTGAGAGATATTAAGTTCCAAAATTGGAAAAATTAAGTCACGAACTAACCTAACTTCTGAAATATGAAATAAAAAAAATAAGAAAATAATTTAGCTTTGAGAGCTTGAATAACATTTTCAAAGAAATTTCATTTGAACAAGCTCCATTGAGAGGTGGTAGGGCATCTGTCCGCCTGGACAGCTACCACCCCTGATCTAGAGTAAACTGCCATAACAACCTTGAGTTGTGTTCCGGCATTAGTGACCAGGTTCCAGTCTCCCTTAAGGGAGTAGCAGCGCATTTGTAGCACCTTTGGTGTTGCAAATGTCAATAGGCGATGGTAACCGCTTTCCATCAAGTGGACCGTCTGCCTGTCTGCTGAAAAAAAGAGGTTTGCGAGATACGAGGTATTTTCAATTAGGGAAGTAAATACTGTGTAAACAGC
Source organism: Dendrolimus punctatus (assembly GCA_012273795.1). Lineage (NCBI taxonomy): Eukaryota > Metazoa > Arthropoda > Insecta > Lepidoptera > Lasiocampidae > Dendrolimus > Dendrolimus punctatus. The sequence goes on from CM022543.1 coordinate 12,549,694, forward strand.
CGACGTTTGACATTATTCATGTCAACCCTTCAGTGCGCATACACTGCTGCTCATTTGCTCAAATTTTCAAAAATACGTTACTGCACACAGCACAAGAAAACATCTCAACATCAACGACAAAAACTACCAGAGAAAAATGTGAAATTCAGTCATCACAATTTAAAGTGAACTGACTATTGTTCGTTGATATCTATTAACTTATATTAATTGATTAATATTTTTGTTTATTTATATATTTTAAATATTGACTTTTTCGACAAGGTCGCGGGCAAATGCTACTTTTACATATTTTGACTATTCAAGACGTTTTTCTATACAAATATTGCACACCAAAATATACATACACTTCAAAAACAGACCATATTTACAATATTTTCTAGGCATTACAATAGACGGCCTTATCGCTCAAAGCGATCTCTTCCAGGCAACCTAAATGAAAGAAATTGAATCAGGCGTTAGATACATAAAAACTCATACTAATTTAAGAAATAAATATACAAATACATGCATAGTCATATATATACAATAATACATAAGTTATTATAATAAATGTAATATTACAACATTTAAAATTAATAATTAGAACAAAACCATTAAAAGTATCCCAAAATTGTGTAGGATAATGGGGAATGGAGGCGGTGTCGGCGACGTCGCTGGAGCGCAGAGAGAGCCACACATGGGCTGCATCTGTGCGAGGCGCGCTCCGAGGTGTACCATCGGGGCCTTACTTATAGTATAGTCGTGTACTACGGGCAATGTCATATTATATATCTACTGTGTAGTAACATATAATCTAACTTTAATTTGAACAATGAATTGTAAAAATGAATTTAAAAATCTGTCAAAAACTATTACCTTAGTTTATAATAATAAGATATATATTTTTCTATTCTTCTTTCTTGAGTTAGCTGTTTACTGTCCACACTGTACTATTCTTCTTTTTTTATTTTACTTGTTTTTAATTTAATTATCCTAGACATAAGTTGTGAAAAGTGTCCTCTCAGTCAGATTGCCTGGAAGAGATCGCTTTAAGCGATAAGGCCGCCTTTTGTTTTGCCTTTAATTAATGCAATTATTTATTCTGTAATGTTTATTTTGGTGAACAATGAAGTATTTTCTATTCAATTCTAATGAATATAATATTATTGTTGTATTGACCAATTGTTGAACCAATTTGAACCACTACGTTAGAGACCTATATTTAATAGTATTATAATAAGATTGGATGGATTGTGTTGCTCACTCACGCCAGAACGGTTGAACTGATCTAAATGAAATTTGAAACAAAGATAGATGGCACATAGGCTACTTTTCATCCCGGAAAAATGTCCAGGTCCTATGAGATAACATTCACGCGAGCGAAGTTGCGGGCTAAAGCTAGTACCTATTATATAGAATTAGATTTTGATTCGAACAATGACAAATTGTACAAAAGATACTTGGTACGTTTTCTAGAGTTTCCATCGCACCTCATCATCATGCTTATCCCCTATAGATATCATATCTTTGTAAATTATAACCTATATGTTATACTGGTGTGTAAGCTATATTATTGCAAGTTTCATCAAAATCCAGTCAGTAGTTTTTGAGTGAAAGATCAACAACCATATATCCAGACATTCTTTATTTTTACGATACTTCTATTATTGGTCTATATTTATTCATATGTATTTTTCTTAAAAACTACTTACTTCATTGATGTAAAAAGATATTTATATCAGGCTTAATTACTTTATGTTATTTTCTTTATCTTTTTATTTTTTATCTTTTATTTACCTAAATAATTAAATTTTCTCTTAGATTACCTACCGGGTGATATTTTTGCTGTTTATCATCACGTCTTCGCGAATCTGTGTTTAAGATTCATATTTTAGATTGGTACTGAATCAGCCAAGGTCATTTCAATGTATTTATTATGTAAAAATAATATCCATAAGAATTATTTATTATCTATTCTCTTAATATCAATTATTTAAAGAGAATTTATTGAAAGATGAAAGAAACGATATTGACGAAATATTTGCAATTGGAACTATTTTAGTTTCATTGTATTGTTTAAGACTTTTTTGAAAAATAATGCATATTCTTAGAAAATAATGGTTGAATAAAGTCATTAGTCTAGTTCCAGTAATCCATAATGCGGTGTCTATTATTGTCGATGCACGTGTTAACCAATCATTATAATAAAGATTGAACTTAGCGCTGGAAAACAATAGGCGGTAATCTGCCAGTAAGCTAGCAAACAATATGGACTATAGATTGGACACAGATGTGACGTATTTTCTTCAGAACGCAGCTGCGAAGGCCTCCGCAGATGTTTTATGGCGCTGAACATTTCCAAGACGTTTTATTATTTATTACGATATTGCAGTTTAGAGCCTAATCTCCGTTTTTATTTTATTATACTTACAGTGAAACAATGGTCATTGGGCAGCACTATTTTTGGCATACGGTGTGCAGATGTGGACTAACCGCGTGGGAATGTACATTCATTTACCCCTAACGGATTCCTTCGTATTCAAAAAAGACATGAATCCTTAATATTCCATTTTCAATGAAATGCCTTACATATTGTTCTTTCAAAAGATGTTTTGGTAATTATCTATCTCCGACTTCATTATACCTACTACCTAATGCAAGCTGGTAAAAGAAATAGAATATTCCTCTTGATAACTGAACACTTTACAATATACTTGTAAACTAATATATCATACTCAAATATTGTCATTATGTATATATATAGTATTCTTTTTCATTGATCTAGTTTAACATAATTATAATAAAGTAGGTTGGTACGCTACGCTCTCGGTAGACATTGTCCTGCCCTGAAAAAATTAAAATCTAGAAATCGATTCCATTCCATTAATCGGAGAGGCAGTCCCTTAATTACGATTTTGATTATAAATCGATTTAAATGAAACTAAAGGCCGTTCGATTTCAATGAAACTATTATTATAGCAAATCATAGTGTTGCTTTTAAGGATCAATTTCTGTATGAAGGAATGTCAGACGGCAAACTAAGGGCAAGGGTTGTTTTTAAAAAAATGTTCCATTTTCCACACATTAATTAAACCTCACCTAATTTTATTAAATATGGGAATGATGAAAATTATTCTATTTTTAATAGGCATCTATAAATTAATATTCGAAACGCACGGTATTTTATCCCAATCAATCAAATGAGTAAATTGATTGCGTTCAAATAAAACGGTCAAATGACCAGCGCAATTTTATGTTTAAGATTTAACCCTATAGTGGGCTTCACTTAAAAAATTCAGCTGTATATTTAATACTAGGTATTGCATGAGATTTCACTCACTAAGATTAAAAATATTCATAGTAGGGGTAGAATTTGCAAAAACGCCGATATACGTGTACATTTATTTCTAACTAGAAGTGGGTACACTTTTTAAATTTTTTTAGTTACAGGAGTTCAGCAAACAGGCAGACGGCCCACTTAATGGAAAGCGGTTTCCATCGCCTATGGACATTTGCAACACCAAAAGTCCTACAAATGAGTTGCTGTTCTCTTAAGGGAGACTGGACCCCTGGTCGCTAATGCCAGAACACAACACAAGGTTGTTATGGCGACATGCTTTAGGCCAGGGGTAGTAGCCGGTCAGGCAAATGCCCTACATCATCTGGCTATGGGTTGTTTTGTCGTCTCCTACGACAGGCCGCCCGGCCGCAGGAAATTGTATTCTTTCTTCGTTTACTTTGAAAATTAATGGATTTTCATAAAAACTTTCATCCCTTTATTCACCTCCTAGAGACAGAACTTTCAAAAAGCTTTCTTTAGTGTACACCACTTGGAAATAATTTACAAATAAAGACACACACATAGAAAGAACCCGTGTGAAAATGTTCACGATCCCAGCCCTAGTAGTTTGGGCTAGGCGTTTAAAGGCAGTCAGTCAGTGAGGTCACGTAATTATATGGTTATGTATAGATATATTTCTTCAAAATTAAAAGGTCTACGACTTTGCAATCGGTTATGCTATATAGTGTTTTTTTAGTATTGGTATATTTGCTATCTTATTTAGATGAGCAAACAGCAAGCAAGTAGGTAAGTGCGTCGGTGATTGCACAGTCGTTATCTAAAGCAGGTGTCATAGCGAAAGACAAAAAGTTTGAAAATAAACCAATAGTGTCGTAAAACTCTTAACAAAATAAACTCGGAGAGGCGATAATCTCGTTTAGTTAGAACATCTGTACACTGCACCGCTGAGTTGGGGATGATGTTTTATCTTCACAGCATATGAGAGAAGATTACTGTACTACTTTTATCATAAATAAGATTAAAATTTAGTACAGTCTTTAAATAATAAATAATATTAATAATAAATTTATGATTATCCTAAACTCATTTTTAGGGTTTTTCAATTAGAGCTTTGTTTTTAAAACTAAATAAAACAAAGCATTGAGATGAAAATTATTCTATTTTTTATCGAACAAAATGTCCACCACGTATCTTAACATAGCCCCACAAAAAATATTACAGCGGGAGCTAATCGAATCGATTGCAGCCTTAATACTCAAAATCCGTTATCTGATTAATGAAATAAACCAGCCATTTTGTCAGTGTGTGAAAATTTTAACGAAGAATCGACATCTGAAAGCGTGGTCGTGGTGGACATTCGTGCGATATCATTTTACATTTATAATTACCAAACTTTATTCTTTCTAATACAATTAAAATTTTAAGCATTTTTATCTCAATTCGTTGTTTTCTTTTGTTTTGAAAAACAAAGTTCTTGTTGAAAGACCCTTTAAAATAAAGAAAACTTAACTTAGTTATCAGTCAATATTGTAGCTATAATCCCTCAAGAGTATAAGAAGAATACTGAGCTTCTATAGGTAAGATGGCCAGAAGAGAAATAAGCTAAAATAACTTTAGTTTTTGTAAAATGAAACTTCTTTTAAAAAAACATGTATTCCGAGATATAACGTATTCTCTCCCATTAGCCAGGGAATTATGACAATTCACTCGAGATTTGAAAATTTCTAAAATGTATAAATCGAAGAATACAGACTCCGGTGAGATGTATCAATCTAATAGAAATAATAACAAAAAAGTGCATAACTTTCTAGATTTTTTTCTCTCGTTTAGTTTCTAGACGACCTTACGAGTAGGATACAACATTTTTAAAGGAGACTAATTTTGCAATCATTAGATGATTTTTTTTATTTCATAGCGGCAGCGTTGGATATTACAGAATTTGGTGAGAGTGATTGATTAAGCTGGTTTCAAGATAAAGCCAAAGGCGGACGTAGTATTTGGACATAAGTTTGGGTAAGCCTATCTAATTTGTACTTAGTTATTGTTATGTGACAAACAGTTACATACTAACTGACCCCAATAAAATTATACTACTTATCTTAAACCGTTTCGTGTGTACGAAATATCCAGGGTTCTGTCACAGGCTTTTGGGAAACTTGGTCACAGAGTTTGGGGTTCGCATGATATTCGGTTACGTACAAAGATCTCCGTCTATAAAACAATCGTATTGCCAATTCTACATTATGCTACCGAAACGTGGTGTCTGTATAAAACTGATTATTAGGCGCCTTGATTCTTTCCACGTGAAGATCAATCCTTCATCACTGAAGTGCTGCGGCGGACGAAGTTAAATGGTGTGGAAGCAATGCTTGTACAGAGACAACTGAGATGGTGCGGCCACGGCGTACGCCTGAAAGACACTACAATACCCAAAGCGGTCTTTTTTACCACAGCTGAAGGATGGAAAGCGAAAATCTGGCGGTCGATTTCTGCGTTATAGGGACGAACTCAAACTCAAGCGCCATCTTTTTGCATGTGATATTTCAAGTGACCGTTGGGAAGATCTTGCACTACAAAGAAGGGAGTGGCGTCGTTCCCTTGATAAAACTGTGTTCGAAACGCAGCGCGTAGAACACTCAGATGAGCAACGCTTTATCAAAAAGAACCGCCCTTAAATTTCCTACAGCTATACATACGACTCATCAGGACAGCTGTATTGCGCTCCTTGCAAAAGAACTTTTAAAACTGAATTTGGTTTCGCTAGCCACCTGCACTCGCACAGCCAGACTTGACAAAGTTCGCTTTTGACGGATACGTCATGGAGGACTATATATAGTTTTTACTTGAAAGGGGAACCATTCATCATCCAATCAACAATCAGCCATGCTGACAAACTTTCTCGTTTATAACATTAACAGAATTTGCTCGTGACATACAACTTTCATACGTTTATCAGCGTGTGAATCTTTTTAGATAAGAGAATAACGGCATTAGTGGTTTTGTTTTATGAATGAACCGCTCGTTATGAAATCCCATGGGTTTGCCGTTTACCTTGAATACGCCAGATGTCAAAATTTAGTTTTTGGAAATGAACGAATTTAAATAAAGAAGATAATTATACCTACACAGTTATTTATTGGGAACAAAATCTTGAAGTATTTTTAAAATTTTCTTTAGAAGTTTTGTACAATAAATTACTGGTAGATATGTTATTTAAATTTTAGTGACCTTAGTAATGTGTTCTATGTTTACGCGTTAAAAACCATAAATATTTTGGATGTGCAGATGAAAAATTTAGAAACTGATAATAGCTTTCATTCATGTAATCCCTATTAATATTATAAATGCGAAAGTAACTCTGTCTGTCTGTCTGTCTGTCTGTCTGTCTGTCTGTCTGTCTGTTCCGTTTTCACGTAAAACTACTGGACCGATTTGGCTGAACTCAGTATATATATATTTTCGATACGAGGATGAACATAGGATACTTTTTATCCCGAAAAATGGATAGTTTCCGGGATAAAATGATATTTGTCTGTTTGTTTGTTATGCTTTTACGGAAAAACTACTGGACCGATTTGGCTGAAATTAGGCACGTATGTAAATTAAATACTGAGGATGGACAAGGATAATTTTCATTCTGACCTTTTGGTAATTTTGCCTATTTGGTAATTTTGGCCTTTTTGGTAATTTTGGCCTTTTTGGTCATTTTGGCCTATTTGGTAATTTTTCCTTTTTGGTCATTTTGGCCTTTTTGGTCATTTTGGCCTCTTTGGTCATTTTGGCCTCTTTGGTCATTTTGGCCTCTTCGGTCATTTTGGCCTCTTCGGTCATTTTGGCCTCTTTGGTCATTTTGGCCTATTTGGTCATTTTGGCCTCTTTGGTCATTTTGGCCTCTTTGGTCATTTTGGCCTATTTGGTCATTTTGGCCTATTTGGTCATTTTGGCCTCTTTGGTCATTTTGGCCTCTTTGGTCATTTTGGCCTATATGGTCATTTTGGCCTCTTCGGTCATTTTGGCCTCTTCGGTCATTTTGGCCTCTTTGGTCATTTTGGCCTCTTTGGTCATTTTGGCCTATATGGTCATTTTGGCCTCTTCGGTCATTTTGGCCTCTTCGGTCATTTTGGCCTCTTTGGTCATTTTGGCCTATTTGGTCATTTTGACCTCTTTGGTCATTTTGGCCTCTTTGGTCATTTTGGCCTCTTCGGTCATTTTGGCCTCTTCGGTCATTTTGGCCTCTTTGGTCATTTTGGCCTATTTGGTCATTTTGGCCTCTTTGGTCATTTTGGCCTCTTTGGTCATTTTGGCCTATTTGGTCATTTTGGCTTATTCGGTCATTTTGGCATCTTTGGTCATTTTGGCCTTTTTGGTCATTTTGGCCTCTTTTGTCATTTTGGCCTCTTTGGTCATTTTGGCCTATTTGGTCATTTTGGCCTATTTGGTCATTTTGGCCTTATTGATCATTTTGACCTTTTTGGTCATTTTGGCCTCTTTGGTCATTTTGACCATTTTGATTATTTTGGCCTTTTTGGTCGTTTTTTCCTATTCCGTCATTTTAGCCATGTCGGTCACTGTGGTCTTTTGGTCATTTAGACCATTTTGGCCTTTTTGGTCAAGTTTTGTAATTTATTTTGTTGACAGATAGGCGGGGGATAGTATATATAATTAGCGATATAAAATGAAGTGAATCTTCCGTGGGCAAATACATAAAAACATTGTAATATGATATAACCTGTAGCACTTGCTCTTTAAACAAGAGACACGCACTAGAGGTTAACCCGCGGCGCAGCCGCGGGGTAAACTCTAGTGTATCTATATAAATAAAAATAAATAGCCCCTTGTATTATGCTGCCAGCTTTCTAGGTACACTGCCCTGCGACAGCAGTTCTGCTCGGGCTGGACGTTTTAGTATTATATTTTGTAGTTTAGTTTATAGTTTAGTTTTATTCTAGAATTTAGTTGTATTCTATAGTAATATTATAAATGCGAAAGTTCGAGGGATGTTTGTTGCTCAATCACGTCTGAAAGGTTCTGGATGACATTTAGCATAGATTTTTTCTCAGACAGGAATAGACGAAATTTTAAAAACGCCCATTTCATTAACAACAACACTAACATCATATAAATAACAGGTTTTTCACTTTTTTTTACATCATTGTAAAATACTTCTATTATGTAAATATATACTACACTAGCTTTTGTACGCGGTTACACTCGCGTTTTAATACTATAGATAGGTATCTAGTTTTCCTTTTATTTTTTGGCTAGTTACACTACGACATATACTATTTTATATTCCTAAACTAAAACCCTAATTACGCTACATTTGGTTTTTGGGGCTCTTTCTAAATCAGGATAAATTTATGGTGGTATAGGAACAAAAAGAGTCGGAATGTACCCATAGCATTGACACTTTTTACTGACTTGTTAGTGTAGTGTAATCGATTAAGGAATTACTATTATGTTACTTCCATTTTGATAGTTCTTAAGTAGATAAATCTAATTGAAAATAACATTCACCGTAGCGTCTAAGTATTTTGATTGCCTTATGTGGGAGGCCATTTAACAGTTATAAATCATCTCTTTCGGTGTAAATCTTAGTAATATCATCTTATTTTTAACCAAACGGATAATGAACCTATTAATATTTTGTCGGGTGTCGTCACCGTGTGGTAATGTTCCCAAAATATAATTATGCTTATTAAAGATATACGTTACGAGCGAACGTATATGCTGTAAAAGGAAATAATGCTTCTGTGTTATTTATCTATAGTACTTAATTTCTTTGTTTAAAATGTTGAAATGAAATATTTATTCTTGCATAAATGTAGTTGTATACAGGTGCTATTCCTAGAAATACATAGTTCAGTACATTTTACCAGTTTCACTGGTGTGCAAGTGAGCAGGATCTTAATTGGTTTTAAGCGCGGCAATTTATTTGATTCTGGTAATTCCGACGTTTCGGCCGCTTTTCAGTGGCCGTGGTCACGGACGACAAAGATTACATTTGTCCAACGAGTATTGTTGAAGTTTTATTTAGCCTATCGCCAACTTGTTCATTTTAATTATTAAGTTTTAATATTATTTATAGTTATTATTTCCTCTATGGGAGCCTAATGCAATTTACCACCGCTTCGCAACATATTGTGGCTTGAAAGAAGAAGCGGCGCAAGAAATTCTTCAGCAAACATGCCAAGCTCTAAATTTTTTATATAATATTAAAATGGGTGGAAGGAAAAATGAAAGATAAAAGACCGTGACCACGGCCACTGAAAAGCGACCGAAACGTCAGAATAACCTAAATAAATTACCGCGCTTAAAACCGTTAAAACGTAGTTTTATTATGTATACAAGTCGCGAAAATGAGTAAATATTATAGGATCTTAATCGTCATTATTTAATTAGTTAGTTCCTATTTATTTTATGAAGTATCTTTTATCCAACTTGAATAATAATTATTACCTTTATTTATTAATGATATATATGTCTGTTTTTATTATTATTTTAATCTGTGTATGTCAATTATTTAATGTCTTTTATTAAAATATTATTATTAATTATGTATTGATTTTGTTTCAAATTTGGCATTAAGAAATTCGTTTGTGGAATAAGATGATTTGTCTATTAATAATTTCTTTAGTCTTGTTTTAAATATATTAATTGGTATTGTTTTTAACGGTTTTGGTAGTTTATTAAATATTGCATGTGCCATTTCGTATACAGTTGTTTCTACAGGATCATGTTCTAGAATTATTTCTAGAACTAGCTTTAATCGCGGTGTGGTCTTACGGAATTACAAATGTAGTTATTCTGAGCTTTGAAAATATTCTAAATGAAACACCTGAGTATCTTGGGGTCCACTCATAAATTACGTTACACTATAAGGGGAGGAGGGGGTTCGACGAAGTTGTGTGAATGTCGTGACGTCACATTTCAAAATGTTATTAAATTATATTAAATTCTAATTCTAATATTATATAACACGAAATTTGAACTATTATCGAAAAACTTCAAAATATTTCCAACTCTATCTCTGAGCATAATGTTAAGTTTTGGCGGGAACTGGAAGATGTGCTATGCAGTTTAATTTTCTTAAATGTGTAAAATTACTCTAAAATGAACAGTAGCTATAGGATAATGGAAACAAAATTAATTATGGGACTGCTGTTTGCATTCAATTTTTTTATATTAATTTGTTTCAAGTCAAGCGTGGACAAAGTCGCGGGCATACCCTAGTAATACTCCATTCCAATCCTAATCATGAAATGCTTAGCAATCGAGATAATCGCGAATCCATATAACTGAGGTCCGGATAATCAAGTTTCTACTGTATCTATAAGTATTTTAAATAATAAAATGTAAAAAGGTAGAGGATGGCCTGTGAGCACTGTGATTAGAAGAAGATTTAGAAGTTCTTCAGACTAAAGTTTCTTTACTGGGCGAATATTAATCTTCCATTCGAAAAATCATCATCTGGGATGGTGTCACGGTTACATCTTGACAATGTCATGGGCTTAATTTTTTCTTTGTTTGTCCGTCTAATCAATGAACATAAGACAAACCCCCGAAGTGTCAGTGGAGGTTAACACAACGCAGACTCCAAAGGCCACGTTTGTTATTATAGCTTCAGATAAATATATTAAATATTTATAATAACCGAGGCATCATCGAAGGCGGCTCTGGGGCCGTGGGACCAACTTGCCCGATTGCGTCACGGGTATTTTTAGTGACGAGGCGACAGGACGACGCGACTTTACAAAAAACATACAAGGGTGGCGCCTTATAACGCGTCAAAGGTGAAATGAAAGCAAAGCAAATCGTTGAAAGATTTAAAATGTTGAAGGTCCAAAAAATAAAATGTAACTTGCTTTATTGACCATAAGTTAAGGACTAAGCTTATTATATTATTAAGTAACATGTTGAAATCTGAATGCTAACACTGCAACACCAAAATTTAATACAGGATTCAATGCAGTTACACATCTCTCACAGGATGTGCATTCAGCGATGCGACCCGCTAATGGCGACCGTTCAACCTCCATATACACCTATATATATTATGATAGTAAATACGGTTGAAACTTTCAAAGATGATGGACAAGATAAACAGAATCAGAAAACGATCAACATGAATCGAATATCTACCATCTCTTTCTGGCACATGCCCGTGCCCGCGCGCACGCAGGAGGCGGCGCGCTGGGAGGTGCAATGGAGCTACGACGTTATGGAGGTGGTTATTTTTTTGTATCTTGTCAATGAAGGGACGGGTAGGGGCGGGCCGCGACGCCGGCGCAGTGCAGGACTCGCCGCATTCAGTCCGCAGCTGCAGTCCGACTGCGATCTCCACGCGCGCATGACATAACGACGCGTCATCTTCCATTCATAAAATTATGAATTACGAAAGTTGCGAAAATAGAATAACAGTTCCCATTAAACGTGAGGAAGATTTGCAGTATCACGAAGACGAAGAGCAGTATTATGGATACGTACCTGTAGAAGTTGAGAGACACACAGAAGCCTCTGGATTTGTTCCGTCTTCGCCGACGCACCTCATGGATCTTAGCAATGGCTCTGAGCGGCCGTTGCAGCAGCAGGTGTGGCAAACACACATCAATTTCGAAAATGAAGAGCGAGAATATCAACAGCCATTATATCCCCCTTACGAACAACAGTTCATCGATCAGCGACAAAGACAAATGCCCAGAAATTTTTATTTCGACGACTCCAACTCACAGGACAGAGTAAGGAGTTTTTATGATACTTCGGATATGCCTGAATTAGGTGAAGTACCAACATATACAGGAGTGCAAGAGCGAAAAGAAGAGACTGAAGAACAAAGACGATCTAGGAAAAAGTCATCGAAATCAACTCGAAAGAAAACACAATCATTTGAAGAGTTACAGATTCAACGTGTAATGGCAAACGTGAGAGAAAGGCAGCGAACGCAAAGTTTGAACGAAGCTTTCGCTAGTTTAAGACAGATCATTCCATCACTTCCCAGTGATAAATTATCTAAGATACAGACGCTTCAGCTAGCTACTCAGTATATTGAGTTTCTATACCAAATTTTATCGAACAGTGATTCAGCCGGTAGCAGCGACAACAACAGCGACGCAGGAAGCGACCATGGAAAATATCTCGCCCAAGATAAGCTGAGCTATGCTTTCTCTGTATGGCGAATGGAAGGCGAGTGGACTAATGGCCAGACGTGATCCTGAAATGTAAATTAGATTTATTTTAAACCGAAAAGACGCTTACAGTATTCCATACTTAGGATAGTTCGTTAATAAGATGTAAATGATTAAAGAAATAATTGTGATAGTTTATTCAATAAGTGATTATTAAAAATAAAACCAAATGTTAATTTTGAAAAAGAATTTTGTAGATAGTGTTAATGTTGGACAAAAACAAGTGGTAAATATTGTGACGAAACGTACAGCTGTATACCAAAAAGTAATATCTATTGTAAAGACAAAATGTTGATTAAAAAGAAGTTTAGAATATAATATTCAATCTTTTATTTACTATTTTAGAAAAATCTTAACTCATATCGTTCGGCATCAGTGCAGGATCTTGTAACTACAATTTTTGTTGACATTTTGGTCGATAAATTGTAAAAGATCACCAAAAAATATACTATAAGATTCTGCACAGACGACGACGATATGTACAATACATTTATGGCAAATACCCAAATTTTACGGTCGATTTGTCTCGCTACTTATTAAAATTTGGAATAACAACCATATAAAAATAAATTTAAATTTCCAATATGCGAATTGGGAGATAAAATATAATAAATATTGGAGAGTAAAATATCAAAAACCCGGCTTATAAGCAAGGGGATTTATTGAATTTATTCATGAAAAAAACCAATTCTCTCTGGCGATAATAGTTTTGCTAAGATGTAAAAATGTTATGCATTCTCTAAAATCATTACGTAAAAATGGATTACCAGAGTCCTAACAACCCCGTCAAACCACGGGAGACAATGAAACTTTGCCGCGCTAATGACACTCACTAATTCTAGGTATTGTTAACTTGTTATAGGATTAAGCGACACAATATAGTCAGTTTCTTAGAAAGCAAATCCGACGTTTAAATCTGAACAAAAATAATCTTATTATCCGTAGGGTAATTAAAACAGAAGGAATTTAATCTTCCAATATTTAAAATTAACAAACCGGGTCTTAGCTTCTTGTAAGATATATTACTAACCCCCTTATTTTGCGAAAGCTGCGCGGACGGAGTACCTACAAAATTTCGCACACTTGTAGTTTATAAAGAGAAGAAGCGAGGAATTCTAATATTTTTAATTATGCACAAAAATACATTTTAATCAATAAAACAAACATTACACACACTACTATGACACAAACACGCATATGATACTTTTTTGTTATTTTCTTCCTTTGTTTAAAGTCAAATCAACAGTGCAGCCTTGGCGAAAATAATTCGTTGTGATATTTGTACGGGTACTGGACGAATAAATTATATTTATTCGTACAGTCATTCAATTATTTTTTTTTAAATTAAGAATGAATTGGATGATTAGCTTGTTTTTTAATTAGGTTAGGTTAGGTTTTTTTTAATGACATGTTTTAAAGAATTATTGAAAACATGAAAATAAAAATAAATAAATAAATTCTAAAATGAGGGTGGGGTATAGATACATGGCACATTTATTTATTATGAACAAATCGGAACATTTTTAATATAGGTTAGAAGGCCTTCGTGGTTATTTTTTTTATAACCACCCAAAAATAATTTTCCGACACATACACGATTAGTCCCTATGTGTACTGGCGCTGTACATTACGGAACAAGATCTGTTATATGTTACTACAAAGTGCACGCGAGTATTTGCGTACTGCTCTTGTATGGATTGGAAGAACTTCGTAAAATACTTATTTTCAATCTTTAATTAGGTTAGGTTAGGTTTTTTTTTGGCCGAGCCTTTTAAGTACATTTTCAGTACCCGTATTAATAATTATAAATTGTTCGTACAGTACCCGTATTAATAGACTCAGCCAAAATAATTTTTGACAACAATATATTAATGTCGAATTTATACGACGGGCGACCACTAGTATACTTTATTATACAAAAATGCTACATAAAATCAAGAACAGTAATATACAAGTACAATGAGCGGTCTTGTCGCTAATTCTTCCAGTCAACTTTTAGATGGAGTAAAAGAAGAACAACAAAAGTTGGTAGTTGCTAAGCCAGCACTAGTACAATAATTTACTTGATTAATTAATAAATAGTAATAGTATAAGATAAGGTGTCGCTTACGCTGGTACGGCCACGTTTTACGGAGACTTGCTAATTATGTGGGGAACAAATGTCTAGTCATGCCGCCTTCGCCAGGTCCCGGCCGAAGGGGAAGGTCCAAGAAATGTTGGGTTGACATTGTGAAGGATAACATACGTACCAATGGTCTCAAAATGAGAGATACTCAAGACTGCGTGAAGTGGAGTAGAAAAAGTAGGAAAGCGAACCCTGGGCGTAGGAGTGAAAGCTCCGAGCGCAACCAGGATTCAACGCTCGGATGATGATGGGTAATATATAATTTAATAATTATAAACTGCAATATATAATTATGTACCCAGTATACTGGGTCTATTTACATAAATAGACATATTTTTATGCATGTATATATGACATGTGTACTGTAATTTTTACCCTATAATGTAAAAGCTAAGGGAGTAGGGGGTGACACTTTACCAATTAAGAAGAGTATTTTTTCCACAGTTAGCATCCTTTTATCATGATATAACAGAATATTGGGATGTCTTCTTGGTAGGGATAACAAGTATTTAAAACTTATGAAACTGTATTAAACTTAAGTTGATAAGAAAATTTTAAGTAAATAATTTAGTGATTCTAAAGATACCTAATATCCAAGCATTGGGCTTTAAAAAAAATAGGAAGATAAACCTTGGGCTAGGTGTTTATGTAAAAGAGAGATGCCAGAATGCGAGGTAAACATACACGCATTTTGTTATAGTAATAAATAAAAATCAACTGTCTCTTTGTTATTTCAAAACAAATGCTTTTTAAGTGAAAATTACTAATTATACAATGCCTAATCATAAATGATAATTTTAGCATATTTGTTTATTCGTTTCTCTGGAATTTTATTTAGAATTAGCTTAAAAAACACAACGCTAATTGATTGATTATATAGTAATAGTTATTGTTTATTACAGCTTATGTTTAATGGGTTTAAGATATACTTATGAAACGGTATCATTTTGAGAGTTGTAAAAAAGAATATTGTAATAATATTAACTAGTCTTCATTTGACGATTGTTCAAATGGTTTTTCTTTCATATTTATGTAAATATACAATTCTATGACAACTATTAATAGAATATACCATTTTAATGTTAATGAAAACATTGCTAAAGTTGAAAATAAAACAAAGTTTACGTTTTTATTCTTATGTATTCAGCAGAGAAGTGTTAATATTTAGTTTTGTTATTTTAAATTACAGCAACACTTTAATTTTTTTATATGTTAACACTTGTCATCGATCATTGTCTTTTCTATAATTATTATCAGATACAAAAAAAATGTTGTGTAAATAAATACATCAAAGTAACAGTGATTGGAAAATAAATACTTATACATATAATAAAACAAATTGCGTTTTATGAAATAGTAATATTTACTCAAAATTTAAATATTGTATATGCAAATACATAGGTACAGATTATTTGACGTTTCATAAATCAATACAATTAGAAAAACTAATTTACATCGTTTTAAATTCAAAACACTGGATTGACGATTCCTATATCTTACTGACCATTCATTTGCCTTACTATCGGTTAAAATTTCGCAAACTCCATACAGGTATCATGTCATGTCAAAATTCAATCGATGGTAAGGCAAGCAAATGATAAATGAATAATAATGTTACAACTTGGGCCCCGACAAAGACCTATTCCACGTACAGATCTGTAGAAGCACATTTTGCGCTTTTTATTGAATTACGACCTTCTGCATTACGTTTGGATTTGTTGTGCTCAGTTATATATGTAATAACCTCTATAATAATTCTAACGGCATTTTAATTGGAG
Source organism: Dendrolimus punctatus (assembly GCA_012273795.1). Lineage (NCBI taxonomy): Eukaryota > Metazoa > Arthropoda > Insecta > Lepidoptera > Lasiocampidae > Dendrolimus > Dendrolimus punctatus. The sequence goes on from CM022543.1 coordinate 12,566,062, forward strand.
TCCCTCGTATCAATAAGATACAGGAACGGCCATGGATGAGCAAATTGTCTAACGCTCATTAGTTTTCGGTGACAAAGGCGTGCTTTTTGCTTCTACTCCACAATATCGTACTGCCATAATATAAAGGATCCATCTTCAACTACGTTCAATTTGGTTTTCAGGGTTCAATAGATTAGAATTTTTATAATATTTTCTAAGTTTTCGCGACTTGTATACATAACAAAACTACATTTTAACGGTTTTAAGCGCGGTAATTTACTTGTTTGGTTTATCCGACGTTTCGGCCGCTTTTCAGTGGCCGTGGTCACGGACGACAAAGATGTTGTCCAACTGTCAAATGTCATCTTCAGTTCAGTCAGTTGAAAACCGTTAAAATGTAGTTTAATCAGATTTTTTTAAGTTAGAGAAGGGAAACTATATTTTTTAATACAAAATCATGGTGTCTTACGGTCAGTTCCTATATCCAACCTTTCATTTGCCTTACGTACGGTTAAAATTTGACGTAAACTCTGTACAAGTAATATCGAGGCAAGTGAATAGTGATATATTGGAACAGGCCATTGGTCTCTTACACATATATGTATTTTTGAAAATATCAGAGTGTATGAAATCAATCAGTTACACTTATCGCTACCGGTGGTATAAACCGCCATACATGGCTCACTTCTCCCGTACATGTTTGTATGAGTGAGTTCTCTTCTTTCGTAACAGCATCCTCAATTACCAGCTCTGTCGTGGAACACTGTATATCGATTTTATATTCACCGGGTGTTAGGAAAACGACTGTACACTCGTGGTACGCTTTCGCCGATTCCGCTAGGGTTTTTAACACCACCCTAAAACAGGTTTATCGATTATGATAATCTAAGGAAATGTTGTTTATTGATAAAATCTTTTACTGATTATACAATATATTGTAACGACCGACAAAGACAAATTCGCACCTGCATTTTATTATGGCATTTGGATTTCTTTTGTTCACTGTGTGTTTCAAATTTTTGATAAAAAAAAACAGTCCATTGTGTATTGTAATTTTTACGACCTATTATGGTATTGTGATCACTGCCAGGTGTCTCGGATTTAAAATACAAGCTGATTCTAAGAAATTCGGTCCGATCGGCCGGGGAGACACATTGCATCGGTACAGTATAAAGGAATGCCCCAACTGAGAGAGAGAGTCGATCGATAACCACAAGCGAAGCAAGACTTGTGTACATTCGGTAATCTATTTAGTGACGGACTTTGCGCGTGTTATTATATTTGTACCTGCCTTATACGTGTTTGTATAGTCCTAATAAACTCTATAATTATCCCAACGGCATTTTAAGTCGAGTTCTGCAACTCGTAACAATATTTTATTCTTAGTTACAACCCTTGAATATGTACATTAGTAGAAATACGATTAGCGCTGTGGGTTAGAGTGAGAGAGGACGAGCTTGCCTACCGCTGCCGTATGCATGAGGGAAAGGGAAGCCAGACAGAGTGGCGCCGTAACCCGTTACGTAACGAAGCGGTTTACCCTCCCATAAGAAGTTATCACTTAAAAAAAAAACAATAATATAAAGATCTGAGTTCTGGATTGAAAAAAATAATATAACAACTCACTTATTGTTTCCGGCGGTAGCGACGCGATTATCCAACTTGTAGCTCAAAACTCCGTTGTTGTAATCCTGGTAGAATTGTACGGAGAGGCACAGTTTGTGCAGAGGGCGGTTCAGGTGATTCCAAACGGCGACGCCGAGGGAGAGGCATTCGCCGGCCGAGCAGTTGTATTCCTCTTGCGGCTTTATACATTGACTATTCACGCTCACCTCTGAAATTAAAATATCAACTATTTAAAACTTATAATTCAGTAGGCTATGTATTGATTTTGAATGAATGAATGAATCATTTATTGCCAAAATGTATGTACACAAGATGTTAGTGTACGTTGTTTTAATACATTTTGCCTTATTATATTACAAAATATCATTAATCATGTCCTTATCATTTTCATAATCATTTACTGTATAATAAACTTTTTCCATTAAAATTTTCTTAAGTGACTTTTTAAAGAAATTTAAAGGCTGCCCTCATAGCATTTCTGGGAGTTTATTAAATATGTTAGGAGCCATACAAAAGATACTTTGCGATCATGGTCGTTTTTGAAGAGCAAATGCAGACTATGCTAATCTCGCCATTTATGCCAAAAACCATATATTGCCTATCAATATGGGACTGTGAGCAACGGTAAACAGTTTCAATCAAGTGAGTGGTTAGGTTCTCTATTGTGATTAATCAACTCTTTCAGGCAGACTATTTTTTAGTTTCCGAGGCAAATACCAAAGATAATTAGATTTTCTTCATAATTTATTTAGGTTTATGGCTTGGCAGCTAGGCCTTTAAGCCAGATCTTAGTTTACAAAATAGTTTCTTCATTTTCTTAAGCCTGTGTATCACAGCTGAACTGTAGGTAATCAGCTAGTGCCATTCAATGGAGTTCTTGTGACAACTCAAAAGGCCACATTTTACTATACCTACAGTTCACATTTCTCACAAAACACATAATTACTACTCAAAAACTATCAATATTCTGCAACTATTGCTCATTTTAGAGGAAAACAACACATTGTTAGAAAATAAAACTGCACAGCACAACATCTCCTTTCAAACCCCAATTTTCGTATGATTTATTGTTAGAGTTTGTGAGTAAAAGAACAAAAACAACTTTATCGATATGTCGAAAAATTACATCCTACAGGCTCAACGCGCGATCCCTACTGTTCTACAACAAAAGCTAAACCTCAGAGCTAACTTTTTCTTTCTTGCATGAGTTCAGCAGACATGCAGACGGCCCACCTGGTGGAGAGCAGTTAACATCGCCTATGGACATTTGCAGCTCTCTTCAGGAAGACTGAAATCCGGCCACTAATACCACAACTTAAGGTTATTACGGCGGCATACACTAGACCAGGGGTGGTAGCCATCCCAACGGGCAAATACCCTACCACCAGGCTGTGGGGTTGTTTTATCGCCTCTTGCGACTGCACGAATAAAAACTGTAATATATTTATAAATTTCGTCACATTGGAGGAACAAATGTAATCCAAATCCTTTCTTAAAGTTGAAATGCTTACCCCAATTCAAAGGCGACATGCGAACAATGTCCATCATGGCTTGTGAAAGGGTGATGCCCTTCACTGAAGCCCTACCACTTATGTCGGACTGCATTAGATGCCATCGCAGCTCAGTGTTGTTTGTTATATGTTCGGAACACATTAGCTCAGACTGTTGGTTGACGAGCCTGTATTGGTCGATTTTGATTCTGTTATCTCAGAACCTAGTTGCAAACCAAAATTAAAAGAATTAATAAAGAGCTCTTTGGTGTCTGACTCTTCAGTTAGTCAGATAGGAGAGGATCTTGGACCATGGATCAACGAGCCAATGACACCAGTGTACTAGTATTTTTTGCATTGAAGAAGGATACATGAGTTTAGTTTCACAGACTCTAAGTAGAATCAACTCTGTGTCCATTATTGGACAAAGAGGTTACTAAGCAAAGCAAGGCAAGCCCATACCGGCGCCCTTGTGCAACTTTTAAGATTTTTGTTTAGTATACAATTAACCCATAGAACTTAGGCGAAAACTGAGAACGAATTGTTTCTAGAAATTGAATTTCAAACAAAGCACAATTTAATTTTTTTTTTTTATATATTGTCATAAATATATTGTCATTATCGTATATTTATTAAGATATAATTAATTACACATTTGTGTAAGAAAACCCTTTAATTAGTGAAATGTGACTTTTCGCTTATTATAAGAAGTCCATTGGCGACTAACTTTATATTAAAAAATATTTAACGATTTGGAATTTGGAAAGATTTTTCTTGTTTTATCGTCAAGGGCTATGTTCCATTAGAGACTCACAACAACCACGTTCACGACCGCGATTTTTCCCGTTTCACTTGCTTGCCGGTATCACAATCGTAAACCCAAGTGGAACAGTTATTCGATCCTCCTCTTGATATATATATATATATATATATATATATGAGTCGTTGTGATCGTTGTGTGATCGAAAAATGATGACGTCATAAGTGACGTTTTCGCCTCGGCCACATCGACCTCGGTCGCCTTGTGGAAGGGCTAAAGGAGCATTTTGGGCTTTGTAAGATTCTAATGGAACGCGCTGGAGTTGTTACTGGTGTCATGAGCTGATGGTTAAGAATGTCCACTTTTGATTGAATCTGCTGAAAGTCTGTTAAAGCAAATATTTAAATAAATCTATCTAAAAATATGTTGAAATATTAACCTTTTACCCTATAATTGCATTAAGCTTACCCTCTTCTGTAGCCTTATCGTGCGTGGTGTTAAATGGGCACCTATCCAATGGCACGGGCACCCTGCAAGACTCCTTGCTTTCGATGAGTATGTGTTTACTCGGGGCGTAATGGAAATCCATTTCCTCAGAGGTTAAATTTGTCACGTCCAACACAAGATACAGTTGGGACGGTCTGCAGAGGTAAGTAACACAATGTGATGATAGTAATCAATCATTATATTAACATTTGTATTTTGAAAGGAATGGTTTAATAGAAGATTGTAGTTATGATGGAGAAGTGACTTACTGATGCAACAGCATTGCTGTATTTTATGAAAACCCTTTACTGTGCAGCTATGTTACTTTCACGAATTAAGCTAATAATTTCATTTAGGCTTCTAAAAATAGTTAAGAATTTATGTGATGTAATAAATAAGTGTTTTCTTTACATTTATTTTTTTGCTTTAGTCTCATATATATCTGTTTGTTTGTAAGTACTCTGAATAAGTTTTAAGAGTTCTTAACAATTAACTAATAAACTATGTAACATTAACTTACACATATCAATTTAAAAGGTATTCTTGAAAAACTACATTTTATTTGTACTGATTATGAGTGATTTAACAATAAAATTCAGGAAGCTTTTCAAAAGATATTGTGTTAGACATCATGTATTGTATTCCCTTAATTCCCTTTTGGCATATTACTTTGTGTATGTGAGACTATGTATACAATAACTTACATTTCAGCTGGTAACACATCCCAATGTGTTATAGATACACTTGGTAGGAGTTCCAAGTTAATTTGCAATGTTGATTGACGACAATGGATCTCTTTGCTTGTGCCACCTGAATACCTTATGATTAGCTGTAAAGAAAAATAATCATTGTTATCTAGAATATCCAAACTACGACAATGAAGTCTGGTAGCAAAGTTTGCTCTACATGAAATTTTAAGAAGCACATATCGAGGGCTTCATAACAAATGGGCGTATAGACAAAAGTGCAGTTTTACCACAAGACACAAAATGTGAATAAAACAAACCAGTTGATTGTATAAGGCTGAAATTTGGATTACCCATCTATTTACACTTGCATACAGGTAAGACTTTCTAAATTGTAACATGCATAGATTTTAGTAAACAACAAAATAATTGCATATTTGCGTATAAGCGCATTTGTTATGAAGCCCTCGATATGTACGTATTCCAGAAATTTCAGTACCTACATACAAAAAATTTAGTAGTTTCGGATGACTCATACAAACGGAGACTCTCAGTCTTGTTTGATTATAGTTCAATACTAATTAACCGGTCGGCGTAGTTGAATGGTTCAATAGAAATATATATTGAACCATGAATTAGCTCGGTGTCAGCTGGACGTAATATGAGTTATTTGATTATAATGGCAAAAAATTTAGATATTTAAAGTAATTACCTGAGATTCTACTGGTCGGCCTCTAGAGGGCGGCATAACCGAGATCGGCGCTGACCAACTTGTTGTATGTGAATTTGTAGATCTAAAAATTGAATTATTTCTCTATGCATTTCTAAACATCGTCGGGTACAGTGATATATTAAAATAGTTTTACCTATGTCTATTGTTTCACAGTATAAAATGTTGTAATCTATTAGGTATATGCTGATATGTAAGGACTATATCATATATTCTACTAATATTATAAACTCGAAAGTTTGTATGAATGTATGTTTGTTACTCTTTCACGCAAAAACTACTGAATGGATTTTGATAAATTTTACAATATTTTACACACTCTGATGTGTAAGCTATATTATTGTAAATTGTAAGAATAACACATAGGTTATAATTTATAAAGATATAGTGTGAATCATTAAAAAAAATTCGATTTTCCATCACCCAGCGGGTGAAACCGCGGGGCGCAGATAGTGTTGCCATATATGTTATCACTTCAAATAAGTTGCAAAAATAGATTTAAAATGGTATATCATCCAATTTCGTGACATTTCTTGCTGTGGTATAAAATAACTTAAATTGACTTGCTAGGGTATGAAATTGCATAGTTGATTTCATGTGAGAGTCGAACCACCTTAAGCAGAAGCAAAGAAGAAGAAAAATATATGTATAAAATTAGAAACATACCTAAAACTTCCAGAAGTTCTATTAGGTATCAATCCGCTACTAAGCGAAGTATGTTGATTCGACCCCTGCGTGGGAAGAGAGTTTTGGGCATTGGGTACTGGAGACCCAACTCTGGATGGATAGTTGGACGTCAAACTGTTTGGAAATAGATTCTCTCCCCCTACTCCTCCCAGATCCAAGAAATCTGCTTCCCCGTACAATTTTATAGCAATGGTGGCCATATCGTTTGGTGCTATCGGTAGTTGAGACTGTATGTCGTCATTTGAGTATTGGAATATCTTTGATTGAAGTAGGTTATCCATGTTTGACTACAACAGAAATCCGCTAAGTATGAAAGTATTAAGTAGAGTCAAGGACATTACAACCCGCAAGAGTTAACTTGAGACCTCGCTCGGATGACGTAAGTGCGAGGTACTGACTCGATCGTACGCGTCGACGGCAAGGCGGGGGTCGGGAGGTGAGCGCGCATTCCGCTCAGGTCTCAAGTTAACTCTTGCGGACTATAATGACAATCTTCAATTCTAGGTGACTGGAACTGGATTTGTAATTTAACGACTATAATGTCGAAAACTGCGTGTGCACATTTCGTAAGTTATGGGTTTGTTGTATATACATTACTAACCGGAATTGTGAGGAATTTTTTATAATACCGCCAAGTTGATAAAACAAGTTTAAGGTGGCATTCTGGGAATTCTTGTTGCTATACTCTAGAGCTTTACAATGTAGGCGTGTCTCTTCGATAAAATTTTAAAATTTTACTAATGTCAACTCGGAGAGTGAGGAACAGTGAAGCAGTGAAAACGAAACAGGTATTTTATATCGAATAAGTGCAAGTTAAACGGCGGCGTCGATTGATTACTAAACATATTTTCTTCTATTTTTGTGAGTAAATTGAATAAAGAGTGTAGTCCTTCAATTAGCGGTTGATTGAATTATCGCAATACGTAGCACTATTTTAAGGTAACATATTATTATTTCATTACAAGTGGGGAAGCGACTGCTCAAAAGAATTTTTAATGGGGACACATGTTGATGTGTCGATTGATAAATCAATTAAAACTTTAATCAGTGGTCAGTATAAAACAAATAAATAATACAAAAATAAGAAAAAACAGACGGAAGGAAAAACCTTCCGATTCACTCACCTGTATAGCTAAATCTAGATATTCAATCGCCACATTACTAGTATTAGTGATCCTTATAGTACAGTCTGTACTCTCGCCGTTATATAGAGAAATATTTGTTGTACTACCCACATTTTCCGAACTCGAAACACTTACGTTACCAGATGGCGTCACCGTCGTCTCAATAGTAATTGTAGGCAAACTTGGAATCACTTCAATGATATACGAAGCTGGAAATTTGTGGGGCGTTGGCATATTTTTGAGTCTGCAATTAGACTTTACCCCTAAAGTGTGCGTAGAATAGCCTAGAATTTGTAATTCACCAACTTCTTTGGGTGTTCCGTGCAGATTTACTGTTGTTGGTGAATCGGGGGGTAAGATTATTGTTTCAGGAATCGATTCGAATACTATGCCTGAAGTGAGTAGGCGCATGTTTGATACTTTTAGCTCGAAAGGCAATGGGTTTGTTAATTTCAATTGAACTTCGCATATGTCGTCCTCTACCCAGAGGTATTCTGTAAAAGCAAATAACACTTTAATCGACTAAAATTTAAATGTAGTATACATGCTGTAGTATATCATGCTTTATATGTCTGGTTTCCTTGTTACGACCTAAAAGTAGCAGTTTAAAATCCGTAGTATATAAAAATACGAAACTAACGTTAAATCCAAACTTGAAATGATCTGTTTGAATTAAAAAATTACTCGATGTAGGTAGATATAAAATACTTTGATATTTGGAAAGATTATTATCTCAAGTTTCAACATATAGCCAAGCATTATTCTAGATTTCACTTGCTATATTGTTTACTCAGTTGAACCAAAATTCCAAAACAACATATATTTTTATTAATATGTAAATGTCAAACCTTTGAAGCGAACTTTTGCAAATAATGAAGAGCTTTATTTTTATTATAAGTTTGTTTGATCACGTTCGCTATGTTCCTACCCGTGACTATTTAGAATAAATAATAAAATGGTAGATATTTGATGTTCTATGTGTATAATAAAGTTACTACAATAAAAGTTTAGTACAATGTACTAATAAAAAGAAGTAATAATGAAAAATGGGTATTATCCGCAAGAGTTAACTTGAGACCTGAGCGGAATGCGCGCTCCCCTCCCGACACCCGCCTTCTTATCGCTCTCGCCATCAACGCGTACGATGGAGTCAGTACTTCGCGCTTACGTCATCCGAGCGAAGTCTCAAGTTAACTCTTGCGGGTTGTGATTAATTTCAAACTTACCCATTTTACCCTCATTTTTCTTGGCGTTCCGTTCCAACGTGCCGAAATGTATAGGCGTGAATATAAAGGGGCAGTTCTGAGTCTTCGATTTGATCAGGTGTGGAGCACGCGCCGGCGGAAGTGGACGGGGCGTGAACCACGTGCACTGGGGCACGTGGGTCAAGTTCGCAGGAGGGATTACTTCGCCTGTTTCCAATACTAGAGGCACCGGCCCACCCTCGCATTGCGCTGAAAGAGCCTGTTCCATACGAAAGTGGAGTGTTTATTATGGTTCCTTTCTTTACCCGTTTTCACAAACACAGAACCTTTTGCTACAGAAAAACCTCTCTATATGTAGAAAACCGCTTTAGTATAACATGCCTGTATCTCGCGTGTGTTAAAACATTATAATTATTATTATACTCAGATCTGAAAACAAATTATCACTCAGATCGTATAAACATTACATTCTAAACATCATGGAGTGTCAAAGTAACTACAATACGAAGCCTATTTTGAATTGTTACCCACAGCAACAGTAAGATGGAGTTTCCCATATTGGTTATGAACAATAAGCTAGGTCAGGAAAACTTTCTATGTTGTGTGTAATGGTCTGCAGTCAGTATTTGATCCTAAGTCATTGCATTGTGATATTACTACCATGGTTATTTTTGAGTGACAAGTGAAATATATAATGTTATATAATACCTATGTGGAAAATAAGGTACAGAAAACTTGTGTGGAAAGAAAGTCAAATAAATGTATTATTACAGCTTCTGTTACCTGAAGTTGTATCGCCAAGTCTTTATGTTCTTGCTTCGAAAGATGTGGCCACATGGTTTGCAATAGAAAGGTCATGTGCCTTGTTGCTAACGCGGGATGTCCCATTCTCCGCGAAGCCACAACCAATTCTTGAAGTAATTGGATCTGAAGGGCTGGCCAACCTAAAAGTATTTTTTATTAGGAATTCTTACTGCAATACCAAAAAAATGAATTATGGGGAAATATTATAAAAAAGGGAATCCATATTAAAAGTGCAAATTTAAATGCGTCTAGAGAGAGTTTATACAGGTCCAGTCAAGTGTTAATTTTATTATACCTGATAGTGTGAAAGATATTATGTGAGGCCGAATAGTAGGCGAGCAAGAACGTAAATTCTCCACTCTTTAAGTACTGTAGGTCACTCAGTAAACTACATTCTACGCAATGAATGAATAAATCACAAAATCTTTATTATTAAGTCATCAAGATGTATTAGGTTTTGCTCATATCCCGTGATATGATGAAGATTTGTAAATAAAAACGCTCCAAGTAAAATATAAAATGAATATAATAATTTCTTTATTGCACACAAGAAAGCAATTTACATCAGTATTAACAATATTTTAAATTGTAAAATCGGCAGTGATATCGCTACTAGCGATTTCTTACAGTACAGACAACTTTATCGAGATAAATTTTGCATAAAGAGTGGGTCGGTATCGAGCGTTATACCGTAGTTTAAATTTAAATTATGTACATATAAAATATAGATAGATAACACTTTATTGCACACCAAAATATAGAATTACAGACACAGACCATATTTACAATATTTTCAAGGCAATGCAATAGGCGGCTTTATCGCTCAAAGCGATCTCTTCCAGGCAACCTAAATGAGAAAAATTTGAATCAGGCGAAATAGGTGGTGCAGAAAAATGGCAATAGATACATAAATAATCATAACTAACTTAAATATTGTAACTTAGTAATATTTGTACTTAACTTAAATATGTGCTCTTGAAGTTCGTACGCGTCATTGCTCAGTAGTTTTTTTAATTGTCTGAAGCAGGCAAACTGCCCGCCTGATGGAAGGCGGTTACCGTCGCTTATGTAAGTTTGCAACACCAGAGTTTCGCTAACGCGTTGCGAACCTCTGAGAAATTTTATAATACCCAGTATAAGTCTCACAGATAAGGTTGAGATGGGAGGATATTGCGCTCTCGCTTAGCTACTATTCGGACTTGCATGCCATCTCTTTCGGACAAACATTGGTAGGTTGTGGTGGTACAAGGTGTAAATAAATTTATCATTTGACAGAACCTGCATAGACTCACGAAACTAACTTCACTCGAAGCGCAGAAGAACCTTAAGGTTCTGTGCGTACTGTACACATACATAGTGTTTATAAATTTACATAGTGACATTTGACAAGTTTAGAACTTACCAACTTGATGTTGAATAACGTAATTCGGATCCAAACTCAATTTGTGACCTGGAAAACTGTGCAGCATGAGATAGTAACACTGCTGCCAGTCAGGATTAGGATTGTTCGGACTAACTTGCCTTGTGGCCGCTAAACGTTGGCAGAAAGCTGCTTTGCGAAGAAATCCTTTAAAAAACATATGATGCAAAGTATCTTATAGGATAGCCAAACGTAAGCTACAGTAGTCTTTGGAGTTACTTAAGCTACGCTACAGAAGCTGTTAGGAATAGGCAAAGTGCCGTTTTATGGGAAGAGTATACGGAATGAAAATCTTATTATTTTAAGATGCTGCTTTGATAGTTAGTTCTACTTCGCTACATGTCATTAATATGAACTTCATAATTCGACGTACGTAACATGTCTCTTGGTCTAGTCTGAATGAATTCATGAAAAGTTATCTTTCACCATAAAGTTAACTCTACATAATTAATACAGATACATTACATACTTTCTTTGATTATTTTGACACAGGATTTCATTTTTAACAGAGCGAATTTTACAGAATTACATTTTTTAACGAGCGATTATTTATAATTCCTAACATTCTTCTTCCAGTGTCTTACCTATTTCTTTATACAACTCCGCTAACGTATCAAATCTCTGAATCTTCTCTTGTTCACTCAAAGTCAAATTAATAAAAATAACATTCTGCAGAAAACTCGATGCGTTTAAACTATTATTCTGTTCAACTGCAATACGGGCCGCTTTGAAACACGCCTCAGTTTCAATGATCCCCGCATTTTGGTATTTGCTATAGTGAATGATTGCTTTTCGATACTTCGGTGCTATATCGTCGGGATTGAGTAAGTATTGAATGTTAATCTGTGATGGATTTTGTTTTGGAATTGAGGGTAATTCTGATGCCAAATATGATTTGGACTTTGATATTCTATGTCACTGGAAGACGCTAAAGATTCAGTATCAGCGTTATCAGTCTCAGACTGTCTTGAAGAAGTCTCGATACTCTCTGAAGATGTGGGTGTCAATTCAGAGGGATTTACGGGACTAGACGTTTTTGGAGTTCTTAAGGGAGAGGAGGTTTTGAACTTTCGAAATGGATCTATCGAAGGTTGGAATAAGGATAAAGCTTTGGCTTTATGGGCGAACTCTCTTGAAGACTGGCATTCCGTTGTAGAGGTGTCGAGCTACGAAGGTTTGGGTAAAGGATTATTGCTGATGCTGCACAAAGACCTGAATTAAAGTGTAGAATCATCTAAAACAGTTATTGTTACATAGGCGTATTTGATTAGGTACCGCGCGTCTCAACATTCTATTCAGGTATTTTTTTACTACTACAATATAAGGAGATAGGCTGACAAGCTATCTCAAGGAAAGCGATTTCAGTCTATGGACATTTGCAACATCCGAGGTGTTGTTACAATGTAAATCAAATATAAATATAATGTAACTATATGGTATGCCAAGCAGGCCACTCACATAGCTCGACAGACCGCAGGTTGATTATAGCGAAAATTAATTCTTTAAGTATATAATATAACTTTTAGATAAAGAGACTCAAGCTTTTGCTGGCAATTTTGACTTTCATTAATTTATCCAATTTATGAAATCTGCAAGTAAATGTTAAGTTAAGTAAGTAACATACCTTCTTTGGCTGCTGCCAACCATAACCAATCATTAACAGCTTTTAGTATTTCTGCTGATGAATGATACAAACTTAAACTTTCAGAAACCAATCCTGCCTGCAATGTTAAATCAGCCAAATTTTTGGTAATTCGTCCCATACAACGCTTTTTACTGTTACGCGTGTCCATGTCCAAACCTAGAAATAAAAAATATTTTTTACAAATATGTGTGATAAAAACCAACGCAGAAAACCCTATTAAATAAATATCTCTATTTTTTTTTGTTGTTGCTGTATATAATCTGATGCTTTCAATGAAAATATTGCATTGAATTATATATAGGTATATTAATATGCAATAATCACCATTTCATGTGTATTTGAGGTATATTTATGTATTATTTTTTATATTTAAGCACATTATTGTCACTTCTAAACCTTACAGGATATCAAAATGAAACATAAACAAAAACTAAGGTAAAATTCCTGTTTCTGAAACTGTTCACAACAATCTTTCAGACAAAATAACATGTATGTACTCAGATAAAGATGTAAAACTTTCATTTATTGCTGGTATATGTATGAAAGAAATTGCCAGATTTACAATGATAGATATTTTCTTCATTAGTGTTATTAGTTACCTATAAAATCCTTCTTCTCAAAGGGGGCCAATAATAAAGAAACTTTCTCGAGTTTCTCCCTAGACCTTTCTAATCTTTTCGATTCCACCACCCAAAATAACGAATTGATTAAATCTGCTACATTTTGTTCTAAATCTGGGACTGGATCATTTTCTCCATAGAACATGGCATGTGTTTTGAAATTTGAAGGTGTTGTGAAATGTTCTTCTTGAGTTGGATATGAGCTGTTGGAAGACACTGATTGGGGAAAGCTATCTGTAGAAGACAGACTGTCTGTTTGTTCACTGGGTAAGGAGTTTCTGAAATAAAAATTATTTATGTTGATCGATTGAATTTATATATATATATATATATATATATATATATATATATATATATATATATATATATATATATATATATAGTAGACATGTGCACCGCGTTGAAAAACAGCAGTGGCGGCGCACTGGAAATTTTCAGTCGACGGCGCCGGCGACGTGTCATATCAAGCTTTTTTAACTAGTGACAAACAAAACTCAAGGACCTAAAAGTGTGAGTTGTGAACCAGTAATAAATAGCAAGAATGCAAAAAAGTGAATACTACCTTTATTCTATTCACATTCCATCATCAAGTACTGAAATTGCCTATAAATATAGAAATCGGTTTACAACCCAACCAACATCTACAGTACGCGCCGTGCACAAGATGGTGGCACACATGTCCAATGTAAAGACAAAACAATTTACATATAATATTAATATAGAGTGATGCCTTCTTATTGATGTATTTAGCAGCTGATATTAAAATTATTTATTGATATTTTATTGACATATTTATAGTAATATAATTACACCTACAACATTGTTTGTTATTGATACATACCATTTTTATAAGTCATCATCATCATCCGATCATTAAATCCCGGTTGCATTTGGAGTGATCACTTTGACACCACAGGGTCCACTTTCTTACTTTTTCTTCTCCATTTCACACATCATTTTTTATAAGTGACACATACTAATGAATTCTGGATGTTCATATATTCATATATATTCATTCTTTGTACACATCAGATTGACAATTTACAAAATTCAATATAGTTGTGAGACAACAGTAGTCACAACTCATGTGTGCCACCAAAGTTATGGTGTTTATGACAAATGAAGCTGCATGTTGCATAATATTTATTTAATTAAAACTAAATTATCAAATTTATATTTATATGGCTATTTATAATATAAAAAAAATGTACAATAATTATGTATCATCACTTCTAATGAGCAATACTCTTGCCACTGCTGGTCTAGAAGAGATCACTTTTTAGATCACTAAGGTGATCACACCTTTGTACACAATTAGAGTAATATTACTTTATAAGTTTTCTGTAATGGTGTACAATGAAGTGTTATTTATCTATCTAAAAATATTATACACATACTGTGCATACTCCTTTATTGTAAAAGTTAATTTCTGCGAATTTGTATTTTATGATTAAATTATTTTATTATTAATTATTTATTATTGTTTAATATTTGTAAATGTTAAGTATAAATACATACTTATCCCCCAGACTGCTGCCATTCTTGTGTGTATTATCATCATCATACAAGCTGTATGACTCTGGTTCTTGTTCAGGTTTCTTCATATTAGAGACAGGTCCAAACATAAATGCTCGTGAATCATACAATGTATTTGAATACTTCACTTTAAGTGATTCATGGACCCGACACACTTCATTCAACTCCACTTGGTTATTGAATTTACTAAGTGTTATAAGGCCTAGGAGGCGTCTGAAAGCCCAAAATTTTATTTACAAGTATAATGTACAAATATAATGACTTTATGGGATGGATAAAGTATACAATGTAATGTTTAATCATTAGAAGGTTCTGTGACTTTGCTTAAAAATTTAATTATCCATACTAAATATGAAACTGAATTTTTTGGATGTTTTTTTTATTCTTTTTTAAAGCTTTTGGTATGAAGCAGCTAAAGTGAAATTCGCTATATAAATAATATGTATTTAATTTCAATTGGGATTTTTTAAAGCAAATATATTGACAATATGTTATATATTCTAAGTAAGAATTTTCCTTTATTTTCTATAATACTTATTGATAATAAATCAAATATGTACTAGATTTGTTATGCCAATTTCATAATTATTTTATTATAGTTGGTTTATTCAAAAATCTTTAAAAAAAGGTCAAATGTTTTTTTCAATTTGAAACAAACATGAGTATGATTTAAAGAAATTACTTGTTATAGACATGAAGAACAATAAAGATAATGAAATTATTTTACAGTAGCTTGAACCATACCTATGTGTTTGGAAGTCACCCCAATCATTATTCTCAACTGGATAGTCTCTGACATAACGGACCCAAATGTCTCTGACTTGACCAGATGAGTCTGTTTAAAAGTAATTTATATTTAACAAATATTTAACTATTATTGGTCATTAGTATATTTATAACTGATACAATTATTTACCAATGTTTATTAAACGCAAGGTTTCCTAAATACTTTTAACAGCACAATATGTTACACACATTTGTAGTATTTTGTTAGTGAAATTTAAATAAGTGTAAAGATCATGTACCTTTAAAATATGTCTATATAGCTAATAGTTATAAAATATGAGAAATTTATTTATGTTGCAATATAAATTGAGAGTATAATTAAATGATCAATAATGTTTTTTATTCACATTTAAAGTGATCATGGAAGTAAATGCTTTAATGACTTAATAATCATAGAATTTAAATATTTCTTAGTGATAGATACTATTTGAGTAATTCAAGTAATAATAATAAATTTAATATTGGTCAATAATTCAAGTGAACGTTTATTGTGGCAATAGGTCAAAGAGCTTTCCTCTCACCAGTGACTTTTATATTGTTTACTCGTTGTATACGTTCCCAGAGCTTGTTGAAGTTCTTGAGCATGCCTCCTACGCCTTTGACCAGCACCAGCAGGCACGCATGGTGCTGGGCGTGTTGTGCGTAGTCAGGGTGCGACATCACCGACTCTCCGGGAGCGTGAGACAGTATGTAGCTCACTGAAGAGCGCATTGATAACTCATTTGATTATTGTCGATGTAGAAGATATCGGACGTTTGTTATCAGTTGCACCCTGAATGCCGTCCATTCGAAACAAAATAACGAATTCTACGCGTTATCAGATTTTGTATGATACGTTAATTATAAATAAATTTATTATAATTTTCGCAGATTTTCCTTTTTGTTTACGTCGCGATTTTCCAGGATTGGGCGTATATGACTTTGACAGCTTGACAGCTGTTTTAAGGTGGTTTCACATCACAAGACGTGTCAGTCAGCCACGGCTGACGGACGCATCCGAACAATTTACACACCACTGAGTACTTTTATATACTGAGTGCACACCATAACCTAACCGTCCATATTGTCATTAAATTAGAGATCCAGTTCGTGACTCATGATTTATAATTTTCAATTGACTTTCCTTATCCAGATACGTTGTAAACCACGCTCCTCAGCTGCGTCGTCAATCGTGACTTATAATATGCACAGAGCTTTCCTATTTTCATGCAAACTTGAAAATCGTTCAAAAATAATAGGCTGAGTCTATTAATACGGGTACTGTACGAACAATTTATAATTATTAATACGGCTACTGAAAATGTTCTTAAAAAGGCTCGGCCAAAAAAAAATCTAACCTAACCTAATTAACCACGAAGGCTAAGGCGAGTGCTCCGCTTCGCTTCGCACCCCCCTTAGCCTTCTAACCTATGTTAAAAATGTTTCGATTTGTTCATAATAAATAAATGTGCCGTGTATCTATACCCCACCCTCATTTTAGAATTTATTTATTTATTTTTATTTTCATGTTTTCAATAATTCTTTAAAACAAGTCATTAAAAAAAACCTAACCTAATTAAAAAACAAGCTAATCATCCAATTCATTCTTAATATTTTTAAAAATCATTGAATGTCTGTACGAATAAATATAATTTATTCTTCCAGTACCCGTACAAATGGTCACACCGAAAATAATATTTTGTTTAGAAAAATATTCCTTGTTATTACTTTTCGAAGTTGATTTCTGAACGAGTAACTAACCTTGTTTATTTTGTTACGAAAATTTTAAATTATTTTATTAGGCTTTAGTACCTACTACTTTGTGTGTTGTCTGTATTTGATGCAAATATTAAAAGTTTGAGAAACGATAATTATTGTTATTGTTTACAATGGCGTCAAAAGAAAGCGGAGATAAAGCTAAGGTAAACATCACAGACATAACCTAGTAGTTTATAGAGATATCAAGAATGTTTCGGTTATATTTACTATATCCTCTCTACTTCTAGGCAGCTCAAGGCGCAGGGGATAATAAAGAGAAGAGACGAAAAGAGTCCATTTTAGATCTAAGCAAATATTTGGAAAAGAACATTAGAGTCAAATTCGCCGGTGGGAGAGAAGCAGCGGGAATTTTGAAAGGATACGATCCGTTGCTCAATCTTGTACTTGACAATACAACAGAGTTCTTGAGAGGTATAAATTTACTGGCTGCCAATTTGATTTTATCTACCTAACAACAATACTGGCTACTGTCTGTATAAAATTATAATCAGTTTGTGAGCCTTTTTCATGTTTCGGAGTATATTAAAACACCCTATATTGTCTTGTTAGTGAATCTAGACTATGAGTCAGATATACATAGCCATACCTAAAAATAATTTCACCTTGTTTAAAACTGTTTTTCCTCAGAACAGTGGGTTTTATGGAAAAGATTATGGCTTAACAGTTTGCGACTTTGGTCTCTAAGATATTATGCCATAAAATTTGCTAATATCTAAAGTTTTGATTGATAGCACACACAAATATAAAACAGGAATATTCATTTTTATAGTATATCTTTAAGTTCTTACTTATGGAAGAATACTTCCAAGATATAAAAATAATAGTAAAATGTTATAGCCATTGTTCTATTTATGCTTAATAACTTTGTATGTTTCATAGATTGTTTTTAATTAAAATATTGTTTTTTTCATAACAGATCCTGATGATCCTTACAAACTGCTTGATGACACGAGAGCACTAGGATTGGTAGTGTGCAGAGGCACCTCAGTTGTATTGATATGCCCAATGGATGGTATGGAAGCTATACCAAATCCTTTTATCAATCAAGAAGGTTAAATCTTTTTGTAGTTTATAAGTTTTATATGTAAAGTTAAGGAAATAAAAATAACTTAAAACTCATTCTTGATTTCATGTTAATATAATTTCTTATAATAAATAATTTACTATAGACTATTAATAGTTTGCATGCTTAAAGTGGGTTGTGCTTTCAGGTCAACATTTTTTTGACAAATAAATCTAATTTAAAAACAATCTATAGATAGGTAAGTAACCTACCATTAAAGAGGATGTGTCTTACCTTAACAATTTATTAAGGAAAGACACACTTCTTATTATATTTTTTGTCTTCTAACATAAGTTCTAGGAGTGCCAAATCAAATTTAGTCATGAACTGTGACTCAAAGTTTGATATTTCTAATATATTTAACTAACCTAAAGAAATAGAATATTAACTGAGCCAATGAAAGCTCTACACAGTTTAAGCAGACAAACTATAGACATATGACAACATAATCACTCAAATCCAAACTCATTTCTTATCCATGGATATGTTTTTGGACAATCTGTACAAGTAATCATGTATTTGTCATGTTCTAACACTTTTGAGGGTAATTTGCATGTTCTTGGTTTGTGGCAGGCAATTTCTGAATCTTCAAAATGCTGTCCTTTGCATAACCAAGGCTGGAATTTTTTTATCTGGACAACGGGCGTAGGCCTTTTAATCCAATCTATCACTTCCTTGTATGTTACGAAATACACATCTGGTAGTTTCAGGACCTCACCCATGAATTTCTGAAAAAATAATTAAGTTTATTGATATTTTACTTAAATCACATATTTATGACTTTTTAGGAGATATTGAGAAGGTATACAAGCTTTATATGTTTCGTCAAACTAGATCCATCCATTATGTAGTATACCAAAGTTGATTGCTGCAAACCAGATTGGTTTTTTTCAAAACCAGTTGCACAGTATAGCTTTCAAAGCCTATATATATTCTATGATAACATGATAATCAACTCAATTTAAGTATAAGAAATGGAAAAAGAACCATGATATACATGGTCACGCTCCAATTTTCTCGATTACTATCTGAAGTGTTGATTGACACAGGAATGTTGTTTCAGAATAAAAGTCTAAATTTGATGACAATTATAGGAAACATTAGGTTGAGTTATGATCTCATTTTTCAGTTGGTATATCAATAGAATACTAGCTAATGACATGGTCTCATTAGTTAAAGGTGTTGGTTCTCATTCTAATAATGTGGACTTCAAATCTTGCAGAAGGTATGCTTTACTATGGAAAAGAATTCACTATGGTAGTTTTTATTTAAGTGACATTAGGTTACTTATAAGTAGTTATAAGGTAGTGAAGTATACTAAAGTCGTCAGGAAACTCGTACATAAAGTTATCTGTAATATGCTTAGAATAGGCGGCCGATCCGCTGTGAATAAACATGCACATAAAGTTTGCCCTTAGTGTTTTGAACAAGTAGTAATTTTATGAGCTGAAGGTTTATTATTAAGTGGAAGTTCGTCATCAGTCATTACCAGTCCACTGTCGGAGGTAAGCATCCCGAGTTTCCGTAATATACCAGTCCACAGGATTCCTTATCTAGCGATCTTGCTCAGATCGTCGGTTCACTACCGGTACGAGTACAGTAAACATAGTGAAGAAGGGTCTTCACTATGTTTACTGTACTCGTCTGCTCCATTTGCTGTTCGAGTCTGTGACTAAAGTGACCGGCTCATTATCATTTCAGCTTATTAAATTTACGAGTTATGGAATAACATTTATTTTCCTAACGCTTTCATCGATTCAGATTTTATCTTTAAGAGAAATACCTAACATAGCTCGCAATATAACCTAAGTAACTAAAGTGGATAATTTCCACCATTGTCCACTTCTTGGCTCCGTACGCGATGACGGATAAGACGTAGTTCTCGATGATTTTCCTATGCCTTCAGCCATTGCGAAGGTTCTTTTACTAGAACTAGGATGCCTTAATATTTATATGAAAGAAGAAACAAAATCTCACTTTAAAAACTCCTAAATGTTCACTATTTTTCAGCATAGTAGAATTAAAATGAATGCCAAACGGGGCTCTATTCTTCAAATAGTGCCTCTTGAAATTGTTTATCAGAATGTCGTATAAGTCATCAGCACACAGTGTCGATGGACAGGTTTCCAAAGTGGGACAAACATCATCACCATTTAACAACGGATTGATCACCATCTCCCAAAGCCCAGCGTAACTCCTCGTTGGGCAATACTGGTTGTTACCTAGAAAGTTTTAATTGTTTTAGAGTTAATTGCTCGTAAATGCTTTTTATGTAATATTTTAAACTGTGACATTTGATGTATTTGCATAAGGAAGGTAAGTGGCAAAGTAATATAAAATCGTATTTAAATCATCTTCTTTATATATAAAAATGTATGTTTGTCTGTATGTTCTTTATAGAATCGTAAACTACAGACGTGATCATGTATGTGGTGATCTTAGCAAAGTTGTGCATATGGCACAAGAAGGTTTCTGAGTTGGTTCACAATTGGACCCGGTAGGTGGCGCTGCTGTCGGCATATCGATTGAAGCTTATCTGGGTAGGATGACGTCTGCCGGGACAGCTAGTTTGCTATAAAGTAACCATTGTAATATTTGAGCCTGTTGTTTGGTGGCCCGACCTTGGTGCAATACGCAGGTGTGTCTCATTGCAATAATATGGGTTCGAATCCTTGCTGGAAAGTATTGACCGGTTTTTGTTACAATGACCATATGGTGACGTGTGAAAGAAAATCATGAACATTGACATAATCGGTTTGTGAAACCCGCCAATCATAGGTAGAGCAAGTTCATGTATTGATATTACCAAGGTTTGATAGCTTGACGTCGTAAATGATTATTTGCGTAGCAATGGGCTGACAAACCTAGTTCAAGAGTGAAGAAAAAGTAACGGTTCACGCATTCCGAAACTGACGCTTCAAATGCAATTAGTATGATAACGATGACTTTTTTTAGCATTAAGGATTTAAAATACGTAAAGTATTATATACTCCAAACACGTTATAAGCTCCGTAAAAGATTAGGTAAATGATGGCAATGCTTAAACCGTGAAGTGAGACAGCGATTTCCGCATACTCAAGTAGGTAACACTATCATGTAATATGTAATTGACGTAATATCGCAGACAACGATGCATTTTGAATGCAGCTAGCACAATATTGACCCAAGCAGAATACATTGCAACTACAGCTAGGAAAATCACTCAATTGTCACAGACAGTGTACCTTCAATTAGAACTTATCTTATTACGATTTTTGTTACAAAAAAATAATAAGAAATTGATGCAAGTACGAACTTGCTGTATAATAATCCCTATTAATCCTTTTAATATTATAAATGCGAAAGTAACTATCTTTCTGTCTTGCTCTTTCACAGAAGAACTACAGGACCCATTTTGCTGAATCGCAGTATACACCATTTTTTTTTCGATGCCGGGGCGAGCATTTGTAACTCTTTATACCGGATAATAGGATAGATTTATGTAAAGGTTATCCCAGAAAGAAGGATAGCTTTTGTTTTTTATGTGGTTTGTCATTTACGTCATTTTGAGCATTTTTGTCATTTACGTAGTTTACTGGGGATAAGTAAATAAAAGTAGAACGTAAAACGGTATACGTGTTGAAATAGAGAATGAAAGTTTGTATGGGTGATCAAACATTTCTCATGTTTATAGATATAAAAATTTATCATCTATAAAAAATGCGATAACTCGATCAGTCCGACTGCTAAGCTTTCACGGAAAAACTACTAGGATTACTAGATCGGTTTTACTGTAATTTTGTTTAAATATAGCTTTAATACTGAAAATGGATATAAATTCTTTTCATGCCGGGAGATGGGATAGTTTGCGATATAAAATAAAGTGAATTTTCTGGGGGCAAATAGCACTAATATAAATATTTAATACAATGTAACCTTTATTAACGCCTGCTCTTTAAACGGTACGCGCTAGAGTTTGACCCGTGGAGCAGCCGCGGAGTAAACTCTGGTATCTATATAATCGGCAGACAAACACACAAATGCTATATCCCCAAATTAAGCAAGTCTTATATGATGCAACTCCCCAGGTTTTAGATTTTATACTCTTTGAAAGTTCTTGGATTAAGTGGAGATGTATATTACGTAGTAAATTATTGTGGTATTTGCTATGAAACCACATGATTACTCAATTCTTAAACTTCTTACCCGTTTATAGTTTACGATTACGACTATGTATGTATAAATGAGTTTTGTGTTTAGGTTTTTTTAACGCTTAATTATCATATTTTGGCTCATCAGATTTTAAATGGATATATTTAAGTCATGAATTAGCTTATACATTTATGATGTTTACAGTTCCGAATGGTAACTATTTGGCATTAAACCTTTGAAATGTATACCTACGTATAATGTCCTACGTATTGTATTAATAAAATTGCACAAACATGCTTTAAATACCTAATAATTGCATTTCTTACTTAACCATTTTTCACACGGTCTAATTATTACGTGATAAAAATCACTTAGAAAATCATTCGCTGTTTATATCCGACCGCCATAAACTACGCAACGGATCTTGTACAAACCAAAATTATTTAATAGTTATGGTACGAGAGCGAGCAAAGTCGGAAAAACAAGAATTTCAAGAAAGCCAGTTTTTAGATATGCTATTCCTCTCACTCTCTCGGACGTCATACGGGCAGTCTGGCTGGCGGTAGTGGTTGCGTTCATCAGTGCGCATCGTATCTGTATAGGGAAAATGACAATTTTTCAAAGCATTTTAAGAAGGTTTCTTCTTTGCTTATTATTTTAATTGGAATTTTTGACACATGAATCTATTATTGCCAGACATTTTTGTTGTTGTTTAAACCGTGCCAGACGCCAAATCAGAATAGATTTTTTTTTTCAAATTATTTTAGTATGGCTGAAATTTTTATATGACGTTATTTAACTAGCTACATACCCAAAATTAATTTGCCAAACAGTAATTCAATTGTTAACCTTCAGCCAGACCGATCTAAAAGTGTAAAGTGATGTGGTATAATTTTGCTTGGTCTAGAAATCATTATAAAATACATTTCAGAGAAAAGACTTAAAAACATTGAATTAATTAGTGGATTAATGCGGTATCAAAATAATCATTTATTGTTGTACAAAATGAAGATATTTATCAACCTCAAGTATGAAAATAAACAAAAATTCGGATGGTTACATGAAAATCAAGAGTAGATTTTTGAATCCATAGTTGTATCACAAGAAACGGGGGCATCTTGATAATCATCATCATCATCTTCATCACTGCTGTCATTTTTGTCATTGTCATCATCGTCTTTTGAAGTGATATAGGTTTTGTAATAAGTTATTATCTGTAATAGCTTATAGATGTGTTGGGTGTTTTAAATGAGAATTTCTCAAAAACTTTGTAACGTAACGAACTCGTAGTAAATGTTGATACAATTCAGCCTTACATGGTTGTAGGCTTTATGGGTCAAAATTACGGATTTTTTTCTTAAAATTATCGTCTAATTTTTAGACCGATAAGTGTTTGAAAACTGATGGAACCGAACGTCATTGACGTTGCAAAAATCACGAGCTCCGTAAATACGACATATTATTTTTTCTAAGATCTCAAATATCTCATCCAGTGATTCTTCATCATCTGTTATAATATTTTGACAGGCTGACGATACTGTTCTGAATTCTCTAACAGTTTTCCTTTCCGGAAAAAGCTGGTGTGTAGTCGCATCCTGTGAGTGCGTGAAAGCACGGTAGAGCTTTCCATAAAGAAGATATTGTCTATCTCGCTTGCGCAACTAGCGCGTAATTGTCTGTACTCTTCCAACATACCCAATCACTTTTCATTTTTAGATCGGTCTGGCTGAAGGTTAACAATTGAATTATGCTTGGCAAATTAATTTTGGGTTTGTAGCTATTTAAATAACGTCATATAAAAATTTCAACCATAATAAAATAATTTGAAAAAAAAATCTATTCTGATTTGGCGTCTGGCACGGTTTAAACAACAACAAAAATGTCTGGCAATAATAGATTCATGTGTCAAAAATTTCAATTAAAATAATAAGCAAAAAAGAAACCTTAAAATGCTTTGAAAAATTGTCATTTTCCCTATACAGATACGATGCGCACTGATGAACGCAACCACTACCGCCAGCCAGACTGCCCGTATGACGTCCGGGAGAGTGAGAGGAATAGCATATCTAAAGACTGGCCTTCTTGAAATTCTCTCTCGAAAACGTTGCCAGCTCTTAGACGATTATTTATGGTACTATTGCGGTAAGTAGGTTTACATAAAGGAGGAGACGATTTGTAAAAACCAACAACCGCATGAATGTCATACAACGGTTTTCAACACATTTACTAGAAAACAGGACAGTAAGAAATCCAATACATAAATATCAGTCAGAAAGTCGCAATAATCTTTGACGTGTCCAATATGAAAATGGCGCGCATTTGCAAACGTCTTTCATTTCGTCTGATTATCTCTATAGTATTGTTACGAGCTTGGGACTCCAATTAAAATGCCACTGGAATTACTATAGAGTTTATTAGAACTATACAAAAACACGTATAACATAGGTACAAATATAACTTGACGCAACCAGTACAAGCTGTACGATCCAATAACTCGCACAAAATCCGTCACTATATCGTTTATCAAATGTACGTCTTGCTTGTATCGTACTGCTCGCTTGACTGCCGATCTCCCCTTGGACCATTGCTGCACCGATACAATATGGCTGCAAGCCCGCATAGATCCCGGATTTCTAAGAATCAGTTAGACACACCTGCCTAATGACTGCCATAAAACAAGTACAATAACAATATAATGGTTTTCTTAATTACAAATTGTTAACAAAAAGCAAACAAAAGAAGTCCAAATGCGGGAAAGGCAACAAACCAGGTTTATGACAGGCAGGTGTGCATTCACCGTTTGTCGGCATGTAACAGTATAAAAAGTGAGACAAATGTATTGATCAAAAGCGCTTCCAAGTTCAGCTTGTTTGTGCTCCGCACGTTCCGTTGTATGGTGCATAATATTTAACTTTAAACAATCTATCTAGGCTTCGTAAATGCATTTTTTGAGCAAATGTGTTGAAAAAATATTTATTAAGTTTTAATATTTTGAATTTGCTTAAAGTTTGTATCAAAAGTTACCGAGTGACATACATACAAAATTCCAAAAAAATGGAATTTTAAAAACAAATACCTACCTTGTCACTTATTAACTTAAATAGTAATAACATCGTAGCTAACGATTTTTAAAGATCTATCTTACAGTACTCAAAATTTCTATAAATTGTTTTCATTATCTATCAGTTTTGGTGGTCTTATTTAATATCTTCTGATTATTTTTAACCAGGGCCGCGCCGCCCCTATGTGCGAAGTGTGCGGCGCACACAGGCGCCAAGACAATAAGGGCGCCGCCGTCGAAATTATTTTTGTTACTCTTACATAACAACATAATTATTCTTTCTAGAGTTTTTGCAGTAACTGGCAAGTGGAAGGGAACTGGTTATACCTATTTAGGAAAATATTATTTGAGTATATATAACTAGAGACCATTTATTTCGGTCAAAATTAACAAATAATAATAAAAAAAAGTTGAAACATGCAGTTTCGTGAAAAAAAGAGGCGCTTCATAGTTTTCGCATACAGGCGCTGTGGGGTGGGCGCGGCCCTAGTTTTAACTATTATAATTTGTTTTGTCTTAAAATTAATAATATTTCTTGTCCTTTTTGTACTTTTCTCATCCATCCCCTATCGGCTACTTGTTGTAAATTTGCAGTTGTATTTATAATTTATTTATTTAGTTAATAATTGTATGACGTGTTACAGATATATTTATATTCATATCAACGTGATAATCTTTTAAATCGTGTAAGATATCGAAATGAACTAAGTTTAGTTATACAAAAAATGAAGATAAAATTCCTATTTAGGTAAATACTTTTATCGTAATCTTTCCGATGCGTTTTGGAGTTTATTATTCGAGACAAACTTTCAGACAAACATTTTAAAAACAATAATTTTTATCTCTTAAATGCTTTTATTTTTAAAATACAAGCAGACATTTCAATTTAATTTATTTGTAGATGAAAGAGCGTTTGCAAGTTAATGTATTATAATAAATTTACCTTGGCATTTATGTGGCATCTTGTAATCCAGTGTGTATGGCCAATAAGGCGGGTCCGCAAACGGTGCGACTATTGTAGCGTCGTAAACAAAACCAAACTCCTGCATCATCAGGAACTGACGATTCCATCCCACGGATAAGTATGGTACTCTCATACCTCTATAAACAAAAAACTATTTTTTATAGACTGATACTGTCATTTCTTAAACTACAATAAGTAGGTACTGTCTTCTTTCTTGAGGGTTTGTATACGCTTTTTCAATAAAATTCCGAATGATCTGCCCTTCATTAAATTTAAAGCTAAATGAAAAGTAGATTGATTACAAAGGGATACTACACTATTGACGAATATTTAAATGACAATACTGCATTCACATAGCTGCTCGCTCCAGACTTTTATATTTACTGTTTTCTGTATAACGTTTATATTTTGCATAACAATCTATGGAGATATGTTATGCAAAATATAAACGAAGTATGAATTCTTAGTATGTCATTTCTCCTATTATATTATATACTCGTGACGTCATTATTGCGACCGTGATAATATTTTGTTTGTTACAAGTCCATTAATACTTTGAAAAGTAGTAGTAACACAACTTCTATATATAAGTATTTTAAAAAAGCGGTAGACAAATAATTATGATAAATAAAAAAATAGCTAGACGTGTTGTTAGGGAGTTTTTTTTGCGAAGCGGTGTAATAGAATAGGGGGAGTAGGTAGACTGCAAATAATGAAACAGCGGAACTTAGTTTGGATAAAAACATTTGAATTATGCAACGGAAGTGCATATTAGTTTTGCATATAATAATTCCTATATAGAAAAAATAATATCATAATTAATGTACTACGGGTTGTTAGCGCGCTGCATTTACATAATATATAAGAATCACATAATATAAAATCATTTTTAGAATGGCGTTAAAACCAGTTTCATCACCATGCTCCATTTAAAACAACCTTAAGAATGGATAGAAGAAAAATAATACGCATTTCACCTGAAGTCTTCCATGCGGACTCGACCAAATCTGTTGATAACATTAGCTTGTCCGACCATTTCATCGAACCAATCTTCCACAGTAGCATTTTTAGACCACCATTCGTCTGGGCCTCGATGGCTAGAATTAAATTCAAAGCTTGAACATTAATATAACGATAACTTGATCTACATTATTCAGTAGGTATGTAATTGATTGGAGATTATAGGTACATACAATTATATAATAGATGTTTATCTAGCCCTTCCACATCCAGTCCCAATAAAATACTAGGCCGGGTAGTCCAGTGAGAAATAGCCAAGACCACGGTACGTGGAAAACAAAAGTAGGGAATTGGAAGCTGTTTTCTAAATAATTGGAAGTGATTTATAATACGGCCGGCGTAACTTGGCGAATGTGAACATAGGCTCTGCGAACTTTAGCGCATGTAAACTCGTGAAGAAAATACAGTGACCAACTAGTACAAAGCAATGAAAAAATACAGGGATGAAGGGCGACCAATTGTATTCACTGACGAGTCGTATGCCCACTCATCACACGAGTGTACATGCTCTAAAGTTTGCAGAGCCTATGTTCACATTTGCCAAGTTACGCCGGCCGTATTATACGTGAGGATAATGATAGAGATGTTATGTAAAACTAATCGCTCATAATAATAACATAACCCAATTTTAATAACTTTAGAAGAAAGAAGACACGACGCCTTTTTAGGCACGTTAGTCGAAGGCAAAGTGGAAGCAAGGAGAGGGAAGGGAAGACCAAGGCGAACATTTATGGATCAAATAAAAGAAAAAGTGCGTGTCGTATAGAAGTAAAACAACTGGCTCATAATAGAGAAGATTGGAAGAGGCTTCACCGACAAGAGCATGGCTCTTAAATGATAAATGAATTAAATGAAATAATAATAACAAATAATTGCGCAAATATATAGACCATCGCTACGTGTTGAATCTGTTTAATTTATAATAATTTACCTCACACAGCAAGCTTATAGAAAGATCTTAGTTGAGATTTTTTATCATGAAATCGTTCAATCTGATATTGTTGGATACAGACCTGGGTGCCTCAACCAAAGAACCCCAACGACTTTTGATAAACTATAAGTTCTTGTCTATGCCGAATTGTTATAGTGCTGTGCTACTTACGTTATCGAGTTGATAGCAATTTCGTGTCCATCGTTCCATAACTTTTGTACATGCCGGTAATTTGTGTACGGGTGCGAAACGAAGAAAGTGGCCTTGATTGGACATCCATTAGGGTTTTTCCTTTCGGAAGTGAATATATGTTTCGTGTACACCTCCCAATTTTCATGGTTCACCGCACCATCGAACGTCAACGTTATCATTTGTGGAGTCTAAAAAATATAATATGTGTATTACTATGCATAGGTATCCCGGAAGGTTACTTTTTTCCCGCCATGTATACCCGCCGCGCCCTGCTAAGATCCGATATTTTGATTCTTCGAGACGTAGTACGTAATATGTGATCCATATTGCTATACCAATAATAATAAATAAAGTTTATTTTAATTGTTCCTTTTTCCTGTAGTTGAATGGAAAACGATTTCCAAAAGAATTTTTATGCTTTAGAGCAGGGATTCCCAAACTATTTTTGAAAAAGAGACCTCTTTTCCAAAAAACTCATACCTAAGACCCCTCATAGCAAATTACTTTAAAAAACCCCTAATTTTAGTTATTTTTGTATTGGTACAAAATACTTGCCAATTTGCTTTACTTTGTGGTTGGTTCAGTGAGTAAACTTTAAATTATTTTCTCATCACACAACTAATACTTAACACAACTTATACAGTATCTTGAAAGTTTCAGATAAGACTTGGTTGATTTTTAAACCTCACCAACTCCCATAATCAGTTTTCGTTTATGTCGACCCCTGGGAAACCGATTTCGACCCCAGGGGTCGATATCGACACTTTGGGAATCCCTGCTTTAGAGCCAAAGATGAAGACTGATTTTATCCTATATAGTTTGTAGAAGATGAATTTCAGTCAGATACAATGTAGATTTAACTTTACGCAGGCGAAGTTGCGGAAAACCGTAGAGCCTCGTAAGATTTTTGTGAACCAATACCAGTATATAGTTTTTCTGTGATATTTAATCATTAAGCGCTTTGTTATCAGGGTTACGATGTGTTTGGTTTTTTTTATAAAATCTTCCATGTTTTATCTCCTTGTCATGAATAGCGAAATATGCGTACTTATGGTTTAAGTTTATTAACTAATTTACATTTTAAATTATTTCTCTAATTTAATAATCGATAAAAATGTGGAACTGTTATAAAATAAATAAAATATTAGCTTAAGTAAAGAACCAATTTTTTTGTCCACAAGGTGTTTGTTCTCGAATTTGAAAACAAAGTGTCTAGTCGGTCTAGTAGTCTATCGGATGAATAGTAGATAGATAGATAGATAAATTCTTTGTTGTACACCAATACAAACTGAAATGAACTTAAGACTAAATTATATCTAGTTATGTACAAAGGGCGGTCTTATCGCTAAAAAGTGATCTCTTCTAGACAACCCCAATAGTATTCGTCCGATTACCGGACGACTAGCAAGATCCTTTCAAATAAATAGTTCAATACATTAATCCATGTCACATGAACAGAATATTAATCAATATGAATTATATGTAAACGTGCAGCCGAAAGTTTTACATTGGTTTTTTTTTTCAAGTATACCTGACAAGCTTGTTTACCATACGAAGTCTATTATATGCACCAAACACTTCCACACCGATAATAATAGTTTTGATTACGTCGTTTCCTTAATTTATTTATTAATTACCTGACTTGGCACAAGATTTCCCGGTATGTCCGTCCCATTTCTACTACAGAAGCAATCAGGCAACAGACACATGCTCGTATCACAGGCCGCTGCTGCATTAGGATCGTAAGTGACATCGCACCAACCCTAAGAAAAGGATTATCATTATGAAAGTGCAAAGTCGATTTCCTTTCTATCTCATTACTGACACCAGTGAAAGCGTTCCCAAATTATGTTACGATTAGAAATTGAGTAATTCTTCTAAATTTTGCAAGTCATAATGTCAGTAAAATCAAATACTGTTACGTCTTCGTTAAGTACTTCGTTATAGAGGATTATAAAGCAATTTTACTTCGTCGGAAGCGTCTTCACAGTCGATGGAGCCGTCGCAGAAATATTCAGCTGGGATGCAGGTTCCATTTGAACAGCCAATGTGGGTTTCATTGGCACAGTCCGCCATCTCTAAAAGTGGTTGAGGTATATGGGTTTCTGAAAGGAAATGTATTATTTTAGAGAATTTAATATTCGATGTCTTTATGCCTTAAAACCAAATAGAGATCCCGCTCTATTGGCCGTTTTGTTTTATAGTTTTTCAAGTCGGGTTAAATTATAAATATTTATTATCGAAATATACCAAACATAATGAAAGAACATGGCGAGATGAAACTTATAAGTCACCAAAACAAACAATTAAAAAGTTGCATAATATTTACTTTTTAGGCAAACCGTTAGGCGGTCTTATCGCAGAAAGCGATTTCTTCCGGTCAACTTGATTTAAAAGATATTCTTAACGCGTTTGGCGATGTAGGTGGTGCAGGAAATGAATTGAAGTGTTGAGAAAATATGGTAAAAGTAGAATGGTTACTAGTCTTTGTGTTTAGAATTATTATAATTAGAATGCGTAATGTGTGGTAAATAGTAACGCGTATTATACTCGTACGTAGGTATATAGCCCATGCTAAATTTTATCGCCTCATCAGATTAGCCGTAAATATGGCCATCTGTTTCTAAGAGCAAAATATGTAAAATTTTGCACGGTGTCTGTTGCAATTAGGTAAATCTCTGCGTCAAATTGTATGTTTTTTAAATTCGTGATAGATTATTCATTTTTGGATCACTGATTAATAGTCATTATTTTCAATCAACGAGCCACTTGATTCAAAGAAATAGTCAAGAAAATATAACAGACTTAAAAAATGTGGTTGCGGAAACTGATGAGCTTAAGAAATTCACCTAGTTACCTGTTGTTATGTCACAGTTATGAACATTCTGCTGTCGGTCACATAGTTGACGGTTGACATCGAACAAAAGTCCCGGCGAACAGTGGAATTCAAACACTTCTCTGTCGAGACAAAGGTAGTATTTTGCGCATTCATCACTCGTCCACATCGATGTCTCGGGACGATCTGGATTTCTGTAATGCGGAAAATTACTAGGGTTTTCTACATAACTTCGCTCGTGTAGGGTTCAGTCTCAAAATTAAATCTAATAGAGGCCATCCGTAGATTACGGAAATGCTATTTTGATTAAATAAATTTTTGATGTCAAAATGTAAAATATTGTCACACTAGGGAGGGAGGAGTGTTACAAATGTGACCGTGAACGTGACAAGGACGAGGGAGGGGTCAAAAATCATGAAAATAGTCTGACGTAATTGGTGGATGGCCCCTAAGTAGATTTAGCAGTTTTTTAAACAAGATATGTTATGCATTTGAATATTTATTAAGTTGACGCAATTGTATTTAGCATTGAATTCAACAACACCTCACTTAACCTTGAGCAAAAAATCTACTTTGAGATTATTTTTTTATGAAAACAGATTTTTTAAAATACTGTATACAAGTTCAGAATGTCGACATAACATATACAAATGTCTAAGCCGTTCTCAGCAAACTACTGTCCCAGTAAGATTATGCAGTTCCGCTAATAAATATTATTGTTCACATAATGTGCGTAAAGATTGAACAAAGCGAAAGTGAGTTTCTCATGAACCAAGTCACAGTAGGAAACGGTGGTACAGGCACAAGTGCGGACGGCGTACGTCAGTCAAGGTTGCGGCGAAAGTCGTGCGAGGTCGATGTCCTTACGTGCAGTTAATCTATTCCAATGCATCCGTTGGTGAACACGGAACAGACTGCCCTCATTTTCCGAATCCAACAAAAACTCTTCGTTTTTAGGGAGTTCTGTGATTGCAGTCTTTTGAGCTGTCGAACACACACACATTCATAGTATGACATGATTTTTACGCCCACATTGATAGTAATAAATAACGTAGCACTCTTAAAATCCAGCATCGTATAACGCCAAACTTCATGGCAGTTAGCAACAAATGGCTGCTCATTAGTCGCTTTTTCATACATAATCATGTGTTGCGCAGCCTTATGCGATTAATAAATATTATATATGAATAGACCACAAACTATGGAATGAAAAACTAAAGGCTACTGTTAGGGGCGTAGTCCTCAAAGATAGAGTTAGATATAAACTGCTACAAAGCTGTCAATAACACCCAAATAACTGAATAATGTCGTTCCAGAAAATTACCCAACAAGAAGTCAAACCCCAAATCATAATATTCAGCAAGCAGCTGATACTAGGAGACAAGCACATGCCATTCCAAAAGACGATTACATATTTTTCATTTTAGTAGGACATTGAATAATAAAACCAAACATACTTCAAACCAGGGGCAACTTTAAGATCTTTGTTGAAAATAATATTTACAAGTAAATAAACGCGAAGGAGCGCTGATCTTACACGAAAAGTTACTATCGAGGTAGAGAAAAATGTGAAAGAATGCTGACGGATAATTATTGTAAGAGGTGAAATGGGTAATCAAGGAGAATAGGGATACTGATAATCAATGTAAAACCAAGCAAAAGCAATGTAAAAGTAAGCATAAAACCGTGGTGGCCCAGTGACTAACACGCTCTTATGTCGAATTCGCGTTTTCATTAATGACAAAAGTTCGAATACAGCATCGCACAACTTCTTTTTTGGCTTTATAAATATTGTTACAATTATGTACTATGTGCTGACATTGGCTGACAAAAAATGTGATGAAAGGACACAGTGATGATTACCACCTTGAGAAACCCATCAATGCGTCTTGGACAAACGTGGCGGGCATAGTGTTCGATCCTCTAAAAATGGGAATACCCGAATCTCGCAATGGCAATGTCTGAAAGCTAAATCTCTTGCTGGTGCGTTGGTCATTACTGTATCACATTGGTAACCTATGTGGTTTTGCTGGCCGAGCTCACTACAAAGCAGAAGCTCCGGGTTCAATTCCTCGCACGGTAAATTTCGTAAACGCACTTTCCGTTATTATTGTTGTGATATGGGTGTCTGGGATCGGCCCCAGAGTGGAGCGTTATGTATTACTCATAATAGAAGTGTAACTTGCTTAGCTTAGGGATATACACTGTGTGTGTGTATTTCTGCCGATTATTGTTATTATTACGTTATTAAATTCTACGATCGAATAATTATATTCTCACATTGCGTGATCGTGTATTTCATACGGAAGTAATGGAAGTAGGTAACGATTATTTGAACAAATAATTGTAGGTGCCAAAGATATTTTAGTATAAAATGTAGGTTAGTAGATGTGCAGAAATTATTGTTTCATTTAAATTTGTAATTCTCACGGACCATATAGATATTTACGTAATAAAGATGGTAGCTATATAACATATATTATAACGATGACTTTAGAACGCAACATAGCTGTAACCTCAGACATGATGGAATGTATAAAGATTAAAGAACGAATATTTAGGGTAAGTCTTATTTGGAACGAAGTTCTTTTACGCGGCTTAGAGTAAACTGGCAGATCGTCACGTAAGGAAAGAGCTATATGCTCCGCCCCCCTTTTTTTTTTTTTTTTACATGGGGAAATGCGTTGCCGCACCGTCAGCCGCGCGGGGCATCATGCGCGGCCGGTGTGTGGGGCTCCCCGACGCCGGTTCAATACGACCGGCTGCCGGTATACCCACTAAAACCCCATGGGAGCCTTCCTTCCGCCTAGCGCCGGGGTCGCGGTACATGCGTGAGCTTAACCCGCAACCCCGGCAGCGGCCGGCCGCCTCGTAAACAGAGGCGGCCTCTCCTGTGTGCGGGCCGGGGAATGACGTTTCCCCGGCTCTGAGAGGGACGCGCGGCTGCCTCTCGCGCCCTCTCGCGGCATTAGTGCGGGCGGAGGTCTATGTGGATCCCCCAGACCTCGACGCCCGCTGCCGCCGGGAGGGGGAGGCTGCGAGGATTACTCCTGCGCCATCACCCCTCCCTCTCCTTCCTCCTCCCCCCGCCGCCTCGCGCACTCAGCAGCGTCAGCGGCGGGGGGGGGCATCGCGATAGGGGGGGAGGGGGAGGCTGCGAAGGATTGCTCCTGCGCCATCACCCCTCCCTCTCCTTTCTCCCCCTCCGCCGCCTCACGCTCTCAGCAGCGTCAGCGGCGGGGGGGGCTTCGCGATGGGTCACCGGTCAGGCCGGCGGTGGTGGGGTGGACATCACCACCGCCGTCCTCGACGGCCAGCGGAGAAAATCTCGACGCTGGCGGTCGCAACGGAAGGGATGGGTGTTTGGGGAGGAGGTTTGGGAAGGAAGGGAAGGCATTGGGATTTGGAGGCGGAGAGGTGGGACACCACTGTCACGAGTGAAAGGGGGATGTGACAGTGGCGGCTCGGGGCCCCGGGGACGCGTCCCCTCGTACCGCTTCCTGGACGGAGTAGAGTCCAGGGCGGCACCCCCTGGGGGAATGCTCCGCCCCCCTGCCGGGTAACATTTAACTTGTGGAACTTCATTCTTAACGGGGGTTTTTACAACCCCCGACCGCACCCCAATTTTATATTATAATAATTATTTTATAATATTCAAATCGTGGCAAGTGGAGATTCATAGTCACTACCTAGCTTTATAGGAAACAGCAGTAAAAATAACGTAAATAAATTTCATAACACTTAAAAAGAGCAGGAGTTAAAATGAAAAAAAAATATCTTGTCATTGATCATACTTTGAAAATATAATGAAATATTAATATTCAAAGTATAATTAATACGTTATTTGACTTCTTCAAGATAATTGGGTCGTTATAATTAGTTTTCTACGCTCACATTCAAAATTAAAGCGGTTTCGGCCTTCTGTAAGATGATAAATCTCAGAAGTTGATTTGACTATAAGCTACCCCTTTTTTT
Organism: Dendrolimus punctatus; assembly: GCA_012273795.1. Taxonomy (NCBI): domain Eukaryota; kingdom Metazoa; phylum Arthropoda; class Insecta; order Lepidoptera; family Lasiocampidae; genus Dendrolimus; species Dendrolimus punctatus. The sequence continues at coordinate 12,601,577 of CM022543.1, forward strand.
ACGACGAATAATCAACTTACGTAGTAGTTACACTGTGTAGGGGTCATGATAAGGGAGTGTGGCGACCCATCGACCTGGTCCTACTCTGGTAGAGGCGAGTTACTACTGCCGGTATACTCTCTAAAAATCCTCCTGTTCCTTCCCGTCGCCTATAGCCACGGCAGTGGGAAATAGAAATTGTCAGCTCTACATTGACTGCAAACTACCCTACAGATACTCGCGCTCGCCTAGTTCGTAGTAAACGCGGTTGAGGTCTTTGGAAGCCGAAAGCATGATCAACGGCAAAACTTCTGTGCATGACAATGAATTAAATATTTACAATCGTTAAGATTTAGTAGTTTTTGTAAAAATAACTGAAAAACTTGGTTCAAGATTATTCTGTGGGCTTTCCCAGAATAAGTTCTTTATTCGCATAATCGATTTTTATTTCATGAACTCGCTTCAAGCTGCCTAATAAAAAACACTGCTAAAAACTCATGGCGGGTAGTAATAATGTAAGTAGGTACATATTAAAACAGTTAAAACACGAACCTGTAGAACCTTCCATTTTCAAAACACTTCAAATCCGTAAAACTTCTCTTTTCTAAATGTTTTCCTCGCACTCCTGAAACAATTTTTTTTTTCTTAAATCTACTATAAAATTACATTTTATTCTACTGATTTAAACTGCAACACAAGATAAAGCAGTATTTAACCACATTTTTATTGAATACCTAAAAATACTAGAGTTAATAAAATGTTCGTGACCAATTGTGAAATATATCGAGCCATGTTGTGGGCCCGGTTTCTGCAGAAGCACTGAGATATCAATAAAACACTCATTCATCGTCTGCCGTATTACTTTCTTTTACGCTGTTTGGCAATACGATGCTTATTACGACGAAGGAAAAACTTATACTTCATTAAAATAATTTTACTATTTCCATCTGTTTATAACTAACGTTAATTTTTTATTATAGAGAATGAGCTTTTTCTTAGGTACTTAATATTAAAACTATAAATTATATGACCATCTTATTACTTATGTTTATGTAATAAATTGTTCACCAAATTATCAGTAACATATCCACAAAATTGTAAGTATACCCTGTTCACGATAACTTGACGCGCAGGGCTACCAAATTATGAAATTAACATAATTAATATAATGTTTTAAATAGAAATCGGTAAACGTATTGCCGGACGCCCTCTAGTCTTGTAGTCCAATGGACAGACGAGCTGCGCAAGGTCCAGATGAGGAAGGCGGAAGACTAGGATTAGTGGCGCCGACTTGGGGAGTCCTATATCCAGCAGTGGACTGTAATTGATTGACGACGAAATAGAGCTTATTACAAAACTATTTTCATTCTTATTGATAAAATTGTTACATAATTTCGTTTAATTTTTATTTCAAAATAAACAAAATTGTAAATAAATGAAACTATACTATATTTAAATTAAAAATAAACTGTATATACAAACTAAGAATACATTTAAAAAGTACTAATTTTTACGGGAATTTCCAGTAATCATCGCGATTTTAGGTGTTTTTGATTCTAGCTAGTTGCTTTAGCAACTAGAAACTAAACTAGAACTAGAAAGATTACTAGAATCTAAGCTAATAAGGCTCTGTTAAAATGAAACTTATTAACTTATGACATGGTATCAGGATGTAAATTATATTTACCTAGTTCAACATGCCATTACACATGGGGTGTACAAAATATGACAACAATTTTATTGCCATATTGCAATCATAAATATGAAAATGATGTTATTACAAAACAGCGAAATAAATACACAATTTTAATTTGAAAGACATTAGTATCCTACAGCTTATTTTAGAATATTTCTTTGTATTTTTCAAAATACAGTTGCGCTTTGAAACCCGTCAAGTCTCTCCGCCCCCGTCCCTGATGATATAAAAGTATTGATTCCCGCTAAAAACTCCCTGTTAGTTTTTTAAATTTGACTTTACATATTTTCAGTATCTAGCCAGTGTCAAAAAGTTAAAAAAATTATTATAATTTCGCGTAATATGTACTAGGTTAGAATTCCTTAGAACTGTGATACACTAAGAGTATGCTGTGGTATTTTTAGTTGATAATGCTCTCTGAACTCGTTTTAGTCTGAATGGAAAATATTGTCCACCCAGCTGCAGAAGCTTACTTTGTGTGAAGAAGTCTATTATGCTTTAATGTATTATATCTAAAAGAGGCCTATAAAAATTAATGCGGGCTTTGTCTTATTGGGGGATTTGGTGATAATAACTTTGTTTGACGTTAGTCAATAATGCTCTAATGACTAGGCTGTATTAATTTAGTTCCTATGTCTACCATTATGGTGAATTAAACAACAGTAAATTCAATTTAGCATTAATCACAGAGTACTTATATATACTGTATAGAGTCAACAGTTATAATATATAGTAACGCCTCTATCGTATATAGCATTATTCAACGGCAAAACATCCAGGGGTCTAGTGTTATTTTGATTTTTATATTAGACTTTGGAAATTGCGGGAGTTATAATTTAACTCCTGCAATTCCAAAAGCTTTCCAAAAATGTTTATTGTTAGTAAATAAAACAACTATTTAGCGTAGCGTGATTATTATGTTTCCTTTATTAAAATATTCAAAGGCATACATTTCATAACATTATTTGTATCCACATCTAATCTGGTGCGTTAAGATGATGTACTTACAAGTTTTACCATATCTGGGCACACAACAATCTCTTTCAGAAGAAGCCATAATCCAAGTCATCAGAAAACAAATCGTTAGGCAAATTGGTGTTCAGGGTACATGATTAAGTCCGACGTGATCACAGAACACTAGTAAACGTGATAAGCGAAGTCTTTGGAGTCCAGGAATCAAACGAAGTTATCGAAAAATAATCAAAACACAAACAAAGTACATACGTTCACGAATGTAACTTGTATCAGTCGGAATGTCATTTTGGTTTTGACATAATTGACATCTTTGAAATAAGTTTTTGTTAAATCGACAATTCATCAAAAATCTATTAATTAAAGTTAAAAAGAGCTTTATAATTTGAAAAAGGTGAGGACTAGAATTTACACACTTTAAAATATATTTATTAGCTGATATGGCTTGCAAAAACGTAAAAACATATCAAATATTTCTTAAACAAGTATTAAAACAACTGCGTATAAAGAAACATATTATATTCATTCAATTGGTGATTAATTGAGAACAGTGACATCTACTGCAATACCTACCCACTAATAGAACGCAAAAATCTCTAAGAAAAAATAATTGTACTGACTGTTAGGACACTGGCATTAATGTATTGTCAGTTGTCATGTCAAATCGATTCGGAGATATAGATGTTGATCAGTTGATATTGTTCGTGATATTGTTTTTCCATTGATTTTCTCTGAAGTTACGTGGCGCACGGTTACATTTGGATAATTTCGAGAAAACATGAAATGTATAAAAACAGTCTTACAAATAGTTTTCTTATTAAATGTGTGTTTCGCTACTTTATCGCCGCCCTCCGATAAAAAGGGTCAGAAAGGTGTTAAAGCCCAGGAAGGTCCGAGGAAGAACAATGTTTCAGATCGTAAATTGGTGAATGAAACCCCTTTAGTTAAGGATATCATTAAATATCACGCTACATATCATCAGGATGTAGCAACGCGTAACTTTAAGAACACAGTATTGGGTTATGTTACTCCGGTAAGAGGTCATTAATTTTTTGTAAATAAAAGTCAGATTACTTTTCTTTATTAATATTTTGTAAACTGCTCCATGTAATACTCCATGTATTTAACTAAAGATTTAAGCGAGTATTTTAATTCACTATTGCTCCCAAAATTATTTTTTACATCCATAATAGTTTGGTGTTAAGCACATTAATTAATTTTATTTTTATTATTTAGACGTGTCACTGCAAGTAGCCATAATCATGGAAGACAAAGATATAAAGTTTCTTCTATCTTCTATCTTTAAAGTTTTATTTAGCCTACTGTATGTATTTGGGAAAGTATTATTGTGATTAATCCTACACATTGAGATAACTGAGGTGTCAAACCTGCAAATCTACCCTGGAAAGCATGGTGGTTGTAGGTGTTGAATGCGCCTAATAATCATAGATTGTAACTATATAATAAGAAAATAAGATGTAATTTTGTGTAAAAAATTATATTGACACAGTAAAGGCAAAAATATGACAAGAAGCAAATATATTAAAATGGAACATGTCAGTATAATAAAGAATAAAAACTGGTGGTTATAAAAAAAGGTTATATACATAGGTAGCATACTCTAACAGTGGTTATACTATCTGTTCCCCTTCCCAAAATGGGAGGCCTGAGCGCAGCAATAAGACATTTATGGGCTGTTATTATTTTTATAATAATAGTTTTAACTTACTTATTATATAATTACTATTTTAGTGGAATAACAAAGGGTATGATGTGGCCAAAACACGGGCTCCTAAATTCAACTATATATCACCAGTATGGCTCCAAGTAAAAAGACAATCTCCTAATATTTACATCATATCTGGTCTGCATGATGTTGACCATGCTTGGATGAAGTCTGTTCGACACAAGAGTGGTTCCAGTGATATCAAAAGTAAGTTTTATTCTTCTACATGGATTTTGTAACGTCAGAGCTTTTTGTTTTTAAATTTTTTTGCTAAGCAGGCAAACAGGCAGATGGCCCAGTTCATGGAACATGGTTACTATCGCCTATAGACATTTCCAACATGTCTTTAGGATTGGATAGGGAGATGAGATAGAGGGATCAGACAGGAAGAATGTGTTAGAGGAAATGGGTTATGAATTGGAATTGGGAACAATGGATAGGAGGAGAGGTAGGAAGTGGGCCATTGGTACTTGCACTAATTACAAGAAACAAGATTAGCACAAGGCTAATTTCATCTATAATATCTCTCAATATTGTAATGGTTATCTCTATTCAAGATTTCATAATGTTTTTTTGTTAGATGGATTGACAAACAAATATAATGTAATAAAATTATATGCCAGTCATAACATAGAAGTAAACATATGATGATCAATCTAACACTTGATTTGATTGAAACACCAAAATGAAAAGAATAGCAAAGATTTTCAGAATTGAACTGGAATAGCTAGGTCATAGTAAGCGAAGCGGACTATAGATGATAGAGGCTATAAGTGTGTGAGTAGATGGTGAACATTATTAAATTATAAATGTTGCATGGATTAGTTATGGCCTCATGAACTATACCAGAACTTGTCTTATATGGTAATTTTATGTCTATGTATGTAATGTATATTATGTCAACATAATAGGAATCTTGTCCATTGTTCTAACAATACTTCTTTGTATAAGAAAACTCAGATGTTGTAAATTCACATCTCCTTTTGTATAACTTAATTGTTACAAAAAATTGCACTGTAAATTAAACACATCTTTAAATTTAATTACTTTCAATTAAAGAGTAGCACTTAGTTGAAAGTTTTCATGTTATTTTTCTATATCAACAAGCGAAAGCAGATGGAACGACTAGCGTAATGTCCTCTGGTCGACTGTATGAATATAGGATACATAGGTTACTTAAATTCTTCCGAATTCGCATAAGAACTAATTTTGTTTCAGTAATGCCACGAATTATCTTTGAGAATTGGCAATCATCTGATCTAAAGGCTTTCTTCATGGAACCAACATCACACAGTGAACAGAAAGCTCTGATTGAAGAGGTGAAGAAAGTATCTAAACAGTGGAAGTTTGATGGTGTGGTTCTTGAAATGCTTTCTCAAATTGGGAAATATGCTGATAGATCTGTTAAGTTTATTCAACAGTTTGGTAAGTGTTCATAAGTCACCAACTTTTCTTGTAAGGTAAACAAGTATGTCTGTATAATACAATCTAGGTGTTAGAGGTATGAGTTTTTCTTAGTTATTATTATCCCTCACATTTTTATTTATATTATCATCATACACTGTTGTGGCAGTGAGCTAGAAAACAGTAAGGAAAGTGGGTAATGTGAACATGTAAACACAACACAACCTATTACTGTACTGCTGCACTGCCCTACACTCCCCACATTGTTGGATTTTCGCGCGGAAGATAAGTAAAGGCAGTGTGATGGCAGTTAACATCTTAATAGCCTGTTCTCAAGCGCATTTGCCACAGTGCTTACAGATCAAAAAAATACTTAAATTTTGTGATGAAGATTATGTTTTTTAAATAATAATTTGATAAGCATAGTGGCACTAATATGGCAATGCCCCTTGAGCATGAAGTGAGTATAGGGGAAGCATACAACCACTCATTGCCCACAATATTGCCACAGAAGTGTTTTGAGAAATATTTTTGGCAATGGGAGCAGCATCGGCAGTAACTGAATGTAAACAAGGCATTCAATTTTTGGCAGTTGTTTAAAATATTATCAGCATGGTATGGTGGAATGTGTTCAAACTTTTATTAATACATCCTTACACTAGTTTCAGTAGTAAATAGGCAACCAGGTGCTAGCCAGGTGGTAGGGCATTTGCCCGACTGGATGGCTACCACCCCTGGTCTAAAGTATGTCACCATAACAACCTTGAGTTGTGTTCCGGCATTAGTGACCAGGTTCCAATCTCCCTTAATAGAGAAGCAGCACATTTGTAGCACCTTTGGTGTTGCAAATGTCCATAGGTGATGGTAACCACTTTTCATCAAGTGGGCCGTCTGCCTGTCTGCTGAACTCCTGCAATAAAATAAAAAATGAAATAACCTGGATTATTATCTGTTTTAATAAAGGTTAAAGAATAGTTATATTATAAGTTATAATTTATTAAATTATTCTTCCAGGTGCTGAGATGAGTGAAGATGATCTCAGTTTGATTCTAGTCTACCCTCCATTCCGTGGTTTCCCCACTGATGAGTTTTTCATACAAGCATTTAATGATATCTACCCTTATGTTGAAGCTGTGTCTGTAATGACATATGATTTCTCTAGTCCACAAAAACCTGGTAAGATTCAATGTTTTATATTAAAAAAGAAGACAAGGAATGACAACTCTAGTACTATGATGTTGCTTTAATAGTTAGTTCCATTTTGTTCCCTAATGGGGATGTGAAAACATTGCAATATATTGTTACAAGTCAGGTCCCGACAAAAACAAAATACACCTGCATGTCTGTAAAAAACACATTTTATTACCGACAGGTAATAATTTGAACTAATTGTAATTATTTATGATAGTCTTCTTATGTTTACTTATTTATTGGCATACGTTTTTAGAGAACAGCCCATTTTTTTTATTGTACTCGTTTATGGCAGCTTGCGTCCGACTCATTATTTTTTTTTTTTTTTTTTTTTTTTTTTTTATTGCTGGAGATCAGCAGACAGGCAGACGCCCTGATGGACGGTTACATCGCTATGACATTGCAACAAAGGTGCTACGAATGCGCTGCTGCTCTTTAGGAGCCTGAACTGTCATATGCGGAACACCAAGGTTGTTATGCGACATACTTAGACCAGGGTGGTAGCATCAGTCGGGCAATGCCTACACTGGCTGTGGTTTTTGTCGCTCTTAGACAGGCGGGGCAGAATGTATTGCATTGTGCAGTATAAAACGACGGCCTGATTGAGGGAGGAGGGCAGTCGAGCGAGAACAACGATCAAGGCGAGACGTGTACATTCGAGAATCTATTAGTGACGGACTTTGCGCGTTTTATTGAATTACGACCTTCTGCATTACGTTTTAATTCGAGTCCCCAACTCGTAACAACATTCTAACATCCTAGCTAATAATGTAAATATGAGTTTGTATTATTGTGACATTTCACCTATTATTATTATTTAAAAGTAATTTATATTTCAGGCCCCAATGCTCCAATATACTGGATGCGACTTTGCGTTGAGAAACTAATAGACAACGATGAAAGTCCATCAAAACGTGCCAAAATATTGATTGGTCTTAATTTTTATGGGAATTCTTACACGGCCAACGGCGGAGGTCCAATTGTTGGTACAGAATACATCGAATTGCTGAAAAACGCAAAAAACAATCAAGCATTGACATATAATAACAACACTGCCGAGAATTATGTCGAGATAAGGTAATATTAATATCTTTTCTTAAAGAAAATAATTTGATATAATTTTTTAGAGCAAGCGCAGTTTTGAAAAAAGTATACTGGTTAAAAATAAACAACAGCTTAGAATATTGATTTTAAGTAAGAATCGTAATAAAACTACGTTTTAACGGTTTTCAGCGCGGTAGTTTATATATAATAAATATTAATTATAATAAATTACCGCGCTTAAAACCGTGAAAACGTAGTTTTATTATGTACACAAGTCGCGAAAACTTAATTTTTTTTAAATAAGAATCGTGTGTTATGTCGGAAATCTTGACCATTCAGTGAAATGTAACTTCTCGAACTGCTAAATTGGGATTGTTCACTTTTTTTCAATCTAGCTATTTGAAAAACCATTTCGAGGAATAGTGTTCCTAATCATTTCTGTCTAGTTAAAATTCCAAAAAACGTACGATCTTCTTTGTATTTTGTAAGAAATGCGTTTGACCTTTATTTGACATTACTAAATCCAATCAGGTGGGCCGTCTACCTGTTTGCCTGCTTCAAGTGTAAAAAAATGTAGCTGTACATTATTTGATTTAAGTTCTGTAACATTGATTTTCCCTAAAGACCACTTTAACACAAAAAATTATAAGCCTAGCGACAAAACACACTAAAATGATCACGATACGTAATGAGTAATGACAGTGACATTTAAATAGTAGCACAGATTACTGTGACTATATATAGATAAAACTTACTTTTATTAATTTTTGTTTTGTCATTATGACGTCATCGGAGGAATAATTTTAAAATCGAATTATAAAAAAACTAACGCTTAAAATACAAAAATATTCAAATTAGTATCTTAATATACCCTATCTTACGTATAAAAATATAAAATCAGAGGGTAATTTTTTGTGAACAATCCCCATTGCTTTGTTTGACGTCAGTCAAAGACCTACACGTAGCGGAGGCTTTTGTTTGACGATTTATTTAAAACTAGCGGTCCGGCAGTTGACCTACCCGCAAAAATATAACTCTAGCACCCGATCCCAGCGCCGCCTATGGGTCCCAATTGTGAACTTAAATCATCCGGGCACTCACTTAACATTTTGTGTTTCATCAAAATCGGTAAAGTCGTTCTCAAGTTATGCAAATACATACATTTCTACTATTCATTTCATTCATAGATTATTATCAATTCATAGATTAAATATTCACCAATACTTGACACTGTTAGATACAAAACTCTGCAGCTATATTTAAAAAGATGGAAAATGATAACCATAAATTGTAATTAATGTTGTGGTTTTTTTTGTTTATGGTTTGTAAGCTAAGCATTTAATGTTATTTGTTTGTTATAGAACGCTACAAGGTGCCAAGAAGATATTCTATCCAACTTTGTATTCCATACAAAAAAGATTAGACTTGGCCCGCGAATATGGCACAGGTGTTGCAATATGGGAGCTCGGCCAAGGCCTGGATTACTTCTATGATCTGTTTTGATTCCATAGAATTGTGATATTATTTTTAAGTTATTAAATTATGTTTTCTATAATATTTCTGAGTTTTAATGTTATTCATGTTATGGCTATTTGAGTATATTACACCAAATACTAAGTGTGACATATGTAAAACTTAATGATATTTTATGTGGATTATCTATACAAGGCTGTACTGTACTATGTATTGCTATTGAACAAGAGTATTTGGACCCCGAGTCTGTGACTCAAATTGACAATCGAATTGAATTGGAATCTTAAGTAGTACGTTTTGGTAGTCTGCAAACTGTCTCGGTTCAATATTAAATCAATCTTGGTTTAACCGAGATTGGTTTAATTTTAATTTTAGAGACTACTAGCTGTCCCGGCAGACGTCATCCTGCCCGGTAAAAAATAGGGGTTTATCGTAGAAGGGTGAAAATTGAGGAATGTATGTATTTTTGTATGTTGTATCATAAAAAAATAGAAATTAAAATTTTGTCTAAAAATAAAATAAAAAATTTAGGGGTGGACTACCCCTAACATTTAGGGGGATGAAAAATAGATGTTGGCCGATTCTCAGACCTACCCAATATGCATACAAAATTTCATGAGAATCGGTCAAGCCGTTTCGGAGGAGTATGGCAACGAAAACTGTGACACGAGAATTTTATATATTAGATAAATATTTGACCACCTGTCAGTTAAATGCGTAGACAGAGAATTTTGACAGAGAAATTTCTCTGTCTACGGTTAAATTGATCTTCGCTCGGTCTGGTATTGTTTTTTTTTTGTGAAAGTTGGAGACTTGGAAGGCCTGATATGTTTAATCCTAATATTTAATGTGTTACCTTGTGGTTAGTTTCATCTGGCTCGCTAGATTTTACTAGCATCGATTTATAATAATCCTATATATTTGTGGAAACAATGCTTAGTTTGTTGAAGAAGTTGAAGAATGTATTGAGACTCAATTTTTGGTTGATTTGTGTTTAGTTTTTGAATAATAAAAACCGTAACACGGTTGTTAAATTATAATACAACAACCAGGGATGTGATGTAGAAGCTTCTTCCATTTTACAATGAAGTTCATATACGTACAATGACAATACATTATTTCAATAATTTATGTAATTTACTAGGGTACCTGGTTCGAATCTTGGTGGAAGGTATGCACCGCTTAGGCAATTTTCCAATCTAATGTGCATATTAGCATCGTGATTGAACTTGCATATCGAAATAATCGACGTGTCAAACCTGCTAAGCCTTAGACAAATATGGCCGGTTACTCGGCTGTGTGTAACTATGTTCTAAATCTCAACCTTTCCTTCACAAACTAAAGCGTAGGGTCGACAGGGAGGAGGGGTTTTTAGTGGGTATTGGGGTCGCTTGCCCGTGCAGCTTCCTCTGAGCCTTTCCACACTATTCTGAGTCGATCGCGGACGGAGCACTGCCAAGAGCATACTATTGCTGCAGTGTTATCGCCCCCGACCGATGTGTGTCGTTCCGTAGCAACGACACCCAGATTGTGCGTAAATCGGTTAAGCATTTTCCCTCGCCTCGAAAAAAAAATGTGGCCGGTTACTCGTTTTCCTATAGTGTCAGGCCCGAGCCAAGCAGTAGGACGTTTACGGGCTGCAGTGGCGTAGCTTAGACGGGCCCTGTATCTAGTTGAAGACGATTCAGTCTTTTAGATATTCTGCCTCTATAAATAATAATGAGAAGTCTCAGAGCTCAGCGGTTGTTCTCAAGAATGTTAGTATAGTAATATGAAGGATTGTGGATAAAATTTTAGGAAGTTTTGCTTATACATTTTCGGGGCCCCTGTAGCCTGGAGCCCCCGTATCATTGATACGACTAATACCGCGGTAGCTACATCCCTTATGGGCTGTTATTATAATGTAATTTACTATCGAGTAACTAGACTTTTATAACATTAGGATATACTCTGGAGCGACTATTTATTAAAGGATCAATTTAAGCCACATTATAAAAATAAGTGTAATTTATTTGAAAGAAAATTTGGTTTTGTATCATAATCAAAATTTATAAAACATAATGTTCTTTCGTTAGAATTACAAACTATTTAGCTTTCGACAACCACTGCTTTATACATCAGTCTTATACAAATAATCGTATCAAAATGAACATATATTTTTTTATAAATTATACCCCGCTTCCTTACTATTATACAACTTAGTATACTTATACTTTAATCTATTTACATAATTTATTAATAAAAGTATTGTAAACGATTATTATGTGAGGTTATGATTAACCTCCGGCAACTTTGGGCTTTCCTTTGAACTCCATCATGGATTGTGGTCCCTTCATGACCCTGTGCATCAGATCCCAACACATCTTAGCTGGGAGTAGGCTGAAATTAACACATATATCTTAACACGTACAGTTTTATTGCAGTAATGATTAGTCGAATAGTATTTCAAGATGAAAGATAAATTTCAGGAATTTATAATTAGTCATCGTGTAAATAGTAGTTTTCATTGAAATATTGGCATTTATTTTCAAACTAGCATATGCCAGCGAAACTTCGTTCGCATTTCCATAACGACAACTTTGTTAGTGATTTAGAACGACGGCACCAAAAACAACCGCAGCGTATTTTTTGTCTATATTCGTCTATCCGACGGAAACGACGTCGTTTATCGACATAAACTGTGTCTTAAGTGTTGATCAGGGATATAAGCTAGCTCTGTCTCGAGTTTCATTTAAATCCGTTCAGTAGTTTTCACGTGACGTGGCACAGCGAGGGCGTAACACTCCCTTCTCAGATTCTGGACTTAGCGCCTTATAAGTTATAACTATGTTATTCGTAATGACTTGTGTGAACTTCAAGGATTCATTTAAGATTCGCACGAACTATACTTAATAGCCACTTTATTAATTAGTTGGAAAATTAAGTACTGTCCAAATGATGAAAAAGACTTAACTTGTCACTAAGTATTTGATTAAGGCAAATAGATCAAGCTTTTTAGAGAACAATCAGAGTTATCGCATATTATTTAGAAATACCAAGACTTACCACTTGAGGGGCAAAAGATATCTTACGGAGCCGGGCATCACGCAATTAACCTCGTTCTTTCTGATGGAGTCTATCATGGTTTCTGCGACATAATCAGGCTCGAGCATAGGCATCAGACGAGGTGTCACTCCGTGGAACATTCCAGTGTTTATGTAATACGGGCAGATGAGAGTTGCGTGGATGGAGTTATGTCCGTGGGCCTAGAATGTTCATGCAATGAAAACAGAACCTTAGGAATGCCAAACGTCATCTAAAAATATAAATCTGATAACCTTAAATTTTATACGACTTTTCATTTGTTTGACGTCGGGTGTTAAAGATGATATCATAACGAGATTTGTGATGCCATTAGTCAATAAGTAGCGAGCTATTAATTTCTAAACTCGTAAAAATTGCTTTTTGCCTCATCGACATTTTGCACGATTCGTCATTTTTTCACCTTGGCAATTTTTTTAAAGGGCCGAGTTTAATCATGGAACCATGAAAAATGACGGATACCTCAAAAAGACGTATCGTCTTTTAAAATTCGTTGTTTGTCAAAAAACAAGAATTATTAAGAGCCGCTGACGCGTTAGCTACTCGCCTGCTCTTTAAACAAGAGGTAAGAGTTTGATTTGCGGCGAAGCTGCGGTACTGTTTACAAACTGTAGTTGATGATATATAACAAAATAAATGCAATTTTATTTTGTCTTTTCTGTATTATCCTTACCCTGAGTTCCGTAAAAAGACTTTCATGAAAGCCGACAGTAGCAAACTTGGTTGCACTGTAATCGGTGCAGCGGTAAGTGCCAAGCAGCCCGGCAACTGAGCCCACAGTTACGACATGCCCTTTGCCGGTTTTGATCATATCTGGCAAGAACGCCTTGACAGTCTGAAATCATAAGATTATTGCCGGAATAAAAGTGATATAGGGGTAAATATCATTGTTGGCGATTAGTATCCTAAGTGATTGGTATCCTGTTAATTATCCTTAATATTTTTTTATTATTTTGTAGTTCCTTCATGCCCATAAAATAAATGATACTTGTATGTGGTTGAAGACCGGGCCATGAAAATGGTCCGGACTTTTAGACGGTTTGCGTAGGGCTATGGGAAGGTCAACACGTAGAGGCGTCTTCAACGAATTTTTTATAGATGTGGCGTAAAACTATGATAATCATCTTATGGCTACAAAATAAAAAAACAATCAAATAGAACGGTATGACTAGCACATCTATAAAACGTAACTTGAAGCGTTATCGTAATCTTTCCTAAGAAATATACTAATTTTAGTTATATAAAAATACTAGGATATGCCCCCGACTTCGTCCACTCTTGACTTGAGATTCTCGCGGGATTTCGCGGACACAAAGTTGAGCTATCGTTTTAGTGGTTAACTATAATAAGCTAATTTTTATGCATTCGAACAACTTCAAATCGCTCCTGGGAAAATTCCTGCGGGATACCCGAGATAAAAAATATCATACATTTTATTCCATTAAATTTTCTATCAATCAGTAAAAAAATCTAATTGGAATTAGATTTTTTTTATCTGGCCATTTTAAATCAATGCCAGATAAATTCTATTCCCAGGATAACAAGTAGCGCAGAGTTTAAGTCTAAGAATTAGCTGTTGATCTGCAAAAAAGGCTGTTGACTGTTGTAGATAAGTGAAAATCGCATCGAAATCGGCCCAGTAGTTTTTACGTGAATTCAAAACAGACTAGAAATCTAAAAAAACTGTATCGTGTTCTCCACCCTTTATATAGTCTATGCAAGTTCCTTTTTTTAATAACTTCAATGTACATACACGGCATTTTTATACATGGTATTGTGATGTTTATTTCTCTATTCATGTAATTTTTCTCATACCTGTGTGAAACAGACTAAAATTTCTTAATGTTTTGCTTAAATGAATAAAGGGGACCAAATATTAAGGAGGATGCTAATGTGGTATATATATAACCTTATGCTGCTTTATTGCTTTTTCATGCCCTTGAATATTATACGACAAAATTTACGAATCAACCGCGAAAGTAAGATTCAATATAAAAAGATTTTATTCATATCTTTCTAATTTATACCAAGGTAATCTTCATTACTCATTAACATTAAACTATTTATAGACACGTCCATATGCATAAACAATTAATTTATGTTGTGTTCTAAGAAAATGAATGCTAAAGTCGTTAACTTTTACACAATGCGGTCAAGATTTATCTTTTATAAATAACATTTTGAAAGGTCCACAAATACATCCAAATATCTGATAGGATTTTTGACTCGTATTCTACCATGGAAATCGATTTTGTGAACCAAGTTAGTTCGTGTCGCTACAGCCATCGAAGAAGAATACGGGGGTAATAGCGCTCACAAGTATATTTTGGCAAACTCAGGGCGTTGGATTTTGGGACACAGGTCAAAGCGTGAGGGCTATGAAGCGAGAGCAAACAATAATTAGTTTTACAAATAGGCTAGCAGGAGAAATTGTGTTTGTTTTCCGGTCCAATTAGCAAAATTGTCCGCTGAATGTTTTAACTGCTAACTGTAATATTTGATTTTTTTATTTTATTGTCAGTAAAGTAGTAGTTAATTATCTGCTGTATTTAGCAATAGTAACTTACTTTAACTGAATATCAATAGGGCTGTTAATCGATTAGCCAGTCAAGTATAACACTACCCAATGCAAATCAGGCCATTGCTGATCTTTATTTATTAAGCATTACAGCTGATGCAAAATTTTCGTAAGTTTAGTACTGATGATGTTTACATAAGTATGGCATAAGGTTTGACTGCATTATTTTTGATATAAAATGTTGTCTTTAAACAATGACAGTACATTATTCTACTTCTTGATGAATGATGACTTTATTCTATCTTGAAATTGTTATACTTTTTTATAAATATTTAGTGATGTTGGTAAATGAATGAAAAATCAGTCACAATTAATTAAACTAAGTTCTTTAGAATTTTACGAAACTACTTACCCAGTAGTGAGAGAGAATGTTTACTTTATATGTAGTCTCAATAGCTGTGTCTGATAAATTAAGTAGAGTTTCTCCAAACACTGTCCCCGCGTTGTTGATTAACACGTCTACTTTTCCCACCTAGAATTACAAAACAATAATATTTATTGGTACCTTATTTCTATCATCTTTACTATACAAACGGCAGTTTGTTTCTCTTATTTTATGTTTCTATATTCAGTTTGAACATAAACGATTTTCATGAAAATCGATAATTTTTGAGACTTCTATTCAGAACTATAATCATGGGCAAACTGACTTTATATAATAATAAAAAAATCACGCAATGTTTTGCAGCCTAAATTCGATAATAAACTATCTATGCCAGGATATCGACTACTCAGAAATGACCGTATCGGTACTGGTGGTGGAGGCGTTGCTATATACTTGCGCTCCCATCTTGCATACAAAATTTTAAGTGCATCCTCACAACCCCCAACACCGGATAACGGTGAGTATTTGTTTATAGAAGTAGAACTTGCGCATACCAAGATTTTACTAGGAGTATTTTACGCGTCGTCTATTCGCATTAATTACTTCTCCTCCTTTGAAACTTTACTAGAAAAGTTTTCTCCTTCATATATGCATAGTATCATAATGGGTGATTTCAATACCTGTCTCCTTAAACAAGACCATCGTTCTTCTACTTTAGAAACTTTAACAAGATCTCTTAACATACATATTCTTCCTCTGAGTGCTACTCATCGTTTCCCTAATTCATCCCCTTCTCTTCTCGACCTAATAATGGTTTCATCGCTCCCTCACGTTTCTCATTATGGTCAATGTTCGGCGGATGCTTTTTCCTATCATGACATGATTTTTCTCTCATATAACTTACATCCGCCGAAAGCCAAACCTAAAATCATCCTGCAGCGCAATTTTGGTGGCATGAGCCTAGATGCCCTACTAAAGGACGCTCAGGAAATAGACTGGTCTGGGGTGGTCAGTGCAACTACTATTGATGAGAAGGTTCATGTGTTTCATGCAGCTTTGATGAAGCTGTATGATATTCATGCACCTTTGCGCCGTATCAAGGTCAAACATTTGCCTGCACCGTGGCTTACCGATGATATTAAATCGCAGATGCACAAGAAATCTAAAGCTAAAACTAGATATAAAATGAAGCCAACCGAAGCAAACAAAGCCGCTTATGTTAGCATTCGTAATCGCTGTAATAGAGTGTGTAGGGACGCTCAACGCCGTTATATTCACGAATCAGTTCAAAATGATAATCCAGCTAAAGTATGGAAGTTTCTACGCTCTTTGGGGATTGGCAAACAAACGGAAAACTCGGTCAGTCAAAAATTCAATATCGATGATTTAAATCAACATTTCTCAACCACTTCTGACTTTGATGTAGTAACAAAGTCTGAAACTTTGAAAAGAATCTCGTCCAAGCCAACACCCAAGCATTCTCCTTTTCTTTTTAGTCGATTTACTGACAGTGATGTTAAGAAAGCTGTGCAATCCATCACATCTAATGCTGTCGGCAGTGATAGCATTAGTCGCAACATGATCCTACCCATACTGGATGTCATTAATCCTACCCTTACCCATATCCTTAATACATCCATAACCTCTTGTGTATTCCCAGCCACCTGGAAGGAAGCCCAGGTTACTCCTCTTCCAAAAAAACCAAATCCCGCTTCCTTTTCTCAATTTCGTTCTATTTCCATACTACCTTTCCTTTCCAAAGTCCTCGAACGCTTAGTTCATCAGCAGCTAAGTGTTTTCCTGAATCGTAATTCCCTCTTGAATCCCTACCAGTCTGGTTTTCGTCCTGGCCACAGCACCACTACAGCCCTCATTAAAATTACAGATGACATCCGGCATGGCATGGACAATGGTTTGCTAACTGTGCTATCGCTGCTCGATTTCAGTAGTGCTTTTAATAATGTTGACTTTGAAGTGTTACTCGGCATCCTACGCTCTATTAACATATCTCCTGAAGTTATCGACTGGTTTCATAGTTACCTGTATGGACGCCGGCAGCGCATTCGAGTTGATGACGACTATTCGTCGTGGTGTGATCTCTCTGCCGGTGTTCCACAGGGCGGCGTACTATCTCCTTTATTATTCGCTGTTTTTATAAACTCAATTTCCAATGAACTTACTTCATCCTATCACCTCTATGCAGACGATCTACAAATTTACACACAGGCACCGGTTGCTACACTAAATCAAGCAGTCGCAGCAATAAACTCTGACTTTGACCGCATACTACAATGGAGTAAATCGAATGGACTTCTTGTGAATCCTGAGAAAACTCAAGTAATTATCATCGGTAGCTCACGGATGCTGTGTAAAATTGACTGGACCTGTATGCCAACTTTTCTTTTTGATGGAAAGATTATCCCTATCAGTGATAAGGTCAAAAACCTTGGAGTTTTATTTGATAGTGAGTTGTCCTGGAGACCCCATATAACGGAGTTAAGTAGGCGGTTGTTTCTCTCCTCCAGGTCACTCTGGCGGCTGAAAAACTTCCTTCCCATCGCCACCAAAACTAAGCTTGCAGAGTCGCTACTTTTACCTATACTTGATTATGCCGACGCCAGCTATCTAGATTTAACTCAAGAACAACTTAATAAACTTGAGCGCCTCCAAAACTTTTCCATAAGGTTCATATTTGGGTTACGCAAGTATGACCACGTTTCTGAATTTCGAAAAAAACTCAAGTGGTTGCCAATTCGTTTTCGCCGGAATACTCACATTCTTTCATTGCTTTATAGTATTTTATTCATCCCTAGTACTCCACAGTATCTTAAAGAACGCTTCGAATTTATTTCTTGCTCTCACAATCTACGTCCTTCCAGTCAACATAGACTTATTACTCCTATCCATAATACAACATTCTTCAATAATTCTTTCACGGTTAAGGCTGTCCAACTTTGGAACTCATTGCCTGTTGCTGTCAGACAAGCAAAATCCCTAACAACATTTAAGAACTTGGTCAGAAAATTCTATCTGCAATATAATGATATGTAATTTTTTATAATTAATAGATATTATATTGCATATATTTATATGTTTATTATGTTTAAATAGTTGCATATTATCACAATATCTTGTATATGTATATAACTTATGTGTATATTTGTATATATAGTATAGTTATATATTTATTATTAAAATGTATGTAATCGTACAATAATTATGTATACCACCATCGCCACTCCCAATCACAGTATTCTTGCCACGGGTTGTCTGGAAGAGATCGCTTTTTAGCGATAAGACCGCCCTTTGTACACAATTAAATTATTACTAGTAGTCCGTAAGTTTTCTGTAATGGTGTACAATAAAGTGTTATCTATCTATCTATCTATCTATCTATCTATTATTGTAAGGTTGCGCTATAAACCATTGGCATATATCAAACTGATTTTAGTCGTTGGGTGATTTATCGATAATGTTAAGATTAAAAATTGGAATCGATATTGGAAGTCAGACATTACCGAATCGATTTAAATTAAAACGATTGATTATTAAAAAAAAATATTTTACATGTTAAGATAGGAGACGATAAGAGCTTTATGGGAACAAATGCAGACCTCGCGGATGGTGAAGAACGGTTCGTATTTTAATAACTTTTTGTGATCGCTTTGTGAATCTGTAAAAACTATTGGACACATGTTTGCTGAAAAATGATAGCCATGGCTAGCCACATACAATTTTACGAAGAGGGTAGTATGTCAATAAGAAAATTTACACAACGCAACATAAAAAAACCAGATTTGTATAGCCTTCTTTTAGTTACGACCAATCAAGAGTGCGTACAAAGTTATGATTTTTGTAGTATTTCAAATTTACTGACTTTCCTCTACTTTTTCCTGAATACTTTTCTAGGAAAATAACGAACATTAAACCTATATAACTATATATTTACTTAAATATGAGAATCTTAAATGACCATGGAAATAACACTTGACCTATATTATACCCCATACTATGCCATGATGTAGAATTTTCAACCCTCAGATAATAGAGTGGTTGCCGCCCTTATTTTTTCTCTTCTCAGTTCCACTACAGGATTGTGTAGCAGAGTAACAAAATATTGATTACATATTCCTACTAATTTCATTCTTAAAAAAGAATGAAAAGTATTTTCGGCTAAAAGTTATTGTGACAAAGGAAGACCAACAAATAGATGGACAAGCAGAAATATGATGATCTCATCAGAGTTTCATGTTTGCCAAAATAGCTACGGAATCCTAAAAAATATATGGATACGCACCATTCATCCGTTCCATTATTTATATAGATACTATTAGATAGTAAAATGGGCGGCCTTATTCTTAAAACAAACTCCTCCAAACATCCTTGCAAATCTATATATTTTGTCTATAAAATGTACAATATCTTCTGGTCACGTCACTAATATTTAAGAAAAAAGTGTTGATAAACTTAATGTTGTCATGTTACATTTCTAAAGAAATAAGCCCATACAAATTATTCTCATACTGTTACAAAGTTAGTTCATCAGTATTTACATGAAACTTCTAAGTGGCTTTACAGTGCGGCTCTGTTGCATGTTTTGGCAAGATCAGCATGGAGCACTTGATATTTTTGGGTTCCTAAAGTATCTCTACATTACATGTATACTTAAATAAAGGATTACACCATTTATATGTATTACACCATGTATATGTTTATTTGCTTATGAAATCTCACCTCTCGCTTCACTAATTCAGCAGCCGCATACACCGCGTTACGGTCGGCGAGGTCTACAATGTAGCTTGCTATTTCGTAGCCTTCATCCATTACAGCTGTACATGTTTTTTTTAAGCCTGGTGTACACAATTAAATTAGATTAACCCTCTTGTTACATACAATTAAGTGTATAATATTTCAGCAGACGTAGTCCTGCCCTAGAAACCCGATTGCAGCGTCACCTGCCGGGTACAATTGTGAACCTAAACTATCCGGGGACCCACTCGAACACACAAAAATTTCATCAAAATCGGTACAGAGGTCCGTTTCAGAAGGAGTTCAGTGACATACATAATAAAATAAGAATTTTAAGAAATTCTATGCCTACACCTAATATACGCAGGCAATATGCTGGTTTTGAAAACTAGTGAACTAAGTAAGTGATGGAAATGGTACATTCTATAATTTAACTAGTTGTCCCGGCAGACGTCGTCCTACCCGGAATACCTTCAATCGATATGCCGTTAACAAATAAAAAATAGGCGTTGATCGTAGAGGATTGAAAATTTAGGGTTGTATGTATTTTTTAATATTGATCATATTTTTTTTTCTAAAATTTAAAAAAAATTAGGGGGACTACCCTTAATATTTAGGGGGTGAAAAATAGCTGTTGTGAGATTCTCAGACCTACCAATATGCACAAAAATTTCATGAGAATCGGTCAAGCCGTTTCGGAGGAGTTTAACTACAAACACCGCGAGAATTTTATATATGAGATTTTCATGTGTGACGAAAGAACCAGAGTATCAATAATAATCTTTAAAAATAGCAACTTTATTATCGCTAAAATTGCATGTTACCAATTCATAATATTGTTACGGTTGCATTTTTATGTTGATACATTGGTTAACACACACTTAAGATATTAGATCTTTTCTATCGACCATGAAACTGAATGGCAGCTACCTTTTAAACTTTAACTGTCATGTACAAGGTGTTTTATGTGTCGAAATCTCTGTGATTACTACGATCACTATAGTAGATAGATAATTAACAATATCTAACGTTTGGTATAAACATGCGATGCTGAAAAATCACACAAGGACGTTAAATATCGCTAAATTAATCTACCGTAACAATAAAGGACCTACTTATGCAAAATGGAACCAACCCACATAGACAGTTTTGAGAAAAAGCAGGTTTTATTAAAATTTTGCATACAAAAAAAATGACTATATTTTGGAAAAATTTAAATATTGTATATTATATTTCGTCCTATATATTCAAGTAATTTTTTTAGGTTTTTGGATTACCATGGGTCATGGATCTTGTTAGTATATTATACTCTTGGTGTTTTGTGGGTTGGCTAATTCGTGATAAAAATGTTTTATTCTGTAAATGTTGTCAGATCGTTATGATTCTTATTGAGTCGATAGAAGGTGCATTTTGAAAGCCTTCTGCATCCTTAACCCAATTTTAGCATGTTTGTTTGGTTCTGTTTTGCATAAGTAGGTCCTTGTAAAGGTTGATGCACTCATATATCATTTTGATTGTAGTAGTAGTAATTTGATACAACCACTATAGAGGATAATGGAACATAAACTATGAGGAAATTACATATCGATGTTATTGATTTGAGAAACGCCCCAAACTGAATTGGATAATCGTAACAGGCAAGTTCGTTCTGACAAATAAAGAGACTCATGTCAAATGGGGCCTTTATGGGCTGATTTAATAGAGTACTAGACTCAGTGTGTATTTACGTATAAGCTAGTGAAGCTGAGGACTAGGGCGGAAAATTTTCGTAACGCCCAAAATATAAGGTTAATTATTTATATGTATTAAAAATTAACTACAGGACTCCACAGAAACAACAATAAGGACAATTCAAATTATAAATGTATAAAAAGACGGATGTCTGGACATGAGTTAATAAATAAATTGGCAGAAGATACACACACATTGTATATCGCCAAATAAGCAACTAACGATTGTGTTATAAGTAATATACTGGGGCCGATCCCAGGCATCCAGACCACAGTAAATAACGGTAAGCCGGCAAAGTTTCCCCGACTCAACCACAGAAACCGCCATTATTCATTAATCATTTATTACATAAGGGTACCGTTCCTGTTAAAATGTGATTAAACCTTAAACAGGGTGGTATTTGAAACGAGTGCAGGGTGACAGCCAGACTTTTTTAACGACTGAAATCCGCTTGAGGGCCGTCAGCCGCGTGGTGAATTGCGGTGGTGGTGATCGCCACGTTATTGTGCGTGTGAATAGGTACTATCTAGGTAAGCGTGCTCCGTCTTCGACCGCATCATCGTCCGGCATTGGACGTGATCGTGTTGAAACGCAAACCTATTTAATATAAAAAAAGAATTAGCACCGCTAGCAGATGCTGTTGTCACCCAAGTGGATACAAAGTAAAACCCCTCGGTGTTTTTTCGTACGCCCTTATGCCAGAGCCATATTTACATGCTTTAGCTTCTCCACCGGCCTTGGCAGGCGGCAGCCAGCCTAAATCAACCACTGACTAAACTGTTTGCTTTTAAGGCATTTATAACCAATCAGAGTCAGGCGCCTTAACTAGCATAATCGTAGAAGGTTAATTTAAAGGTAGCACGTAAATTATTCTACACAACTCTCGGTTAAAATATACCTACATTGAACTAAGCTCCTTGATCTCGATACCAAAATCGAATTCTATCATAAACCTGTTTTATAAAATAACTCACCTTCCTTGCATATGTCCCATATGACCACTTTGGCTCCAAGCCTGGCTGATTTAATGGCCAAATGTCGGCCAACACCACCAGCACCTCCCGTGACCAACACCACATCACCCTTCAAACTCTTCATGGGTCTTATAACGTTTGGTACCAAGGTCCAGAAAAATGATTCGAGGATGTAGTAACAGGATAAAAGAAGGAAGAGTACAGTATCTTTTGCCACATCAAAGACACTCGCCATCTGAGATGGATTGTTGATTCTGGTTCCTTCCAACATGGTGAGACTGTAAAAAACAAATATATTATTGAAGTTTAAGTAGGTATTTATTTAAAATTAGTAGCATTTAAGTTTTGCAGGGATGGAAGGTATACCGCTGACATAGAAAGAAGAGTAAATTTGGGGAATAGTGTGAATGGAGCGTTAGGTAAACTTCTAGGCGCTAAGAACCTCAACCAGAAGGCCCAGCTTGCCATACACAACGCGGTGCTGGTACCTACGCTCACGTATGGAAGCGAGAGTTGGGTATGGAACAGAGAGCATGAAAGTAGAGTAAACGTAGTCGAGATGCGAGCACTATGCAAAATCTGCGGAGTGACGCTCGCGGACCGCGTTCGTAATACCGAAGTAAGAAAGAGAGTTGGTCTGAAAGAGAGTGTCGGGGTAAAGGTAAGGAAAGGAATGCTCCGGTGGTTCGGGCATGTGGAAAGAATGTATGATGAAAGAATGACTAAACAGATATACAATGCAAAAGTGGATGGATGCAGAAGTCGCGGAAGGCCCCGACACACCTTCCATGATCAAATTGATCGTGTATTAGCAGAAGGTGATGTCAGGAGCCTTAAGAATAGACGAGCGTGCATGACAAGAGCTATGAATGTCAAAGAAGCAAGTGAGGTGTGTAAGAATAAGCCTGTATGGCACTCTGTTGTTCGTGCCTACCCCGCAAGGGACCTGGCATATACTATAAGTTAGGTTGCCTGGATCAGAGGGCCTGAAGCGACCTCTTTTGAAGACTCGCTAGGTAAAATTGACACGTGTCTGGATATACTAATAGGTATAAGACATAGCATAGATTTCCACGTTATTTGAATACTTATCATTGGTATATTATACGAATCTGCAAAAGTGACCCTCTAGCTCTAAACGACCATAATCCATTTATTGTTGTGCCTAACAATATTGTAACTGGTAAGTAATACATTGTGGTAGTTCTTTATTTATTAGTTTTACTAATTTACTAATATAGTCTATACTATAAAATTCTAAGCATGCTGTATTTATAATATTACATTAAGCTTTTTTTTATTGCAGGAGTTCACTAAACAGACAGACGGCCCACTTGATGGAAAGCGGTTAACATCGCCTATGAAAATTTGCAACACCAAAGGTGCTACAAATGCGCTGCTGCTCTCTTAAGGGAGACTGGAACCTGGTCACCAATGCCGGAACACAACAAAGAAGGTTGTTATGGCGACAGTGTTGGCTAGCCCATTTATCAAGGAAGGCTATAGGATATATATCATTATGCTAAGACAATAGAAGCGGAGCACTCCTGAAGAATGTTTAAAAATCAGGGTTTTTTTATCTTACTATTTTTTAAACAATTCCACGCGGATGAAATCGCGGGCAGAAGCTGGTAAACTATAAATAGCAGTGTCCACAAATATTCTAATGTTGCTTTTGTTGTGTAACAAATGTTTTTTTGTACTATTAATCGTAGCTATGGTCTCAGCAGTTGAAGCAACTGTTTCGCAAATATAAATTACCTCTATTATGTCGAATGGTTAAAGAAGTATTCCGCAACCTTAGCCTACAGTAATAAGTAGCGCTCGCACGTACCTATAGTTTGAAGTTTTCCTCACAGGGGACCCAAACTATTCAATGGTCTATTTATACATACAAACGTTGTGCAATGAGCACGATCTTCTGTCTTTGTGATTTTAAATATGGAACCGTATGCGAGTAGGATAGGTTAAGGGTTTTTTTTGTAAAAGCTTAGCATGCAAGCAGACGGCACACCTGATTGGAAGCAGTTACCGTCGCCTCTGGAGATTTGTAAACATTACAGTCGCTGAAGGGAGACTAGAACGTGGTCATTAATGACGGAACACAGCTCAAGGAGCCATCGAGACCGGCAAATTCTCTAACACATATGTGGTTTGATTTATCGCCCCTTACGATAGGCCGCCCGGCCTCGGGAAATTGTATTATGTCTTCGTTCCTGCACGGATAATAGGTTTCCTCTATAAATACGTTGTGTGTATTTAAAATCTTTCGGCCTTGTTACTACTGAGTTATACGAACTTTACAGGCTCGTTATAAATACATTATCATAAATTTTATTCGTAATGGTTTTTTGAAAACGTGATAGAACGTGGATATTTTGTTCAAGGAGTTCGCTGTTCAGTCCATTGAAAAGTTGCGATTACATTTATGATACGAGGTAATTAACTAACTCC
Organism: Dendrolimus punctatus; assembly: GCA_012273795.1. Classification (NCBI taxonomy): domain Eukaryota; kingdom Metazoa; phylum Arthropoda; class Insecta; order Lepidoptera; family Lasiocampidae; genus Dendrolimus; species Dendrolimus punctatus. The sequence continues at coordinate 12,626,954 of CM022543.1, forward strand.
GTTGACTCGGCGACCCAAAATGTGTCTTAGCCTCCGAAACGAAAACACGCCACCTGTTAAAGATGGTTATCGGTAGGTATTTACCGTACGAAACGTCTGTGAGAGCGTGGCATTTCGCCGTTCAATCCGGCGCTAAGAGCTATGATAAAGTTAATAATTTCAGCATCTTTGTTGCACACACATAATGGCATGGAAACGAAACTTTATAATAATGGGATTTATTGTGGACGTAGTGACGTCCTGTAATAGTAACAAATATGAGAAGAAAAATAATAAAAACACATATCAAATTTATTTATTCAAAACATAGTTAAACAGTTTGCGTATATGTTATAGTGTACACATTTTTTGGTCATATAGAAGCATACAATATTTACAATATTAAAAAAAATATATATAAAGTTAAATGAAACATATGAGAAAAATGAAACTCAAACAGTAATAGTAATAATAACATTAATGACTCAAGGAAAGTACCTAATTATTCACAAGTGAGAAATTCGTCCACCAAGTAAAACATTCTATTTAAGAGCCATTCTTTTAACTGAATTTTAAATTAACCATATAGTTACTAATACATAGCATTGACTAATTAATATAAATAGACAAAATAAATTATTATGTCTTAAACAACGGCTCTACCACGTTTTAAAGAATGGGCTCTGCTAGGCACTTGACTGTAAGGTTCTCCTTATTATTTTTAGTTTTACTACTGTCGATACCCTAAAAGCATATAGAGGAAAAAAATGCTTGTTTTGTAATAACAATTTGAAATCAATTTTGCAACTAGCGCTTAGTCATCTATATCCACATTTAATTGACATCATTATATGTAACGATATTGCAGTTTATTGTATCTATAAAATCGAGTTCAAGGGATTCAGGATTTAAGCTAATTTCGCAAACCGTTCTAGCTTAGTCATGCAGCAAGACATTTGGATCGACAACACAAACGTTTAAAATTTCTACAATCGAGTTAAAGAAATAAATATAAAGAAATGACTGTGTGTGTTAATAATTATACCACAAAATGTTTTCTAGGTTCTAATCTTATTCACAAGTGCACAAACTGGTAGGCGATCCACCTTATGGTTAGTGGCTCATGGGTACATCAAGGGAGCCAATGCATTGTCTGCCTGATAACTTGCTCAGGCTAAAAACGAGACGTGTGGCGCAAACATGGGGTGGCTAAGTCTAGCAATGTTACAATGTTATTTTATTCTAATCTAAAAAATATAAAATACCTAACTTGTTTATGCTACATTCGTTATTATAAAAATGTATGTGCTATTTTACTCTTCATTAGATAGTAATTTGCTTTGCACGATGCCACTTTTGTTTTTATTCTTTATCACTAGAATATTTATAATAAATTAAGAATTTCCTTTAAGTCAGGTTACCTGAAAAAAATCTCATCTAACGATAAGGTCGTTTTTTGATTTATCAAGTAATTATTGTACATTTTATTTTTATTTTATTTTATTTTACAAACCCAATATCTTTCTATATTTTTTTTATTTCGGCGACCAATAAAATTTTATCTATCTATAATTTTCCTGTCTATATTACTGTGGAGCGGTTATGAAAAAACAATATACCTATATATAATACAGTTAGTGATTATGTATTTAACTAATTCAATTGACCCAATAAACCCCAGATCTTGTTTGCCTTGATAGCTTGGACAAATCCTCAAAGGAATTGGGTATGTATTGTATAATGAAATCGATGGAAATCTATGGTGTATATATTAAGACACGTATACATACATAACTTCACGCCAGGTCCCTTGCGGGGTAGGCACGAACAACAGAGCGCCATTTAGGCTTATTCTTACACACCTCACTTGCTTCTTTGACATTCATAGTTCTTGTCATGCACGCTCGTCTGTTCTTAAGGCTCCTGACATCACCTTCTGCTAGTACACGATCAATTTGATCATGGAAGGTGTGTCGTAGCCTTCCGCAACTTCTGCATCCATCCACTTTTGCATTGTATATCTGTTTAGTCATTCTTTCATCATACATTCTTTCCACATGCCCGAACCACCGGAGCATTCCTTTCCTTACCTTCACCCCGACACTCTCTTTCAGACCAACTCTCTTTCTTACTTCGGTATTACGAACGCGGTCCGCGAGCGTCACTCCGCAGATTTTGCGCAGTGCTCGCATCTCGACCGCGTTTACTCTACTTCCGTGCTCTCTATTCCATACCCAACTCTCGCTTCCGTATGTGAGCGTAGGTACCAGCACCGCGTTGTGTATGGCAAGCTGGGCCTTCTGGCTGATGTTCTTAGCGCCTAGAAGTTTACCTAACGCTCCATTCACACTATTCCCCAAATTTACTCTTATGTCTATGTCAGCGGTGTACCTTCCATCCCTGCTAAAAGCACATCCGAGATATACAAACTCATTCACTTTTGCAGCATAACATCATCGTCCATTATCCTTGCATTCGTTCTGGTTGTTTCTCTTTCAAACACCGTCACCTTTGTTTTCTTTGCATTCAAACGTAAGCCTCCGCCTGACAGTCATCTTTCATCATTGTGACTAGTGTTTGCAGTTCTGATGGCGATTCGGTTAAAAGCACGGTATCATCTGCATAAAGCAAGCTGCTAACAACTAGATCACCCATCCGCACCCCAACATCCATCGATCTTAATCTCTGGAGACAATTGTCCAGATATAGGACAAAGAGCAAAGCCGACAGCACGCAGCCCTGCCGGACGCCAATATTGACGTCAAACCAGGGCGACAGGCTGCCGTCCACCCGCACGCATGCCATACAGTCATGCCATTAAGACACGTATAGATATGTAATTTTCGATTCTAGACATCGGGGGAATTCTTTTGCAGATTTATGACACTTAAAACATCTTTTGTGTTTAAAAAAAGTTAAGTTTTATTTTTAGGTTTCAGATGCGGTGTCGTTATATGTCGCATTTATTTATTATTTCTGATATAAAGCGAATTTTGGGTGGTTATAAAAAAATTAACCACAGAGGCTATATTAAAAAAAAGTTCGCATCTGTTCATATTGAATAAATTCGCCCTATATATTCAGGTTGTTTTTTTAAATATCGTATGGTGTAATTACTTTCAGAAATATGTTGTAAATAAATATATGTTTAATAAAAATACGAAACTCGAAATACCCGCTTTTTAGTTTATGTGTATTTTACTATCAAGGGAGTTTTCAGAGTCCCATTTATAACTTGCAGGTTTAAACTAAGTTTAATAGTAATAAAATTAAATTTCGGGGGTCATCATTTGTCTAGTATAAGAACAAACACTTTCTGAATTGTAACGGATTTTATACTTCTCGTTTTGTATTGATGACTAGATTTGAAATTGATATTTCTGTTTGGGACAAATAAACGGTGAACGTATTAGGTATCTATTAACGTAAATATCTGTTTATAGGTTTTAAACACCAAGGCTGACTTGAATCTGTTCTACTATTTCGAACATAACGTTTGGTCAATGTGTCTTTTTCTATAGAAATAAATAAAATGGTAAAAATTGATATAAAAATGTCCTGTGGATTACAAAATTTAATTGTAAACAGCTATCTGTATCATTTAATGATAGTTTTTAGAATTATTGTCTCTCTGAAAGTTTGTCTTAAATATAGATACTCCATATGGATTTTAATAATAGTGTTAGGAATTAAAATAATAATTTTATTCTAAATTTTAGTATCTGTTTAAGTTTGATAACTTTCAGGGTTCAGAAGATGATACCTATAAAGTCCAGATCCCATGCGAGCGAAGTGGCGAGCACATCTGGTTTATAATATTTCTATTATTGACCTTGCTTAGTCATTTTGATGCACTCACAGAAAAATATCTTGTGCCACTTGCTTACTATTTGAGAAAGTAGAAAGTTTTCTAACATCGATTAACCGTGTAGATAAAATATCCTCATTCACCATTCGTAGAATAAACACCAATAAAACTAATATAAGACCACTTGATTGTGATTGATATTTACGTAAAATAAAAAAAATCAAATATGCACTACAAAAAAAATAATAAAAAAACATATTAAAATTGTAAACAATTACGAATAAAGTTTTTATATAATCAAAAGTACTAAAATGATAAAAAAGATCTTACCGGTGTTAATGTTGCTGTATTAAAAATCCAATGTAATACAACAAAACTTATTTACGATGTTAGTTGTACACGCGCGCAATATTACACACGTGCGGCGCGTTGCAGCTGCGTACGCGCATCGACTGGCAGCTCGCCGACCAACACCAACTTTCTCCAGTAACGGTATAATTCTACATTTCAAGTATCACACATCTTACAAAAATCAAGTGCATGTCACTTTGTTTGATTGGAATATATCAGCTGTGTAATTTCGAAACCTACCAAGTGCATTACTCATTCATGCATTACATAGAAATAGAATAGAAAATACTTAATAAAGTAGTTAGTAAACAATAGTTCACCAAATAAACAATTACAGAATTAATAATTACGATAATGGCAAAACCAAAAGAGGCCTTATCGCGTAAAGCGATCTCTTCCAGGCAACATGACTGAGAGGATACTTTTAAGGATGCTTACGTCTAGTTATAGTTAAATTAAAAAGAAGTAAAATAAAAAAGGGAGAATAGTACAATGTGAGCAGTAAACAGCTAAGTGAAGAAGAATACATATTCATGCTTGTGCTCCTTCTTTTGTCTTCCTGCATTTTTCTCATTCCCATCATTTGCCCTCTAGTTATAATATCTCTACTACACACCTGTCCACACTTCTTCGTTGTTGATATTGTTTTGAGTTGCGGGACTCGAATTAAAATGCCGTTGGAATTATGATCGAGTTTATTAGAACCATACAAACACGTATAACACAGGTTCAAATATAACCGAACACCTCAAATCCAAACGTAATGCAGAAGCACGCAATTCAATAAAACACGCAAAGTCCGTCACTAATAGATTGCCGAATGTACACACGTCACGCTTTGATCGTAGATGTCGCTGAATTGCCCCCCTCCCTCAATCAGGCCATCGTTTTATACTGTATACATGTAATGTGCCCGCCCGGCAATGTGGACCGAAATTCCTAGAATCAGCTTGTACTTTATAATCCGTAACACCTGGCTAATGATTCAGGCGTAAGCGGCCGCAACGATTACAATAGCACAATAGGCTGTTCTCTAGCAACGTATGCCAATAAGTAAGTAAACAAAAGAAGACGATCATAAAAAAATTACAATTAGTTCAAATTCCGAAAGGTAATAAAATAGGTTTTTCGTGATATGCGGGTGGAGTTTGTTTTTGTCGGTACCTTAGTTGTAACAATATCAATTGACGGGAGGTACGGGCTGTCCGTTTATGGAACTCCCTGCCACTCAACATCAGACAAGATAAATCAGGATCATCTTTCAAATTCATGGCTAATTTTGTATAGTATATGAAGTCCATTATTTATTTATTCTGTTTTGAATGTTTCATAATTATTATTTATTGTTTACGTCGCTACTGTCATGTTTTAATATTTTCCTTAGTCTAGGGAATTGCATGGAAGAGGTCGCTTTAGGTGATTAGACCGCTCTTTGTTAAACATTTATTGTACTTAGTTTTTAAGAAGGTGGTGTTTCATTTTTAATGAACAATAGTCTTTTCATTCATTTATAAATCTCAATATCTTTTTGAATTTGATTACAACACCTTAACATAATACAGGTTTTTACCTAGTTTTAGATGTTGAAGCCCTTACCTTACTAGTTTTTTAGAGCAAACTTTATTGTCCTTTATACTGTTACCGCTACATGTTTTACTGAATAAAATAAAAAAAGCTATTGCATAGCATTTTTTATCTACTTATGCATTTATAATTATTTATTATTATTTTATTATATTTGATCAAATTGGTCGTGTACTAGCAGAAGGTGATGTCAGGAGCCTTAAGAACAGACGAGCGGGCATGACAAGAGCTATGAATGTCATAGAAGCAAGTGAGGTATGTAAGAATAAGCCTGTATGGCGCTCTGTTGTTCGTGCCTTCCCCGCAAGGGACCTGGCGTGAAGTTATGTATGTATGTATTATTATTTTTATTGATGCAGTTATTTTTTCATTGATATTAATTCAAGTTACACTTTTTTTAGCGTGGTGACCGATAAGAAAACAAATCACCTATGTATACATATATACCTACATGTATACTAACGGGGCGCACATGCGGTGAGTTTATTATAAAAATATGATAGATACCTCTATAAGTAATAGGTCTATACCTAAACTATATACTTTCTCACCAACAGCTGCTTACGCATTCGTCCGATTTCGGAGAAGCTCGTCGTCCAAATTTAAATACCTGACATACTCGAACCGCTACGAGGTTCGCGGCTCCTGTGGCCACTGCACGCCTCCGCTCGCCGCGCCCGCCTCAGGCCCCCGTCAATTAGTGTGGACGCACACATACACGTCAGCGAATGCTCATGTAGGCGAAGTGGGAGGTGTTAGGTTTTATTTTAGTTACGGAATTTCTTGATTCGGTCGCCGCGCTTAAAGCCCGCGACAAAAGCTTGGCAATAGTTGAAAAATTCATACCAAAAAATCTATACATACAACAGTTTATAACAAACTCATCAGTATTAGACTTCAACGATATACCATATCTAACTTATTTACTAAGTTTATTGGGAGTGATGCCATATTTTGGTACAGACTTTACTACATCTTTTAGCACAATACTTCAGCAAATGCTTAGTTAGCTTAGTAATCAATGCACAAATATTCATTAAAAAGCAAAGTCTGTTGCTAGGTTTTAAAATTGCACAGCAGTTATGCTCTGAATAGATATATTTGTTTATTTTATATTCTTAAAATCCTTGGAAACTTTTAGTCTAGTGATTGTAAGTTATATTATGAAAAATTGCTTTGGGCTGCTTTGGAGCAATTATATCATCTGGTCTAGCCTCGAATTGCTAAATAACAATAATCTTTGAAACAATTTTTGAGGAATTTGAGAGTTTTACCGTAGTAGTAGTTTTTGTTATTTGTAAGAACCCTAAAAGTGTGTAGCCAAAAATTATGCTATCGCAAAAATCCTTTTGATTTAGTATTTTTCAAGCCGTTAAAAAGTCCAGGGGTAGGCGTTAGCTTAGAGGTTTTTTAAAATAATAGCTCAAGTTATTGATAAATATTATTATGGATTAAATAAACTTAATCTACAGTTCTGTGTAGGTTTTCATGCCCAGTTATTACATTATCATTCATCATATACGTACATATTGAGCGCAACATGTCCAATTTTTAGTCTTTGGGCGGCTCCAGACGGTAGGCACGATAGGCCACTGCTTACGGCGGAAAAATTTAGGGGTGGCAAAAATATCTTCAAATTACTTAAACCTAAAGCCCAAAATAACACAATACCTAAAAATATATCTGAATTCGTTCATTTAAATCTAAAAAATATATGAGTTGTGAATAGGGTTCCGGTGTCAATTTATACAAATTATGTTTGTTGTTGCAATAAGGGCAATTACCGTACCCTGTTGCGGATGATTGAAACTCTCGTCTCGGGTGATTTTCTTTCGGCTGATATTTTTGATAGGTGGGTGTAATGTGTTTACAGTTTTAGTTTAGGAGAGAAAGGTAAAATGTACGAAATACCAAACAAAACGAGCGCTGTAATGACACTTATTTAATAGCTGAAAATATATTAATATGAATGTGTTGTTAAGCGTTAGGCCGCAGTTGTTTATTTGTAAAATTTGTGCTGACTATTGTACATACTTTATAAACCACTCTCTTCCTTATCTTCTGTCAATAATGTGGGGTCCACACAATATGTAATTTAATTCGATACTTCTCTATTCTCATATACGTCTTCTGTCACACAACAAATCATCATGTCATCCTTCACACAATGAATCCATCTCTTTTTTGGTCTGCCTTTTCATTTGTCAAACTTCCATACCATACAATTACAGTATTATCCAAGTATACTCGTATTATATACCTATTACTTCAGTTTTTTCTTCACGGCATTGCGTAGATATCTTGTGTTGTATATCGCTCCTAGGAAGTTGCACAATATATTGTTAGCCAATTAATAGCCAATAAAGCCCTGCTAATTTCCTAAGCTACAATAATTATTTATTTATTACATTTTGTTAATGATTACAATGTTAAATGCATACCTCGATATACATCATAAATAATATAAGGCTGATATTCATTTTTTTGTGAGCGGTCTTACCGCTTATAAGCGATTTCTTCCAGACAATCCAGTGTATGACGGGGGTGCGCAAATAAGATAAAAATAATGAAATATATATGAATAATTACTGTGAATAGATAAATTACATCTTACATAAATATAATACAATAATCTAATCAATATTTTAAAAAGAACATAGTTTGATATTGATTGTTATTTATAATGTGAGATAATATTTTTTAAAGTTTTTAAACATTGACCATGACATCCAATGTCTCACATTTTTAGTCAATGAATGAGTTCTGCACAGCGAACTCTGTTAATATTTTTTCTTACCTTGACTTATCACATACGAGAAGTTCTTTCACTACCTGACTTAATTGGGAAATTGTAATGTCAAATTTTTGACACGGAAGCACTCGGGGCAAAGGTTTCATACAAAAGATAGTATGTCGGAAATACTTAAAGGTTTATTTGATGACCTACAAAACGTACCTTGACTTTTGGTAATATTATTAAAGCATATTAAAGTAATTAATTGTATAATCATAAATAATGATTATCAGTTATAAAACTAGGGTTTTAAATATCAACTGTACTATATCACTTTATTTAAAAAAATACAGATTCATAGATTTAATTGAATTCGGGAAAGATCTTTATCCCTGTTTATATAGAATTTTTCCAAGTCATCGATTAAGTAGATATCAGTCCCAACGATGATAAGTATTTATTCACAAGTTAAACTATTTCACAAATGCAATAAAAATTAGGCTTTAGCTCATTGTCAAACGTTCTTTCAGCAAATTGATCCTTCCTTCAGGGCCCCGAGTCTGTAACTCAAATTGGTATTTGAATCAAATTGGAGTCGTAACTTTCGACGGTTTTGATAGTCAGTAAATCATATACCCTCAATACTGAATCAATCTTAATTTGACCAAGACCGAGAATTTTAGAAACTACGGATACTTGATCATCGTTAGTCGGTTAGATCTTAACTTGCACTGACATGGGTTTATTGTGAAAGTCACAACCTTGCACTAACACCAGGCACTAACACCATGACAACACTAACTTTTGCAGTTAGGTGTAAGATATAATTTAGGTAAATACTTAAACAGCGCCATCTAGTAACCCAGCGTATTTATTTTTACTAAGTATAACTTTCAGAACGTAAGAAAATGTCTATGCGCATTACCTATGTTGTTAGTTAGTACCAGGCTTCTTAGTTACTGGAAATTACGCTAGGGGGCGCTTTATTAAAAATGTATTTCCTACGGCGTGAGTGATTTGTCTAGGTTCAATGCCCATTAAGCATTTACGTATTTGAGTATTTGTCATTTGACTTTTTGAAACTTTATTCCTTACGAGGAAAGTTGTTTTAAAACAAAATAAATTAACTGTATCTAGAATAAATTAAAGATATTTTGGGAAATATTGGATAAAAATTAGTTTAATTTCTGGATAATATCAAGTAAACTTTAAACGCCAGTTATAATGATAGTAAAAGAAGCGAAACCTTTATGCTGGAATCGTACCAATTGGATAAAAATTTAGGCGAGCGGGGGCGGCATTTTAACTTTTTGTCCCCCTTTGAAATAAATCAAGATCCAGGGCGGGCATAAAGCATTATTATTGAATTAAATAATAACAAAGGAGAAGGCTGAATATTTATTGATCTATCGTGATCGCAGTAAGTAGTAACAAACATAATAAAAAACGCATTATATACGTACTTATTACTCATAACACGCGCAGCTATAAGAATATAGTTATGATGTACTTAAGGATTTACAGATCCATAATATTCTTTTCCAAGACAGTAGTCAGTACTCGCCCTAAATTAGGTAGGGCCAAGATATTATTCTTATGATTTAGGTGACAGTTTATTAAATCACTTAAATTTAACAAATTGACTGTTTTTGTGATTTTTCATTTGGAGTTCATCTAGGATAGTCTTGAAATTGTATATGCCTACTGCAGTCTATTTCAAAAGGTGCTATAGGAGAAATTAGGTAAACTGAGGAATAAACATCGTGATTCTACGTATAAGATTATTATGACATAGTAACAGGATTAAATATCTTCTAATATATAACAATCTCGTGTCACGGTGTTTGTGGTCGAACTCCTCCGAAACGGCCTAACTGATTATGGTGAATTTTTTTGTAGGTATATTTGGTAGATATGAGGTCGTGAAGTATGTATTTTTCATCCTTTTTATGGTGTTTTTTATGGCAGAACAACGTTTGCCGCATCAGCTAGTATTTTTTTAAATTGAATTTATTTAAGTATTTATATTTTTAATCATTCTAATCTCTCCATAATGCTATTTTTACACTATAATAAATATTGGTTCACGGTTATTAAATTTAATATATATTTATAGGAAACTACGATAACGCTGCAAGTTACGTTTTATGGATGTATCAGTCATATCACTTTATTTGAACCAGACTAATTAATCTTAATTATTTAGATAAAAAGTAGACACTTCCTTCGGTTCTATTAATCTAGGTAAAGCACTAACTGGATGTTCTAATCTTGAAATCAATTCTGTAGTCACATCTGTTCTCTAAACACGTAGCCATTTACGTCATTGTTGTGATGGGAAGTTACCCTGAAATGGGTTTTGAAGGTCAAGTCAGGTGGAGGGTGCTAGGTTCGTGCTCCGAACTGCGCGCGCAGGCCTCGCCTCTCAGTCGAAGTCGATCTGCGGAGTCGCGCGCCGACACCGGCCGGTTGTAACCTCGATAACCTGCAACCGGCGCGTTAATTAAAAAAAATATCACCGGTACATTTCATCAAACCTCCAATATCAACCAATATACCAACAGCCAACATTACATCCAACTTCCAACAAAGAAGTTCTTAGTGATAGTGAATGTGATTATCAACATTGTGACTTTAATTAAGTGAGTATGTTTTTAATTAAAAATGTAATTATTTTCGAGCTAAGGTTTCACATACATAGCTCACGGAGCTCGAAAGTATTTCAAGGCGATCTTGCTGGCTGTGTGCTTTGGTGCGCTTAGACTTTGAATTCCTCAGAAAATTTATTCCCATTACATCACAATATTAATAAAATAATACTTACGTTATGTACTTATACTTGCAGCGTTTGAAACTAGTGCTAATAAATTAAAGATCTGAGATCAAATTGTTACCTATAAATATAAATAGTATAATAGAAAGTATAGTAATTCGCATAATCTATGACCCCTAAATTAGGGAAAGCAGTCTAAAAAAGGTATCGCTCAGTTTTAAGTTTGTTAGCCGCTGTATTGCACAATTCTCGGCTGACTGGTTCAAATATTTGTTCCAACGTAAATATTTCGAATTTTCAACTATTTAAAATTTAAAAAATATGGTAATACAAATTTAATTGCTGAAACTAAATTGACAACTTGCTTTCAAACTAAAAAATAAGGTATTATTTTACACATTTTGACACAAGTTTGAATTTTCAGTGTTCAATTTAGTATATAAAAAACCTGCTCATCCTGTTCACAATAACTTGATTTTCATTCATTGCCAGGGTTTTTTATTTCATTGAATGAGTTCAGCAGACAGGCAGACGGCCCACCCGATTGAAAGCGATTACCGTCGTCTATGGACGTTTTAAACATCAAACCAGATACCAATGTGCTGTTGCATTCTTAAGGGAGATTGAAACCTTTCCACTAATACCGGAATGCAACTCAAGGTTGTTATGTCCAGCCATCCAGTGGAGCAAATACCCTACCACCTGGCTGTGGTTGTTTTGTCGCCTCTTACGACTGACCGCCCGGCCTTCAAGAATAGGTTAGGTACTTAGAGCTACTAATAATCAAAAATATAAGATAACCCTAAAGCTAAAGTCAAAACTCTCAAAATCACAACAATTACTATAAAACTGTACAAAAAACAAAGAACTTTTTTGCAAAATTTGTATTGGTAAACTACTAGCCTCTGCCCGCGTCTTCGTCCGAGTGGAATAGTAAAAAAAAAGTAAGTTAAAAACCTCCCCGAATTTGAAACATTCTTCATTGATGCTCCGCTCCTATTATATGATACAACTATATAGCCTTCCTCGATAAAAGGGGTATCTAACACTAAAAGAATGTTTTCAATCAGACCATGTTCATAAGTGCGTTCAAGCAAACAAATAAACAAATTCTTCAGCTTTATATATTAGTGTAAGATTTCATTACATGGTATATAAGTAATGTTCCAAAAATGGAGCAAGCAAGTACCCTTATGGTATCCAAGAGGGGACATCAGAAGACAGGGGCGTCCGAAGACAAAATGGAGTGAAAATATCTGTCTAACCTTAGGACCATAATGGACCAGAGTTGCAGAAGCCCGAGCTCAATGGAAAGAGCTGGAGGAGGCCTATTCCAAGAGGCACGCCGAATTGCGTGATATACTATAAGAAATAAAATAGAAAAAGAAAAAATGTTAAATTGCATGCATGTAATTCGGAATAAAGGGCTTTATTATTATAATTATATAGGTAATGTTACGTTTGGAGAGTTGGTAACCTTGCATGTCAGCTTATCGCGAATTGGGATTATAAAATACTACATTGTTATAGGGCACCGGATACATACATACCTACATGCCTAAAGGGAAGACAATAAAATACTTGATGACAGGATAAAAAAAATTGTTCGTTTTGTTTATATAATTGGAAATACTTCCATGAAAGTAAAACTCGATCTAATGTAATTATCAGTTTTATTAACTGCTTAACCGAAATGGTTAAAAATACCGTACGACACAATTAATTTATATAATTAATTCTTTCCGTTATATGACGAAATTTATGTATTTCATGGTCATTACAGTAACAAAAATGTATTATTAGGTAAATAATGTTTTCAGACTAAGTACGAGTGTTTATTTAAATCAAGGTCACTTTGAAACGTAGATCAAGTTAAGTTAACAAATTGTGAAATATGAAAGAATAGTTTCGTTAACAAAGATGTATTTACTATAAGTACAGTACATGTTTGTTTTGACATAGATACTATTCTTGACAGGAATGCAATATTTAAATCCAATGTCGAATGCAATTAATTTACAATACAATAATAATATTATCTTATAATAATATATAAAGTTGAAGAGGTAGTTTGTTTGAACGCGATAATCTTAGGAACTATTGGTCTGATTTGAAAAATTCTTTCAGTGTTAGATAGCCTATTTATCGAGGAAGGCTATATATTATCATCACGCTAAGACGACTTTTTTAACTATATACGTATGTGATTACAGTAGTACTTTATTAATACAATTTTTCTTTAGGAATTTTTTAAACGATAATCACTGAATGACTTTTCTATTCTATTTCTGTAAGTTGATTAAATATAACATAAAAGATCTTCTTAATGCATTCAATTAAATATTCATTCAACTCGCTTTGTATAACGTTTTTAAAATAGTTTAGTTCAAAATTACGTACTAAGTAATAAAACTGTTGCATAACTCTCACTGGCAGTGGGGAGTGCACCAAGAGCATAAGTTACACTTCTTTTATCTAATTTTATTGTTGAATGTTTTAGAGATATATGAAATTACGTTTTTATTATAATATTTCGTTCTACAGCTCCATAACCTGTAGTCGGTCGGTAGGTGAAGTTGGAGGAACGCTCTTCAGGACTAGACAACCTCTTTTATCAACACTATCTATGCGTCTTAACTAACTAACTCCGTTGGCTCAGCGACCCAAAATGTGTCTTGGCCTCCGAAACGAGAATACGCCAGCCGTTCCTGTCCTGTGCGATTTCTTGCCAGTTAAGGGCTTGAAGCGCACACAGGTCAGCCTCCACTCTGTCCCTCCACCGGTATTTGGGGCGACCGACCGGACGTCGCTCATCCATCCCAAATAGGCCCTCTTTACGCTACAATCCTCTCCATCCGTAACACGTGACCGAGCCAACGTTTGAGTCCAACGAGGAGAGACGATGACAGATGGAGGATTCGAACCAACGTCGAAATTAAAAACCTCGTGGTCGAGCCTAAGATAATAGGAGAGATAAAGTGTATGCTACTTACAAGCGCTAACTAATACACCCATTATAAATAAGTATAGAGTTGGTTAACTTCTTGGCTAACTGTGGCTGATGGCACAGAAAATCCTGGTGAGACGTGACGTACCCTGAGTATCACTTGTTCCCCTGAAACAGGGAGGAAAGGGTCCAATAATAGGACGCTTAAATAATATATTACCTGATATGTATAAATAAGTATTAAGTATACTACTATGCACGGTGTAACGTGTAGACGTTACACCGCAGCTAAGTCGTGGTAGCGTAATTGCTAGCGCGCTCGTCCCATACTCGAAGGGCCCGTGTTCGATCCTGGCCGGAACGCATGCACCACTTAGAGAGTTTTCTGGCCTAATGTGCATATTGTTACAATTACCAAGTGCTACTAACGGTGAAGGAAAACATCGTGATGCAACCTGCAAATCAATTAACCGATGCGTCAAATCTGCCAAAGTGACTAGGACAAGCGTGGCGGGTATACTGCCCGTTCCCCTATAATGGGGAACGGACAGTATAACCGCCATCCTTGCTCAAGGCCAAGGCCCCAGCTCATCTGTGGAACATTTATGGGCTTAATATATATATATATATATATATATATATATATATATATATATATATATATATATATATATATATATATATATATATATATATATATATATATATTAGGGTGATCCAAAAAAAAAAAAAAAAATTTTTTCCAAACAGGCTCAAGTTTCTTTTGGGTGTAAAAAAATTTCTGTGAAAAGATGAGCCCATAATATTAATATTAAGATAGTCCTCATCGCATTTTTTTAATTCCCATAAGAATAACACAGGTTTTTTTTTGCTTCTGATTTTTGTACCGTTCAAACGACTGGTTGAATGTTAAATCGCTGTTCCAATCTTTATAGAGAATTGAACGCTCTGCAAAACAGGTCTGCTAACATTTTTTGATTTGTCCACGCGTTCAAAAGTTATTCAAGATCAAAGTTCAATTGTTCAAAAATTTGATCGAATTTTATAAACGAAACTGTTGGTTTCAGTGTCAAAATAAGGATATTTTTTTTTGTCAAATATAATACAGTTCAGAAGGATTTATTTGAAGGCAAGCAGCGAGCGCCAAAACTAGCGTTTGTACACGAGCACGTATGTCGTGCGTTCGTGTTGAAGGCGTGAGTCGGACTGTAGCCGAAAATCAAAAATCGACCCTAATATATATATAATCTTTAGTTATCTGTTATATATATATATATATATATATATATTATATATATATATATATATATATATATATATATATATATAACAGATAACTAAAGATTTATAAACACTGCAATAAAGCCACATAAGCAAAAACATCACTATAAATTTGCACAAGTGTCTGTCTGGCATTTGGCCAAAGAGCGAATTTATTAACTAGAAACGAACGAGTTTTATGCATTAGTTTTTAATTAATTTTTAAACTGAAGATTTTAGTTAAAACAGCTACAGCTAAATATGCAGCAACTACCTTACCTATCAACATTATATATTGAGGCCAATGTGGCAATAGTAAGGACAACTAATTCGAAAAACATAATGTACCATATATTGACGATGACAAAAATAGCTGTGTTTGTTAAGGAAAATATTGCTTACCTGGCTAATCATTACAAAGATTATATACCTAATAATGTTTATATAAGCGTCATTCTTTTGTACTTTTACAACATTGCGGTTAAATGTCGTATTGTTCCACTGTTAATAGGCTTTATCGACAGCAAAATGTTAAACAATGGAAATACTGCCGTTAAACATATTACTCATTTTTGTGAAACTAACATATGTAAACCATTATATGTAATAATGTATTTTAAAGGCAAATATCTAAGATTTTTTTCTTTACATGGTACACATGCATAGCAGCACATAATATTAATGATACAATCCTCTCAGATACGTATTCGACGAGAAATATTTGTTTGTACACACTGTTTCAGAAAGAAAATCTACGCATTTTAAAACATTTAAATTGCGCCAAGCCGTTGAAGGTAAAGTCCACGAAAAACAATTACAGAATGTATGTTCTGAAACAGGCATTGTATCTCGGTGAAAAACTTCTATTTTATTCTTCTTGGTGCGGGCTCCAACGCCTTTGGCATTGATTTTGACAATGTCAGAGTAAAAGCGACAGGTGATAATATATTAAATTAAATGTAGCAAAGAAATATGGCTTTAACACACTACTCTTCTTCCATGGCTATAATCCCAAAATTATTTTATTAGTGTTCGCCCGTGGTCGAAATTCCATAATAATAATAATTAATTTCAATTATAAATTTGAACATTATTAATTTTCTGTTGTCAAAGAAAATTCTTCTATAATCACGGATTTCGCCAAGGCTACACTGTTAATTTGATTTTAACAATAAACAAAAGAGTATATATGCGTGTGACATGTGTCAAATACATGGTAGTGTGTGTAATGTTTTTCTTATTGATTTAATGCATTCTTTATGCATAATTTAAAAAAATAATTAGTATTCTGCATTCTTCTTCTATAAACTATAGAAATTTCATTCTCCTCTTTCCGCGCAATTTTCGTAGAAAATGTTTCTGCTGTGTTTTTACTTCACGTATTAATAAAAAGATTTTCATACCTTCTCAACTAATTTTCAGATAAAACACCTTTCCTGAAGATTTTACATGAACTTAGGATGCCCTTACTACCTACCTAAAATTGGCAATTAAACTACCCACTTATAAAATTTTGCATTTAAGAATACTTTTTATCTTTCATACAAGTACAATTATTATGGACAAACAAAAACATAATTCAGTTGGTTTAATTTATTTGAATATTTACTAATATGACCGTGACCCGCAAACGCTTTTCTGCCATAAACATAAAAAATAAAAACAAAAATACTAAGGCGGGTGAAATTTACTTTATAACCTATTCTCATACCAAATATACCACAAAGATCGTGACACGAGACTATTATATATTAGAAAGAAGATTTCAGGAAAGGTGTCCCATAGTTATAACAAACATACATACATACATAACTTCACGCCAGGTCCCTTGCGGGGTAGGCACGAAAAACAGAGCGCTATACAGGCTTATTCTTACACACCTCACTTGCTTCTTTTACATTCATAGCTCTTGTCATGCACGCTCGTCTATTCTTAAATCTCCTGACATCACCTACTGCTAATACATGATCAATTTGATCATAGAAGGTGTGTGACTGTTAACTTTTGCATCCATCCACTTTTGCATTGTATATCTGTTTAGTCATTCTTTCATATAGTTTCTTTAGTTATAGCATAATGCATAAAATTAACTTACAATTATTAAAATGATTAATAATTAAGTGAATATACAATACAAATACACGCATTCACATACACACACATGTTATCTCTTAGGTAAATTATTATGCATTACGCAGCAGTGCCTAATGTAGGTGCAATAAATAATAAAATATAAATAGCAGATCTATATAGTAGAGTTTTCTATACTGTGTTTCTATTTGGAGAATCAGTAAAAGAAAAGAAAAGTTCTAGGTAGCAGGTCGATATGCCTTCCGAATACTTCATTTAGCAAGATCAGTTTCCCAAAACAGCTTGTTAATAAATATTAATGAACTTGGCAAAACACGACCATTCAACTGGGCCCTTAAATAATTTAAATACTAAACATATCTTGTTCCGAAATATCAAGTTTTTCAAGGTTGTTTCTACTATAGTATGCGGCGAGTTTCCTAATCCTATAACCTATTGCTACAGTATCCGCCGGGTGCCACCGCGGGCTAAAGATAGTTGTGCAATATTTTTTTTACTCTACAAGCCAATAAAATGTATACAGGTCACGGCCATAATTGAGCATAATGTTATCAAATAAAAATATAAATAATAATATAGTCACTCGGTACAGCCATGCTTGACGTGGTAGGGCCATGCTTGACGTGGTAGGGCCATGCTTGACATGGTAGAGCCATGCTTGACGTGGTAGGGCCATGCTTGACATAGTAGAGTCATGCTTGACGTGGTAGGATCATGCTCGAATCATTACCATGATTTCATTCTTAGGCACCGACTGTAACCCATGATTAAACTAAATAATCGCTAAAAATGTATGCATAAACAGTGATTATTTTATTTTAATCGTTGGTTAAATGTCGGTGTACACTAGCATTAATATTGTCTTGATCCACGCTTTCATAGAAAATCGTCATGAAACGGGTACCTTGAGCTTGTTTCGTACGATGACTGAGAATCCGGTGGCCTGTTTCCCCTTCCTCCATCCCATCACTATCACTATTTATTCTATATCCAATTCTTCCTGTTTAATCCTCCCACCCCCATCTAATCTAATCCTTCCTATACCATCCTTGCTGTCCTTTCCTAAGACACGTTGGCTTCACATTTGGTGTTGCAAATCTGTATAAGCGACGGTAACGACTTTTCAGTACGTGAGCCGCTTTCCTGATTGTATTTTTTTATTGCACGAGTTCAGCAAATAGTGAGACGGCCACCTGATGAAAAGCTGTTAACCAGAGGCATTACAAATGCGCTGCTGCTCTCTTAATGGAGACGGGAACCTGGCCATTAATGCCAGAACACTAGTCAAGGGTGTTATGGTGGCGTATTCTAGTCCAGGGGTGGTAGCCATCCAGACGCACAAATACCCTACCACATGGATGTGGTTTGTTTCATTTTCAGTCAAAAATTGAAAGTCATATTTAACTAAAATGCATTAATTCTAATTACAGCCAAAGATGAAGGTCAAATAATGTGGATCAGTAGTGGAAAACCGCATTTTACATTCAATAGTCTTTGAACAGTTATGTTATAAAAATAATATTGTCTAACAAGCAAGATTATCGATAGCGAACGTGCTTGGCTGCCTTACCGTAATCTAGTTTGAACTAGGTAATATTATACTATCTATCTTATTTGAATCTATTTGTACGATCTAGTGATCTAAACATTAACACACCTATTTCGCTAGAATGCAGAGGTCCAGGGTTCGATTTCCGTAAGTCTAAATTTCTAAACGCACATTTAATTCTATACTTTTGTATGCCACAGACCGGCCAGCTCTATATTACTCCGTAGAAAATAATTTAAAGGTTGAAATAGAAACTAAATAACAATATCGCATCACAAATAACGCATTAAACCCATCCATATGCGTGAAACGGCATATAATCATAGCTTTATTCTATATATTGAAGCAAAGGTAAGACTACGACTGCTGTCAAATAAATACCTATTTGTATAAATATTATAATATCGACAACTCGGTTTTTTAGTTATTATAATTAAAAGAAAGTCGAGTTGCTTGTATTATAATATTTAAAGAAATAAGTATTTATTCCACAGCAACAACTGTCATATAAAACAATGAAAGAACACGAAGTAAACCCGCGTTTTCAATGGCAAAGAATAATTAAAGTCAAGGGTTTATTAACCTCTTTCTTTATACGTTTTTTTCGAGATAACTATTTAAAAGGCAAATACAATTTTGTTGCAATGCACGCAACAGATTACAACCTCGCGGGTTAGTACAGAATATTGTAGCTACTTTATTACATGATACAGTAGACTTGACCATGAATGAATCTAAGCATAGAGAAAACAATAGGCGGTCTTATCGATCGAGTTGAAGATTGTTTAGAAGATTTACGCCGGCTCCACACGTTGGCCCCAACCTTGGTCCAATGCCACTCCCCCAACGTGTGGATCTAGAAAATAGTGTTGGCCCCAACGTTGGAGCGACCGTTGGTAGTTGGCCGGCGAGTGTCGGTTTTATCAAAGGAATCTGTGCCAACGTTCGCGATCCGTCCACATTTTGGGGTTTTGCTGTCCTGTTGCAACACGCCACGAGTGCGTACGTCATCCACCATCTTCTTTGACGTGGCTTTTTCTTATTTTTCAATAACAAATATAACGTATACGCACTCAGTACTGTAAAAGCGCTTAGAGAAATTTTAATTTCGGTATCGGACATCTTCACATTAGCTCTGACGGAAAGGAACTAGTATTAAAGTCAACGTGTGTACGCTTTACCAAATTAACCGACCTTCGTTGGTGTCAGCGTTGGGGCCAACGTGTGGAGCCGGCCTGAGAAATTTTCTGCCAACTACCACCAAGATTATGCTTGCCGAGCCCCTTTTACATATCATTCTTTATTACGCTGACGCCATTGATATAGGATTTTTTATATATCAATGGCTGACGCCTGTTATTTTGATTTGGCCGTTGAGCAGCTGAGCAAGCTTGAGCGACTTCAAAACCTCTGTATCAGGTTCATACTTGGGTTGCGAAAATATGATTACGTTTACGAATTTCGTAAAAGACTCAAGTGACTTCCTATATTTTTGTTCACCAAAATACGTAGTAGTAGAGTACACTCTCGCTCTCTTTTACAAGATATGATTTGCCCTGAATTAGTCCTCATTACCTTAAGGAACGATTTGCATTCCTTTGTTTCTCTACAGCCCACAATTTGCGGTGTGATACATATCGTTAACACACTGTGACACCTGCCCACACGTCATCCTTCTATGGTACCATTTGTACAGTGGAGGCTGTCGCACTTAGGATTGCGCTACTTTTTGAAGTGAGAGAAACCAGAACGTTAACGAACGAACGAATGAGTTGTTTAAGAATTTACTCAAAAAGCGTTGCCTCTCCTTAAACAGCTATGCCTAAATAAACTATTTGCAATTATTTATATTGTTACAACTGACAAAGACCAATTCACACCTGTAGTTAATTACCTTTCGGCATTTGACTTCTCTTGTTTACTTTGTGATTAAAATTTGTAATTAGAAAACAGCCCATTGTGTATTGTAATCTTTATGATAGCGAATCAGAAAAGGCCTTTAGACCCTATACAGGCTGAATTTTTCAATCCTAAACTATATGAAATAGCAAAAAATACTCAAAGGAGCCTCGAGGCCGATTTTGATGGAAACTAAATGAAAAATTATTTATTTATTTCTTTTCCACAAAACATAACAATAATGCGGGAAAAAACCTTAACCATGGGTGGAAAAGCCAATTCAATACCCTAGTAAGGAGACTTAATGGATTTTACAAAACTTTTACGACCATAATATTGTAATCACTAATAATAATCACTTCAGTTTCCATCCTATTATAAGTAAAATAATATAGATTCCTATCTAACAGGCTGATTTTGAAAAGAAAATACATTGTAGACCTATGGACACCAGTAGATAGTAGAGAGTAGGTTATAGGAATAAATTTCTGTAAAAACAGCTTCTCATCCTATAAGTACATACATATGTTAAATGCGCTAGCGAAGACCCGAGTAACAATTAGTTATTTTATAAATCTCTTGTCTATTCTAGTGTTCCGCAAAGTATGTACCGCGGTCATTAATGGGGATTGTTCATAACAAATTACCCTCTGATTTTATATTTTTATTACGTAAAATAGGGTATTTTAAGATACTAATTTGAGTATTTTTGTATTTTAAGTGTTCGTTTTTTTTATAATTCGATTTTAAAATTATTTATCCGATGACGTCATAAGGGACAAGTTTACATTGATTTCTTTGCCTAGAAAACAAAAATAATAAAAGTAAGTTCTATCTATATATTATGTATAGTAATCTGTGCTACTATTTAGACGTGACGTCTGTCATTACTCATTACGTATCGTGATCATTTTATTGTTTTTTGTCACTAGGCTTACAATTTTTCGTGTTCAATCATTATTATTTTCTATAGTTCGTTAAATTTGTGGTCTTAGGGAAAATCCATGCTACAGAACTTAAATCAAATAATGTACAGCTAAATTTTTTTTACACTTGAAGCAGGCAAACAGGCAGACGGCCCACCTAATTGGATTTAGTAAGGTCAAACGCATTTCTTACAAAATACAAGAAGATCGTACGTTTTTTGGAAATTTAACTAGACAGAAATGATTAGGGACACTATTCCTCGAAATGGTTTTTCAAATAGCTAGATTGAAAAAAAGTGAACAATCTCAATTGGTGTGCCTCGGAAAAATATGGTTATGCTGCAATTTAAACTTTAGGTTTGTTGAGTAATAATAAATGTTGATTATTATTACTTAAAAATATTTTTTATATGTGGTGTACCTCCAAAAATTTTCGCTTTCCTATATGTACCTTGAACACAAAAAGTTTGCGGAGCACTGGTCTATCTAACAATCTTGCGAACAATGTTTTAGAAGAAAATAAATATACGAAGCATCAACGTAAAGGAATTGATTCACAGTTGTGATTGTTAAGCAGCTTGGCATTTATTCATAGCATATACTGTAAATTATTAAAGCAAATCCTTCGAGTACGTCACGTTGTATAGACCGCTGGATTGAGAAACGCATACCAAAGGCCGTCCAGTGTCGGTGCGCTCGCGTAGTAAAGCTCTGCAATCAATTTACGATGATCTTGAATTTATTGCGATAGTCGCTTGAAACCGTTGAACGAAGTCATAACTTTTCTTTTATATCTTGTAATCTAATTAATTTAAATCTAAGTAATTATTACAATATAAATTGATATACGTAGTAAAATAAACACTATGCGGAAACCGATATTTTTTATTTAATGATTTTTTGTTTTTGTCTTTATGTTGCATCACAATCCTTCGCGTTCCCGTCAAAAATCCAATTCTGGAGATTAATAAAATTGTTTAAACACGAGTACTTTTCTCGTTTAAATTTACATTTGATGATCTTTAAGAACATAAACTTAAAAATGTCACAACCTAGACAGAATGGAACGAGGAAGCGAGCAACTCCTATAAAATTATTTGGCCTTGAGTATAATGAAACTGACATGTAACTATAATGAATATCCGCCCAAACAACTGCTAAGTACAGACAAATCCATGATTATTGTCAGTCATCAGTATCTTATTGTTACATACCGACAAAGAAATGCGCAGCTGGTTTGTTACCCCTCCTGCATTCGGAGTTCTTTTGTTTACTTCGTATTTACTTCGTATTGCAATTAGACAATAGCCTATTGTTATTGTTTTCGACTTTGTTGGCCGTTCGCAGGAATAATTAACCAGGTGTGCAGACTACCACAGACTACTGTTTCTCGGAAACCCTAGTGCACGCGGTCGATCTTTTGTATTGTATAGTTAGTATAAAACAATGCCCGAACGGAGCGGTTGGGAAGTCAAGCGACGCTTACGATTCTATCAAGACGTGTGTACATTCGACAAGTAATATAGTGACGGACTTTGCGCATGTTATTGAATCGTGCACTTTGTAATGGCTGTGTCCAGCTATATTTGTACTTCTGTTATACGTGTTTGCACAGTTCTAATAAATTCAGTACTAATTCCAACGACATTTTAATTCGAATCCTGCGAACTAGCAACATTATTATGACCAAAAAAATGTATAACTTCGAAATGTCACTAAATCAAGAAACACACATAATGTCAATAACTGGATTTACAACAAAATGTAAAACCATTTTTAAATTTCGTAATCAACTAAACAAATAAGTGTATGCGGCTGGTATGTGTGTATGTATATGATAAATTATATCCAAAATCTCTGACCACTAGCCGTTATAGTGAAAGCAAGGAGAAAGCAGTCGCAAAAAAACGGTTGAAAAACTTTGAACGAATCAAACAACGGTTCATCTGCTGGAAGTGCGCGATGCTGTTTGTTGCCTAATTTCTATAATCCGGCACTTTAATCTTTAAATATAGTCAATTTACAGTTATATTTATGTATGCAGCAACCTTTTTTCATCTAATTAATACATATTTTGCAATAAAAAACTATGAAACGACTCTGTTGCAAGCAACGTTAACTTTTATCTTATTAATATATTTTTTTAAGGTTCAGTGGGCATTTGGAATAAATGAAACCTTTATCAAATCGTCAATGCCCCTCTTCCTTCGTATGTCTGTCTGTCTCCTCGCTTTTGGGGTTTAGAAATATTTGAGAATATGTCTCTGATACTACGATGTTGTATCAGAGACATATTCACATTGTATTAATATCTCATGGATATAAACATATATAGAGAGAGCATTTTATTGAAATTCTGTTACTCTCAAACTCTTTATTCGTATATATAAGGACATTTATGAATGTAGTGTGATGATAACTCTTCACCCATTTCACACAGTCTCTGTCCACTGCTTGAAATAGGCCTTCCCAAGTTTGTGCCACATATTCTGGTCTCCGGTCTTTCCTATCCAGTCCCTGCCGGCGATCTTGTGCAGGTCGTTAGTCCACCAGGCTGGAGGGCATTCTACGCTACGCTGGCCTAGTTTACTTTACTCCCCTTATTGTTTAATAAGAAACACTTAGCTAATGATAAAAAAACCTTACTTTTGTTCCTATTTTTAATATAAAGTAAAAAATTCTAATACTATAATAATAATTTTAAAATGTTACCACGTTATTTAATTGTTTATACCTACATTACGTATTGTACGAGAGAGTCGTGACACGATAGAACTGAAGAGGTTTCCGAAATATAAACTATAAGTATATTGGAAATAATCTGAACAACATTTATTGTTTTTCAAGTACGTAGAAAGCGTATGATTTAAATTTTCAAGTAAAACATATACCCTTATGTCTTTATTTTTATATGGAAACGCGTCATTATAATGGTTAAAGAAAATGTGTAATTATCTGTTATTTACAAGATTACCTACTTATTTTACGATCATAATTACAAGTGATCTTTGCGTGACAACTAATGACTACCTATGTCGGCTATTAGATTGTAGACAACTTTTAATAAAATTAGAAATCTTCACTGGAAAAGAAACGTCCGCTTGGGATAATCTTTGGATAACCGTACGTATCACTCTCTTTAGAACTATGTGATTAAAATACATTTTCAACTAATAATAATAATAGGAAGAATGATTAAATTTATCTGAGATTTTCAAATTTGATTTAGGTACCGACAGAAACTTTAAGAGTAATGTTTCATTCTGCTATCCTACCTTATCTTATAATGCGAGTGTGAGTTTGTAAAACCCTTCTTTAAATATTAAATAACTTAGGAAACTGCACTTTGATAATCATGGAAGAGAGAAATAAATCGGTGGGCAAACACACACATTGTATAATCCCCAAGCTAAGCGAGTTAAGTTTGTGTTATGGGTTACAACGGACACCCCATGGACCATAGTAAATAACAAAAAGTTCGTTTCTGAAATTTACCATGTTAGGAATTGAACCTGGAGCCACCGCGTTGGAGCGAGTTCGGCCGGCTAAGACTTGCCCTCTCAATCACAGGCCGACAAAATATAATGACGAACATTATACGTATTGACATAAGTGATTACGACGAAATATATATGACGTAACAAAAACAAAATAATATCTATGTCCTAAATTCAAAGTTTCAGTATATTTCGTGACTTATGCCACACCAAATAAATAAACACTATTTGTTGGAGATTCCAACAGAGTTAGTTTGTGACGTTTTCACACTTTAACTCGTCCCGAAGTTTTCTATATACGTTGTCAATGTTATAAAACAGGACATTGGATACCTTTCACCCAGAAAAAAGTATTGTTCTCTAGGGATACACCTCGTTTTATTGGCGTCACCGTTACTATTCCATAACAAATACGTCGTCATGGCAACAACAATGACAGTAACAATTTTAATGCGTTGCTCTCGTGGTTAGTTTCGCCTGCACTTTGTTTTGGTACTATGAAGTAAAAATTAAGTTGGACATTTCTAAGAATTATAAAAAGGCCGCTTCATGACATACAGATAGATAAATAGATAAAAAATAGACATACATGTACTTTTTTAACGTGAGCGAAGCAAAAGCTGGCAAACGCTAATTTTAATATAAGATTAACAATAACTGTAGATAACTACACTAACTGTACATAAATAGCTGGCTGGACAGGTATTGGTTAACTGTTCTTTATTTTTTATTGTATTATATTTTTAAGTTAATCTCTTTCAGTATACTATTAAGTAATTGTTAAGTATTATCAAGTAATTGTTAAGGTAGCCAAAGTAAATTTTACACATCTGTCATCTAAATGTACTATTTCTAATCACTGTGATTTCCTTTATCACCAGCACTCGATCATTGGGTATTAGATACATATTGTCAGTCACGACAAAAACAAAATCCCTGCATATCTGAAGCAAAGCACATTTATTACCCGTCGGCATTTGAACTATTAACTACTAACATTGGAACTATTGTAATTCTGTTGTAATCATGAGCCAGGTGTTACAAGTTTTATAGTAAAAGCTGATTCTAGGAAATTCGGTCCACTCTGCCGGGTGGATATTGGAGCGGTAGGCTAAATAAAACTTTTAGAATACTCATTGACGCTTGACATCTTTGTCTTCCATGATCACGGCTACTGAAAAGTGGCCAAAATGTCGGAATAATCAAAAACAAATAAATTACCCCGCTTAAAACCGTTAAAACGTAGTTTTATTATGTATACTAGTCGCGAAAACTTAAGGAAATATCATTTAATGTCATTAAATAAATTCTTCAATTCAGTTGATCCATCTAGTATGAATATCATCATAGTATTAATACCATTGATAAGTTATACACGATGACCTTGGAAAATAAAATGGAACAATCAATATGACATACGATGCATGAATAAAGTATTTGAATATATTGTATGCCGATCACGATGCGTTAGGCGTTAAACATGCGTCATTCTATTTCTTTCCATGTCAGGAAAACCAAATTTAATGCAGTATAGTTGTAGTTTGTATCGTCTAGGTCCAGAACGTGAGTCTTTACTCTTTACATTTTACCAAGTGGCAGCAAGAACCGGCCTTGTGAACACCGAACCACATTAATATGTCACCAAACTGATATTTTTATTACACGATGTGTGTATTCACAATCTATTTATTATATTATAAAATTCTAAACATGCTGTGTCTGTATTGAAGCTTTTAAAAAAAAATCAACTGGAATAAAATTGCATTGTGATCTTCATTGTTTACATAGCGATCGACAATGGAGAACACGATGCAATTTTTGTAAGCTGTCTCGTCTGTTTGTTTGGGGATTCACGTAAAAACTACTGAGCCCATTTGAATGCGGTTTTTGCTGATCGACAAGATAACTCTTAGACTTAAAATGTTCGCTACTGTTTGTCTTATAAATCCCACGAGCGTTTTATAGTTGTTCGGGGGCATATAAATAAGTTTATTCCGACAGAATAAGCCTAAATGGCGCTCTGTTGTTCGTGCCTACCCCGCAAGGGACCTGGCGTGAAGTTATGTATGTATGTATGTATTCCGACACAGTTGTCACTAAAGCGATAGCTTGCAATCTTTTTTTAAATGCTACATTACTTTGTGTCCCAGGAATGCCGCGGGAATTTCGAATCAACCATTCGCGTTCATATCCTAAGAAAACTATATTATAAATTTTTCCTTACAAGATAATTTTGGCATAAAACAATCATTACAGCTTTATCAATATTTAGCAAATACGATATACGACATATATGTACGTCGTAGCAATATTATATTATTATGCGTATTATTCAAAAAGGCATTCATGATCAGTGAGCACTTAGGAATTGTCCTTCCGATTGATGTCATTCTTACGTAATAATGATTTGATAAATTGTTAGTTATCTTTTTTGGTGCAAAACCATTATAGTCAATCATTTACTTTTTTTTTGTGATAAAATTATTTTATTTTATTCACAAACATAATACGAAAAACAAGACGATTAGTTTATGTACGCTTTGTAAGGGCGCGTTCCCATTTGTCGTGTTGACGGATAATCGTATAGTTTTAAGTGTCATAGCTTCTATGTTTAAATGGAGGTGTTCACATATAGAACGGCATGATTTACTGTCGTCTACGACATTTTTTGCAGTGAAGACAGACTGTCATGACAGTGGGAACGGCTAGCACGACAGTCATAAAACGATATAAAATCTTTACGACTAAATCGTGAGGGCAAATTTATCGTAGCCACGATAAAAATATCGTCTCGTCGTTTACATGTATTTTCCCTTCCACCTCGCGGCTGTAGTAGCTTGCTAATGATGTGTAAACGACAAAGCGACTGCCGTGAAACGATATCAAGTCGTCGCGATCCAATGGGAACAGCTATAGACGACAGTCGTCCAACGATAAATTAATCGTTACAACATAGTGGGAACGCGCCCTAACACCTTTTTTTCTGTTACCTATTAAATAATTATCTCTAACATCTTAACATCTTGTAGTAGTTTATGTATTTAAACTACTGAATTTATATTTGGCAACCCTAATTTATTTTCCTAAGTCTAACCATTCACGAGAGAGTGGAACTCTGCTGGATACAGTACTCCTATATGAGTAGGTTGAATTGTGAGGTATACAGTTAACAAATTTTCGTAATGCTCTCAAAATTGAGATTAGTTAATTCCTTTCCTTACACCTAACGTCACTATTGGCGTATTTAGTATTAGCGTCGGCAAAACAAATAAATGTTACCTATAACAGGCTTAGAAAGAAAAGTTAGTTAATATAGGACGAACATAATATTACATACTTATGTAAATACTATTTATTATATGTTAGCGTGAAATCCCACTGCTTCAGAAATAGGGAGGGAGATCTAAATCCAATTCTCTCATTTCTAAAATTGCGGCATTTCATTTTCATATGTAACATATTTTCTAATCTGTTTATTGTGTATGTCACAATTAGAAATAAATATTTTCTTTCTTTTTCTTCAGTTGTGTTGATTCTGGGCTGATGTTCATACCAGTACGTGATTGCACATTTTAATGTAATCGACAAGAACTTGAGCGTATAATGTAATGTACAGTCAAACTTAGATTATTGCAAGTGTTCTAAAAATATATATAAGAATGTGTTAAAACAACATTATGTAGTAATAATTTCGGTTAATATGTTCGCCACAAACGCCTATGATGCTTTCAACATGCGGCTCTCAAAAAGACGAGAAATAATTTCCTCAAAGACCTTCCACGCATGAGATCCTATTATTGTTGCATATATATGTATGTATGTGGAAATTAATAAGATTTGCTAAAACCAACTACGAAACCGACAGTAACCCATCTGTAGCATACACTCACTCACTATTACTAATAATTATCCTCGTGAAAGTGAGTTTTTTCTACTATTGACTTTTTGGGTATAAATCACAATTTTCATTAATTTTGGTATATTATTTATTCTCAAAAATTTTACATTAAAAAAAATTATATAAAAACATTTTTTTATAAAAAAATAAATAACATTATTCTTTTACAAAAATACATCAAAAAATAGAATAGGTACATATTCAATAAAAAAATATA
Source organism: Dendrolimus punctatus (assembly GCA_012273795.1). Taxonomy (NCBI): domain Eukaryota; kingdom Metazoa; phylum Arthropoda; class Insecta; order Lepidoptera; family Lasiocampidae; genus Dendrolimus; species Dendrolimus punctatus. Next base: position 12,656,467 of record CM022543.1, read on the forward strand.
AAATCTTGCTGATCACCGCTAGCGGGGCCTGGGGTCCAAACTACCGGTGGTTAGGGCTCCAGAGACAAACCTCCTCACAATTCGTGCTGTGTCCAAGAGTGCTGCCTTCTGCATCTGGCCCTTCACCCAGCTTCCTAGCGAAAGCCTCTTTAGATGACAGTCGAGGCTTTTCGCTATAAGACCATTGACGGTAACAACTATTGGTTTATTATATTCTTACGCGCTTTGGATAGCGGAATTGGAAGGCAACGCCAATCTAAAAGACTATGCCTTTATTTAAGCCAATGCGAGTATAACTCATACTGGACAGTCAGTCCGACACTTTGTTCAAGACTGGAACATAAAAATACACTCGATGAGAGTTACGAATCTATTGATGACCCTTTGCGTGTTGTCCGAGTACCCATTGTGCTCTGCTTCAAGGCTTATTCCAGGATCCACACGTTCTTTCTTCCGCGTGACACCTCCGGCGCTTCCGAATACGACGCTTGCAGATTGCCCACAACGCATGTCTGCAACCTCACGCCGTAATCCACACAGCTCCCCCTCCAACGACCCAGCTTCAGCGCACTCAGCGGTACTCGCTTCCGAAACTCGTGCCAGGGTCCTCTTCATCTGCGCGTTTAACCGCCGACTACCCATTACAGCCACAGAACATAGATTGGAATTAGTCTCTGAGGCACCCCTACCACTCAACTGGGCCGTTCTCTTCGTTCCGCACGCCAAACCCTACTGTCCTTAGCTCCTTTCACTTCGGTAGTCCGTGCGAGTCCCGCTCTTCATGCAAGATTCGCTCGCTTCGATACTGACTCCGTGCGCAACTTGACACGTTATATATCTGTTCAGGTTTCCTGAATCATCCCCATTACGTCACTCAAATATATGTCTATTCTTGTCCAACAAGTATTCCATACTTGTTACTCATTTCCAGCCAGCCGGCACTGACGACCTGCGCAGATTGCTGCAGGGGGGTCGGAGACAGGAGACGGGATACGTGGCGCGTACTGGGAGGCTACGTCCAGCAGTGGACTAAATTGCTGAAATGAATACTCATTTCCAAAAAAACTGCGTATTTATCATATTTTTATCCCGAACAAACCGAAATCTAAGTACCGGGCAAACGAATTGCCGTACGCAGTTATAGCTTGTTCCCCCCACTTGATCGAGCTCCGTATTTTAATCGGGTGTCGGCAGATATCGGACCCGATCGAAGCGGGTGCCGCGATCACCTGCGATCTGCGCGACAGCTAACGACGGGCGGAAGAAGGGGGAGCGGGGAGATTTTTGCTGGGTCCAACATCCGACACGTGTGATTAGTGTCATAAAAGTACTCATAGGCGAGTGAGATCCGACACGATATTTACGGATGTAGAGAGCTAGTAAAATACCCAATATTTCTTGTCGGAATCGCCTGAAAAAATGGTGTCGGATAAGTGTGAACAACTTCATATAAAATGTTTTCCCACTAGAGCAACTAATTGTTTGTCGGTGTGCAACCCAGTTTTGCGACACCCGACAAGTGTGAACGGGCGGTTAGCGTATCATAAAATGAAATCCTCTCCTGATATGACCTCCGTTTGAAATAAACGGACATAGAAACTGATACTAGCGCATGGGGCATGCGCCGAAACAGTTTATGCAATGCTAGTTGCATTCACCGGCTTTAATGGTTGCAACACAGACGCGTGAAGGAGAAATGCGAAGGTGTACACCGTTCGTGTAATTATATCGTTTTTGACAAATATAATAATGACATAATTATCAAGATCAGCATACAGGAAAATGGAAGCCACTTAAACATGTTAAACTATTTTGCTTTGTTAAATTATAAAGTAGTACAATGAAGGAAACTTAACTTACACTACTTACCTTTAGACTATAAATAGAATATTGAACCTAGGTCATCGAAGTCAATGGATAAGGTTCCCAGAAGGCTGGCTGTTGACCGAGGTAGCCTTCTCATCACCCGAAGAGTCAATGAGTCGTTTTGATAAAAGCGGAATAAAGGAGTTTCTCATTGTGGGCGTATAGTAGACAGGATATTGACGGATGGAAAGCGGTTACCATTGTCTATAGACATTTGTAACACTAAAAGTGCTACAAATGCGCTGCTGCTCTCTTAAGGTATACTGGAACCTGGCGACTAATGCCGGAACATAACTTAAAGTTGCTATGGCGGCATACTCTAGACCAGTGACCAACAGTGGTCAGCCATCCAGACGGGCAAATATCGTACCACCTGGAGGTGGGTTGTTTTGTCGCCTCTTAGGACAGGCCACCCAGCCGCAAGAAATGATATACTTTCTCCGTTCCTGCACGGATAATAACGCAACTTTGACCACTGAGACGTATAAATTACAGGGGCGGCATTTTTCAGTTATTGCGCAATAAAAAATCAAACAGTAACGTTCAAAAGAAAAGTTGCTTAGTTTATATGAAGGGGTATCTGAATAACCCCATTTATGTTTTATATTCCAAAAAGTGAACGTTCTTTGCTTACTTACTTTTACTACACCACTCAGACTTAGCGGGGTATGACATGCACTTGACCGATTTCTTTTTGTTAATAATACTATTGCTAATGCTTTAGAAGATATGACGAAATACGAATTCTAAATCATACTTATAATTATTTGTATGCAGATTATTTCGCAAAGGTGACTGACTACTAATTAAGAATGGCTAATAATTAACACTACGTCGCAGACGCTTGGAACAGACAGGCAGACTAAAATAAGTATTATCTTATAGTAGATACTCGTATTTGCTTCCTGTAAATATGTTTGTACTAACAAAGAAACAAGTTTCAGTCGCTTCCGCATATTTGTCACAAATATCAAATATCAGAATGCAATTAATAGCTACTAGCATTAAATAATACGGTAAGGCAAGATTTAAGGTATGCTACAAAACGTATCGTATAGTTCCCGACGCGATTCTTTAGTGATCATCTTGGCCTACGCATAATGATTACATAATATTTTCCATATGTCGATAAATCCGCGCAGGAACGGAGAAAGAATACAATTTCCTGTGGCTGGGCGGACTGTCGTAAGAGGCGACAAAAAAAACCTACAGCAAGTTGGTAGGGCATTTGCCCGATTGGATGGCTACCATTCCTGGTCTAAAGTATGTCGCCATAACAACCTTGAGATGTTGTGTTGTGTCTCCCTGTAAATTAGCACTAGCGCATTTTGGTGTTGCAAATGTCCATGAGCGATGGTAACCGCTTTCCATCAAGTGGGATGTCTGCCTGTCTCCTAAATTCCTGCAATAAAAAAAAGAAAAAAATCGCATCACGTTGGCTATGCTCAATGCGTAAAGACTCTACTATTCCACCGACCGCTCAAAATCCGTGGCGGGCACTAAAGGACCCATAATACCCGACTTGCATTGTGAAGTAAAGACAGTATTTAAATTACGTTATTATTCATAGTTAAAAACACTTATGTTAATTTGTAACGATGATGTGCATTTAAAATAGTTTAGTATGAGAGAGATGCTAACACTAATGTTGATAATTTTTGTTTCAGGTACTTAGCAAACAAAGTTAAACATTTAACTTTAAGACTGGTATGATACAAGTGATGTATAAAGTGTTAATTGATTTTTAGAACTTTTATAAATTTATAAATAGGAAAGCTCAAAAATGTCAGTTGAGACGCAGGAATATGTGAACGGTCTGCGGCCGGGTCCCCTGACTCGGGAGATTCCGGAGTGTATGAGGGACAAATACACGGTGGTACAAGCCATAATGGATGTGATAGTGTTCATCATAGTAGGTATAGGACATGTGATACAGGCAATTTATAGGACTATAGTGGGTTACCCAAAGAAAGACTTGAAAGGAGGTATTGCGGTCGTAACGGGTGGTGGTGGAGGACTCGGCAGCCTGATTGCGTTGAGACTTGCCCGCCTCGGATGCACTGTGGTGCTTTGGGATATAAATAAACAAGGTAAGTCTTATTATTCAACATTTGTTTATACTATACAGACCTAAAAGAAGAATGTTGGGAATAGCACTTGCTCGTTAAAATGATAACGCTATAAACTCTATATATAGATTTTGGGCAACTAACCATATGAGAGTAGGTAGGCAAACATAAAGAATAACAAGAAAAAGTCTTTAAGATATTTTTGCTTTTTAGTTTGAAGTCAGTTTTGTTTTTGGTAAAACTAAAATATATCTTTATAAAGATCTAGCAAATAAGTTTTAATTATACTCAAAGTTTTTGTCACTGGTGCGAAATATCTTATGGCGGATATTTTTTTATTACTATTCTGTGTTTTTGCGGTTTTGTTTCGAATAGAATTGAACGTTTTTTTCTTATTTTTTATAATGTTCATTGTACAAAAAATAACTAACGATCACAATCTTGTCGCGTGAACATTAATTTTGTAACATATTACAATCCCGCAAATTTTGTGTTTAATAACAAAAAATAACAATTAAAAGTTGTGACTACAAATTTACTTAGTTTATCAAGAGACAAAATAATATAAAAATTTCTACATCTTGAAGTCGGTGCCGAGCAAACCATAAAAATTTCCATATACACTGTTATAACCACAAAATGTGTAATGTAATAAAATGTGTAATCTTTTTTATCCCGGGAAACCCACGGGCATTTTCCCGGGAGTAAGTTGTATAAAAATTACCTTATTCTGGTTTCACTAGAGCGCTTATATACGATTTTAAATACTGCGGTACTTTGTGTCCCGAAAATCCCGCGGGAATTTCAATTCCAGCGTGGATAAACACGCGAGCATATCCTAGTAATTAATAAATTTATTATTATTACTATGAAATAGTATAACGGTAAAGTTATTCTTCTGTCTAATTTCAAAATAACTACTTATAAATAGCTTATTTACACATAGCTTAGGAGCCAGTGATTGGCTACCTGTATGTATTTGACCAGACCTGAGGTTTTGTACATTGAAGCACCTATACCTACCATGCATGGTACAGGGACTCACTAAGCTCTAAGTGGTGGACGCGACGAGCGCTGAGGTAAGAGAGTATCGATTTTTGACGAATTTTAAAACCATTTGACCAGGGCTCCCGTTTTGATATTTATAAATTAATGTTTTCTTATATATTCTATATGCCAAACTTCATAGCTAGATAGTTAGAAGTGTTTTTTTTGGAAGAATCGTAAATAATATGGTACAATGCTGATTAAAAAAAATCTTTTCATTTCGTCAAGACAAAATTTAAGTGTTGGATAAGTTTAAAAAAATATCATGCATGCATTACAATATAAATAAATAAATCTATTGTCATCGCCATCGGAGTCATGTTTATCGATAGGTGACTCATCTTCATCAGCCATTGAATCTAATTCTGCAAAAATAAAACATAATTTGTAAAGTTGAAGTAAATTGATCTGAACATGTTCAAGAAATTTTTTTATCAACTTACCAGGGACATCGGTGGTTAAGTCACTCACACAAGATGGAAGTTGGTCACCTTCGAACGATTTGAAGACACATGTTGTCCTACTTCTTTATTATCTAGCTAATGAAGTTTAGTACATAGAATAATTTATTTATTAAATTCTGTAAATACAGTGATAAAGTAAATCGCAAGTAAACTATATTCATGTAAAACAGCGAACGGAAAATATATACATTTAACTGGGTAGTAGCTAAGATTTTATTATTTATTGATGTGTATACGCAAAGTAGACGTCTGCCGCGATCAATATACGTTTTTAAGACTATTAAACAAAATATATCAATGGCAGATCTGGTCAATTACTTTCAAATTTTTTATCATTTTCAAAATGGTCTGCCACAAAGTTAACCGCGTGATAATGGTCTGCCATTCTTATTTTCCGGTAATAATAAGCCTATATTTTCAAATATCAAAACGGGAGCCCTGGTCAAATGGTTTTAAAATTCGTCAAAAATCGATCCTCTCTTACCTCAGCGCTCGTCGCGTCCACCACTTGGAGCTTAGTAAGTCCCTGTACCATGCATGGTAGGTATAGGTGCTTCAATGTACAAAACCTCAGGTCTGGTCAAATACATCCAGGTAGCCTATCACTGGCTCTTAAACCGTATATAGGATAAATTCATTTAAAAAATATATATTTATTCATTTATTTAATTTGTTTGGTAAACGTCCACTATTCTTAAATATAAAACACAAAATTAATACATATATCAATCAAATTTCCACTAAAAAATAATTTATATAATAAAAATAAAAATTAGCAAGACAATTAATCATATGTTTTCTATTTATTAAATCTGCAGACTCGAAGTCCGGACCTTTTTTAAAACTTCATTTAATGTATTTATTTAATACAATTCCTTACACGCTTATTTTTTGTACTATTTTTATATGGATTTATCTTTACATGTTATGGTGTCATGGTGTACATTCTCACGTAAATCATCTTTTTGACTTTGAAGAATTCTTATAATTTATTATTTATGACTTCACGGCATGTGATTTCAAAAATTTATCAAGTGGCTTGTATGGAATCCTTGAAAATGAATTTGCAGAAGGCTATTTATGGTCAGCAGCATAAATATGGTATAAGGTCTAAGGAAGTCATAAGACCATTGATTTATTAATAATAACTATGCGGAATCTGACGCTTGATATTATTAAATTTACTTTAAATGATTACACTTAATTTGAAACATAAACAAGATTTAATTAAAAAGTATTCTGAATATACAAGATACCACACATCTGCAGGAAGTGCTAATTTATCTCAAATGTCGGTATTCGTACAAATTAAAGTAATCATACATACATACATAAGTTCACGCCAGGTCCCTGGCAGGGTAGGCACGAACACCAGAGCGCCATTAAAGCAATCAATCAAATTAAATTCATTTATTTGCTTAAAACACGGTACATAAATTTGAAGTGACATTGGAATACTAGGTTCACATGTTTAGCCGAATTTACATTACGAAACATGGCATGAAAATAGTTCCGTGACATTAATTTGACCAACAATTTCATCCCACTAGTTTCGTAATGTAAATTCGGCTTAAACGTCAAGTTTAAATATACTCATTTTTTTAACAAAGCTACGGGCTCGTGTTCCGTACCCTTTTTATAACTCAATTACTATGAAAGTTTTTGAGTTCATACACGCTTATTGTTTACTTTGGTACTGTGTGTGACATTAATTGTGTGATTTTTATGTTGTGTTGTGTGTACCTTAAGAATAACTTATAATATAATCTTTTTTCTAACTTTATTACTAAACTTACACTAATGTAGAGTGTGCCTGTTACATGCTGGTGTTGTGAGAAAGTGCCTGTGCAGTGTGTACCTTATGTCTATATCTATATATATTATCTTAACTAATACTTATTTAAGCTACTATATAAATTGAATATTAGTTTACAAATCAGTAGATACTTGTAAACGCCCTTATTTTGTGTAAGAAAAAGTTATCGTATAATTCCTATTGCTAGGTTCAGTTACCTTGCACTACGGCTTTACTCTTAAATATTGACTCTCAACGAAACCTGCCGTGTTTGTGACAACACCTCCGAGCTCGTACTAAGGCCATAGATGTTTGCAACACAGTTTAGCATGGTGCGGACATCGATTTACAAAGTATATTAACTTTTTCGTCACCGCCAGTTCAGCGTATAGCTTGTTTGACACAATATATGGATAATATATATTATTTGTGTTAAACAGTGTTATCACGAAAAACGTATTATATTTGTAACAACGAAATTTTGTTTTTCTTATTGTTTCGACCTAGTCGTGGTATTATTCCGACGTTTCGGCCACTTTTCAGTAACCGTGATCACGGACAACAAAGATGTCAAGTGTCAATGAGTATTGTTAAAGTTTTATGTAGCCTACCGTGAACTTGTTCACTTAAACCGCAAATTTGTCCAATATTGGAGTAATAAAAAAGAAATAAATTACCGCGCCTAAAACCGTTAAAACGAAGTTTTGTTATGTATACTAGTCGCGAAAACTTATGAAAGTGCTCTTGAAGTTCTACAACCGCATTTCTTTCAGAATGTTAGGCATCCATAGTTCTAATTTTAAAATTTGAGGGGAAACAGTTGCAAGAATTTGGAAGCCAATCTATGTGCTGCCGGACTCGTATATGGGACTCGAACTTGGCTACAAATTCCGGAACACAACTTAAGGTTGTTATGAATACATCCATTTTAAAGAGATAGATACTCTTTATTTTTTTTCTTTATTCTTTGTTTCAACGGGTGGTCTAATTTTGAATTTGAAACTTATAAATATAAGCTGTTTACCTATTTAACGGACAAGACATTTTATTCGGTACAGGAATTCATGAACAGTAACAATAAATGACTAAAATATTAGACAAAAGTGGTATATATATAATTCTGACTAAAGATAATAAATGCACTGACATTAAAATATTTAGCAATTATTAAAGACATGCGTATCAATATTAGTTTTTTTACATTTAATTTAATTTTTTTTTTTGTTTTTTAATATATGATAAGTATATTTTATTTCAATTATTGTAAAGGTAGTTTGGAAGATATCTCTGGCGACGATAAGACCTCCTATTGTATATATGTAACTTACATATGCAATGAAGAACGTACATTCATTCATTCGAATTGCTAAAAAGCGAACTCTTCCAGGCAACCCTTGGTAGGGATTAATAGATTTTTAAATCTGTGGTAAAGTTTATAAATAATAATAAGTATACGCAATGCATGTAAGTTAACTATGTTAGCTATGGTATATATCGAAAATCGAATTTCTCAGAATTTCTGTATTTTTAATAGCAGAATAATATCAACCAAAAGTAAGTTCAACTTAAACTTTCAAGCCCAAAAGGAAAGATGAAGGTTCATTCACAGCTCTTGCTGCGTCGGATAGATAGGAAAAGAGAGAATTGAAGTTTGAAGCTTATTTAAGGTAGCGACTGATATGCCGTTCCAAACTATTGCAAGAAGAATTGAATGAAAGCTACCCTGGAAGACCTTCAACCCTGCAGAACTTTACAGGATAAAAACTGACACACTAAAATTTCGTAAACCAAAACGTAGTATCGCTGAATCAATGGAGTTAGTACACAAATACAATATTCGTAAAAAAAATATACAAATTGTGACAACGTCAACACGAAAGGCTGTCTACCGAAAATTAAAATAGTTAATATTACATTTATTCTTTAAAATGATTTTAAATTATATAGTGCAAATATTAACGACATGATCAGATAATACGGTATAAATTTCCTGTTCTCTCCCATACTTCCCCTGTTCATCGCTTCCACCAGGACTATCCCAGATTACAATACCACTTCAAACCGTGGATAAAGTAGACTAAATTAAATATTTATTACGCAACCGACGCAGTTCTCCATAACAGGAACATGAATAATATGATGATAGAGAGGTATTCCGATTATGTATTATATGGCAATGGAAATTAAGGAAGAGAAGACATTTCTCCCTATCGTGAGACGTAGCAATATAAACCAATATGCTACAGCGCAAACAATCACCAATTACATTTAGAAGAAGGGACAAGAAAACAGTGCCTGTGCCTTCGACAATATTAAGAACATTTTTCTTTTTTGTGAAGTTGATATAGATAGATTTTTTATTTTAGAAATATCTTTAAGTCTTTTTAATTTAGTTCTTTTATATAAGTTTTAGGTTCAGTTTTGAATGCAACAGCTACAACCTGATTCGTCATTTGAGAACTTAGTTCAGTGTCATGAATGCTCCCAGGTACGATACTTCAAAGGTCAAAGAGGATTGAGGATCCATATCGGCAAAGCTCATAAGGATCGAGATGGACACTCAGCCTCTTTGCCTAACCCTCAACCTGTTTTTGACTCATTATCGGATAGCACCCAAATTCCATTTTGGCAAAGAATTTCAAAATTAAAACATTCGGCACCAATTTTAAAAAGAATCCATTGAGCAGTAAGATCTAGTATATGTGAAATCTTCTCAAAATATATAAAAAAAGTCCTGGCTGAAAATACCGTACGTACCTGGGAGGATTTGTTACTGCTCCCTTATCAAATTCTCAATATAAACCTCGGGCGTGACACTTCTGAGAGACATAACAGACTTAATTAATTTAATGCTTTCGGGTAGTGTGAATATGGATATACTACCCATAATCTACGGTGCCAACCTATGCGCTTTAAAAAAAAAGATGGTGGTATACGTCCTATAGCAGTTGGCACCACGTACCGGCGCCTCGCAGCCAAAATATGCTGTCAAGCCATAAAAGACTTAAGCTCCAGCTACTTTCCTCCAAACCAATTAGGTTTTGGAACCAAAGGTGGCTGCGAGGCGGCGGTACATGCGCTGAGAACATTCGTCGGCAGTAATAATAATAATAATAATTCATTTATTTCAGAAATTATTTCCATATTATACAGTTTTATATTAATAAAAATTTAAAATCATCAAAATAGTTACAGTGATTATTAGATTATTAGTTTAGTAATGTTTGTGAAGCCATCCTTAAGGTGGATGTCAAAAATGCATTTAATTCGGTCAATAGGTGCACTTTGCTGACAGAAATCAAAAACCGTTTTCCAAAAATTTACAATTACATTAGGCAATGCTATAGTGAAAATTCTTTTCTGGTCTACCAAGACAATCTCATATATTCGGCTACTGGTTGCCAGCAAGGTGACCCTCTTGGGCCAGCCATCTTCTCGCTTGCCATTCACCCAATTATACAGAAGCTAAATTCAAAATTTAACGTATGGTATCTTGATGATGGGACCTTAGGAGGTGACATAGACACTTTAAAAAATGACCTTAAGTATTTAATAAGTGAGTTTGGTAAAATAGGTCTGACTTTGAATTATTCCAAATGTGAACTTTTTATACACAATGCTACCGAAAACGACAACAACACTATTTCCGATTTTCAAGTTCTGGCCCCAAATTTAAGATTAGTAAAGAAAGACAATCTAAGCCTCCTTGGGTCCCCTATCTTCGATGAATCTTTTCCTTATTTCGTTGACGATAAAGTGCAAAATTTTCAGTCCAAAATTAAAAATTTAAAAGAAATAAGCGCACATAGTGCCTATTTTATTATTCGGCATTGCCTGTTTACTCCAAATTTCACGTACATTTTGCGGTGCTCTCCACTTTGGAGGCATCCAAATATTTTGTATAAACTAGACAACATTATTCGGCAAACCTTAACCTCCATTATAAACATACCTTTGGAAGATCGATCGTGGACCCAAGCATCCTTACCAATACGGTTAGGAGGCTTGGGTGTACGCAAAATTTCCGACATAGCACTACCTGCCTTCCTGTCCTCAGTTTATAGTACTGTGGCCCTCATAGGACAAATATTAAGCCCGTCACTTAATGGCTTTGAGGTCCCATACTTGACTGAGGCCAGAAATGCTTGGTCCTTGGCTTGCCCAACGCAAAATTTACCCGCGGAACCGAAGTCGCAGAAGCTATGGGACCGACCGCTCAGCAAGCTAATACAGGAAAACCTTTTGGTCTTCCTGTATTGGCGAAATGGACCGCGCCCGTCTTTTAGCTGTCTCTAAATGGGAGTCAGGTTTGTGGCTCCAAGCCCTGCCCTCGGCGAATCTAGGCACTCTCTTGGATGACACTACATTCAGGATTGCTGCCTGCATTCGTCTGGGGGCAGGTGTTGTGGTGCCACATCGCTGTCGGTGCGGAGATAGAGTTGATGAGTTAGGCCACCATGGCTTGTCATGCGCAAGGAGCGCTGGTAGGATGTCACGACATGCTACACTTAATGACATTATCCGTCGGTCTCTTGCCACCGCCGGGGCACCGGCTGTCCTTGAACCAAATGGACTGTGCCGCGACGATGGTAAGAGACCAGACGGGATGTCGTTGGTGCCATGGAAGATGGGACGCCCTCTAGTATGGGATGCAACTTGTGTCGATACTTTGGCGGCGTCCCACCTTTCAGACACAGCCGTGACAGCCGGGGCTGCTGCTGCACACCAGGAGGCCCTGAAATGTCGCAAATATGTATCCATTGGTAGTGGGTACGTATTTGTGGCTTTCGGGGTCGAGACCCTGGGGCCGTGGGGGCCTGGAGCTCATCACCTCTATCGAGACCTCTCAAGGTGTCTTACTGAGGTCTCGCGTGACCAAAAGGCTGGCTTGTACCTAGGGTAACGAATAAGCGTTGCCATCCAACGTGGAAATGCGGCTAGCATTTTGGGCACGCTCCCCGCCGACAGCGATATGGAGTCAAATTTTTTATTTATAGATCTAAAATAATTAATTTAATTTTAGTATTTTACACAATATTGAACACATATTCGTAAATAGTTGTTATTAAGATAATTTTCAGTACCGTGTGTTTTTTTCAATACATAATTATCAAACGAGTAGGTAGCCAGTATAAAAAGATAAATGATCAAATACATCATTTTTTGTGCTATATGACTTAATAACCTTGCGAAAATATTCAAAACCTGACGTTAAGAAAAACAGTTTTGGTTCTAGAAATGCCATTGATAGAGTTCCGTAGGCACTTTAATAAAAGCCGGCCCCTAACAAAATCGTCATGTATCCATCCTTACGTCAGTCGCACAGCCATTCTTTTTAAACACAATCGTTACTCCATTAAAAATGGGGAGACCTGAACGCAGCAATGGACTGTCAAAGACAGTCCAGTGCTGCGACCACGGGCCATAACAATGGCCCGGACTTTTGGAGAGTATGCACGGGCCATGGAAAGACCAACACGTAGAGGCCCTTTGACAAATTTAATGTAAATGTGGCGTGACACTAACCGGCGTTTATCCCTGTCTACACCATATAATAACGCACCCAAGGACAAAAAATGTACTGTTATTATTATTGTTACGAGTTAGCGGGATTCATATTAAAATGTCGTTAGAATTATTATAGAATTTATTAAAACTATACAAACTCGTATAACACAGGTACAAATATAACCTAACACAACGAATCCAAACGTAATGCAGACGTTCATAATTCAATAAAACGCGCAAAGTCCGCCAATATTACATTCCCGAATGTACACACGTCACGCCCGTATCGTAGTTGTAGCTCAACTGACCCCTCTCTCCATCCGTCGTTTTATCCTTCACAAATGCTAATGTGCCCGCCCGGCAACGTTGACACAATTTTCTAGGATTACCTTGTAATTGTAATCCGCAACACCTGGCTAATGACGCTGCCTGCAAGCGGCCGTAAACGAGTATAATAGAACAATAGCTGTTCTCCACAATAAGTAGAAACGTATGCTAATAAATAAGTGAAAAAATAAGACAATCATAAAAGGATTAAAATTAGTTCAAATGCCGACAGGTAATCTGTACGTAGAATTTGTCTTTGTCAGAGCCTAAGTTGTAACATTATACACAATGATGCAGTGAAGTTGCTCATAAATAGGAAATTAAGAGTTGCTGTCTATGTATAAGTCTCTAAATTTCATAGAAGCTATGTATTTGGTGGAGCGATACGACCTTGCTAATTGCTCTCAGTAAGAAACATTCATAGAGTCAGCGATCGCGTGTTCACAACTGTAACCGACTAAATACATTATCCTTGACCAATGTGAGGCTTTGGCGTCTTCGTGTGTGAAGATTTGACAGGTTTTAAGTTATGAGGTTATAACATACTATTTTTGTACAAAATCTAGAGGGCTAAGGGATTTATAAGATTGTAAAAGTTTCTTAACTGATTTGGATAACAACTACCCTACATCACGTTAACAATGATTTTCTTACGTTTTAATTGTTCGCATTAGTACTCCCGTTACGTTACACATGTACCCTGTTTTTAAACAAGAACTTCCCGAGCAGGTATGGTATAAATAAAAATATTGTCTACTTCATTTAAAAATAGGTTAATATTTAATCGTATTTGATATTTAGACAAAAAAAGATTCTTAATTTATTTCTTAAATACGAGTGTTTACTTAAGGCTGCAGATTGCAGATGCAGGCGAAATTAGCCGAATAAAGCTTCGATACTGTCTCGTTTATACCTTACGCGAATAATTTTAGTGTTCTTACACGATTGATTTCGATTTCGGCGGGACCTCTGGTACGGTGTTTCTTAAACTACAATCAGCCACACTATCATGTACGCCCGAATTCAGATACCTTGGTTCACTACTGCAGAGTAATTGTGATACAGAGAGAGATATAAGGAGAAGAATAAATGTAGGCTAAAGTGGAAACGGGTAACCGGTGTGACGTATCACACACTAATGCCACTGTAACTAAAAGGTGAAATATATAAATCTGTCCTATGACCAGTTATGCTATGCGGGTTCAAATGTTGGGCCACTAAAGTCATAAAACACAAACGTCTCCACTCAGCTGAGATGAGAATGTTGTAGTGTTACAAGAATGGATAAGGTGAGATATGAATACATAAGGGATCTTTGAAAGTTGCACCCGTGACTGAAAGATTCAGAGGAACAAGACTAAGTTGGTATGGGCATATAATGAGGAGGGATGAATGTCACGTTACAAAAAGAATGTTAAACTACAAAAAAAAATATGGATGGATTGTGTGAAGGATGATATGATGATTTGTGGTGTGACAGACGATGTCTTAGAATAGAGGAGTGGAAGGAAAACATATATTGTGCCGACCCCAATAAATTGGGATATTGTGAAAGAAAAGAGAGTAACACCTGCTGCCCAGCGAAACATAGAGATGAGTCGAAGCCAACCTGATTTGAAGTAATACAATGAATGACTTGATTATTATGACAAAATATTTGTAAGTGAATTGAAAAAACGCGGTTGCAGCCTCATCTACTCCGTCTATTTTATGTAGACGACTCTATTTATCGGGAATTTGCAATAAAAAAAATATCGGGATAAAATGTATCCTAAGTGTTGTCGTATTATAAGCCAGCACTGTGTTGAGTTTCATTTATATACGTTCAATAGGTGCCAAAAAAATGCGATAGCAACGCCATTATTTTTGCTATGTTCGTCTAAAATAACGATTTCGATAAAAATATCCTTAATTATGCTCCTGGATATAAGCTACTTCCATATGGAGTTTTATTTAAATCCATTCAGTTTTCACGTGATCCTCTTACAATCAGACACATCGACAGACAGTCAAAAATTGTATTTTCGGAACCTTCTGGTCCGAAGTAGCCCCCCTGATTTTTTTTACATTTTTAAACACATGGTACAAACCTAAAACATTTACAAGTTTATTACAGTATAGATAGTTAGATGAAATGTCCTAAATTCCATTTAACTTCATCGTTAGATGCAATTTAGTTAATTATGAATATTTATTGTAACAAAGGTGATTGGAAGAGTGTAGTGTTTAATATTCATCAACCGAAGGATTATGAATAGCTAAGCGATCATAATTTGAATAATCGGATGTGCGTAGTTTTGACATATGTTGAAACTCTTAAATTTATGAACTAGACCGAATACGTTTTATTTTATTTCGAAATTATCAACTTCCAACACGTGATTTCGTTCAAGGATATCCTTTGCGACAGATCTGGTCGACTAACTGCCATTTCAGCAGTTTTCTTACTGAAATCTTCACATTTGATTCTATCGATAAAATAATCATTTAATATATCTCCTTTATTAGCCTGGTAAGTTATTTTAAATTAGTAAACCAACTCCATTGTCAATATTCAGTTTTACGCCGGACATGAATTCCAACCATATCATATTTATATACGTAAAGGCAGAAAGAAACATGAGAAGTGTATTGAATCCAGTTGTGTGCAATAGTATACACAATAGTATCAGATAGCAGATGTCGTTGTAACCGTATTTATCGGCATATATATATAAATGTATAACATTCTAAAAATGCCGTGTCTGTTAAATTTAAGCTTATGAAAAAACGACTGTACACATTGATGTAACAATACATCAATGGTAACACACAAACGACGGAGAATACGACGTATTTCTATTATGCCTGGTCTGTTTATTCGTGATTCACGTACAAACTACTAGGCCGATTTCTATGCGGTATTTGCTGATTGATAGCATATAGCTTAGAATTAAAATCTGGCTACTTTTTATCGTAGGAATCCAGCGGGAATTTTTCTGGGAAAGATTAAAAATGTTTCGAATTCCTATATGATTTTTTTACTTTTTTTTTGAAGGCGGGTGAAATGCTATTTACGCACATACTGGCTCTTTTGCAAGGAAAAAACCGTTATTAATTATGGAGACATTCCATTAAAGGTAATCCAAACAGTAATTGATCAGCTTCTATGGAAACTCGAACCCATTGGACGTACAATGGCTAATACCCACTAAAACCACCCTCCTCCAATGCCCCGCTTTTTTTTTTTATTTGACTTGACTTTATGTTGTTGGTCCGAAGACCTCACAACTTTACCGGGGTTTTTGGGGCGAGCGCCTTCGCAAGGCGCTCGAGCCCGGGGGCAACGTACTTGAGGGAGCTCCCTAGGGAGTTTTACCTCGGCTGGACTGTTGCCATGAGAGGGGGATGAATCTGATGATGCCCGCCAATGGGCAACACAATGAACTAATTGGGAACGGGCGACGGGTAGTATAAAGCCCGAGAAGAAGGATCCCGGGGGACCGGGATCGGCGGTTCGCGGTGGCCTACGCTAACTTACTGCCGTTTCGCAACGTGTTTTGGCTGGGAAAGAAGAAACGGCGAAAAAAAAACCTTCCCAGCAACACGCCTAGTCTATCCTGTGGGGGGGGCTATGTCTCCTGGCGTCCCTCGCAAGGACGTGGAGAGATCGTGATTGGCGTTGTCTGCGACGCCGCCGTCTATGTCTGTCTGTCGGTGCCTGCCAGCCTGCCGTCCTAACCGCGGGCGGGCTGATCCGGGCCAGCCGTTTTGTGATAGCGTCGACCTTATCCGTAAGGACATTACGCGGTCGTCGCACGAGAGCCTTTCGCCGAGGCTTGTAATCGGAC
The DNA here is from genome assembly GCA_012273795.1 of Dendrolimus punctatus. Lineage (NCBI taxonomy): Eukaryota > Metazoa > Arthropoda > Insecta > Lepidoptera > Lasiocampidae > Dendrolimus > Dendrolimus punctatus. The sequence goes on from CM022543.1 coordinate 12,673,373, forward strand.
GCGGATACGACGAGCGGATTTCGATGGTGCGGCGCGAGATCGAAATACTTACGCGAGAGCGACGTAATGTAGTTTTTGATACAGGGAAGCTCCAGATCGCGGTGAAGGTCGACGTTACGCATATAGAGGGGAGCACCGACGGCTCTGCGCATGAATTTATTCTGCACGATTTGCAGTTTCTTTAAATGGGTAGGCTTGGCATGGCCGAATACCACACTCGCGTATGTCATGATCGGGCGGATGCATGTTTTATATAGAGTAAGCTTGTGTCTGAGGGACATTTTGCTTCGGTTATCTATCATGGGTGCTAGACGACCCATCACAAATCGCGCTCTATTTCGGACTATAGTGATATGCTCGTTAAAGCGCAAGTTCTGATCTAGGGTGACACCCAGGTATTTGGTGTGCTTTGCCCAGGGAATTTCTTGGTCATAGAGCGAAATGGCTTTTAGGCGAAGGGAAGCGCGTTTGGGGGAGCGAAGCGTGCCCGGGGAAAAGAACATTGCTGCACTCTTCTCCGGGTTCACCTCTATCCTCCATTTACGAAACCTTTGCCTAGCTCTGTGACAGCTACCTGCAGCCGGACGCAGGCCATTTGTCTGTTTTATCTGATGTATAGAGTGCGGTGTCATCCGCGAAGAGGGCCAGCTCCACATCTGGAGTTCTTGGGATGTCGCTGGTAAACAACGTGAAGAGTAGTGGGGACAGGGCCGAGCCCTGTGGTACACCGGCTGTGAGTGGATGAGGAGACGAGCGCGTTCCTTCCACTCGAAAACGAAAGCTACGACCTAGGAGGAAGTCTCGCAAGATGAGCACGAGTCTGTCTGGCACACCGAACTGATACAGCTTGTAAATCAAGCCGTTGTGCCAGACCTTGTCGAAGGCCTTAGCTACGTCTAGAAATAGGGCGGCTGTTCCTATAGAGCGGGGGCGATGGGCAAAGTGAGATAGTATGTGCTCCGTGATGCGGTGCACCTGTTGCACGCATGAGTGTCTGGCACGGAAGCCAAACTGCTCGTCGGGTAGTAGATGTTTGCTGATGGCAAAATCTCTAAGTCTAGAGAGGATGACCCTCTCGTAAAGCTTGCTGAGTGCACTCAGTAGGCTGATCGGACGGTAGCTGGACGGTTTATTAGCCGGTTTTCCAGGCTTGTGAATACCGATGACATCTGCCTCCTTCCAAATCGCGGGGAAGGAGCAGTTTGTCATGGCGGCATTGAAGATGCTCACCAATATTATAATTAGGTGGCCGGGGAGGAGTTTTAAGACGCGATTGTTAATGCCATCGGTCCCTGGGGCCTTTCGCGGTTTGAGGGACTTGATCAGATCTTGCACTTCTTCGACCGTGACCGGGTCGAGTGTGGTTTCCGCTGGTAAGGAGGATCTACGTTCGACCTCGGAGTCCACCTCCGACAGGTGTGACTGGTCGACGTTTTGCGTAGTGGGGGAGCATTGAAGCTCTAGACTCTGAGCGAGGCATTCGGCCTTCTCCTCGTCATCGAACGCCTCGGTGTTGTCGGCTCTTTCTAGCGCGGGTATGACAGTAAGGGTGTCTGATTTGAGAGCTCTAGCCAGCTTCCAGTATGCCTGGTGAGTTGGTTCGATATCTCTCAACGTTCTGTCCCAACGTTGTTCCCTGACTTCCCGTATACGTAGTTTGACCTCGCGCTCTAGTTCGCGAAGTCGGACTCTGTTTTCCTCGGTGGGATATCTATCGTGAGCTCTGGAGGCGGCTCTCTTTTCCCTCAACAGTACCCTCACCTCGTCCGGCAGGCATAAGTGACGGTCATCCTCCACCGGCACCTGCCTGGACGAGTTCCGCACTGCGGATTGAAGGTGGCTAGTAAGGGCCTCGATCGCCGTCTCCGTGTCTTGGCGGGACTCAATGTGGTCCGGGATGCGGTCCAGGTCTTGTGAGCTTGTTGCCTTGAGGAGGTTCCCAAGTCTCAACCAGTCCACAGACGTCCTAGTTTCAGATGTCGGGTCTGTCTGTGGTCCTAATCTGAGGATAACTGGGCGATGGTCCGAATCTATATCGTCCATCGTTTCGATCGAATGGAACTGAAGGGTTACGCCCCTCAGTAATGCTAAGTCGAGAGTGTTTGGGGTCCCCCAGTCACGGTTGGGGGGGTATCTTGTGGGAGTCATGGGAGTAAGTATATCAAACAAAAGATCGTCTGATATATTTATTAGAGCTCTGCCATTGGGATTAGTGGTATTGCAATTCCACTGCTCGTGTTTGCAATTCAGATCTCCGGCTATTATGACAGCCGGGCCTAAGTTGAATAGGGCTTCTAAGTCTTTCTTAATAAGTGTTTTTTGGCATGCGAGGTATGCTGAGACTATGACTGGAGGTTGGTGGCCAGTCATTGCTAGTCTGCAAGCTGATTCCTCCAAACCTTCTAGTGGGGGGGTGATTAGAGGCATACAGTGTAAGGATCTTCTAAAATAGATCAGGGTGCCGCCACCACGGCCTACCCTGTCTATCTCTGTTACTCGGTTTCAGGAAGGTCTCCTGTACTAGGAGTATATCTACTTGATTGGTAACCAGGAAGTCATGGACCAAGTCGCGCTGGTTTCGAAGGCCGTTGGCGTTATAAGTCGCCAGAGTCAATGAGCGTGGTTTATTTCTTCCTACATGTGCCATTTGTTACCGGTAACAATAATTTGATGTTATTGATTAATTACAACGATCTAAGTATTTGGAGGAGGTACGCGTGATCCATTTCGATCACGAGTTGGTCCCGGAGAGAGGGTTGACTTGACTCTGAAACTTGTCTCAGTTTCCTAGCCAAAAGTTGGACCTCTTCTAGGTCGAAGGGCAAGTTTTTGGCGAATTTAGTCGCTAAAGCTAAGTCCTCCGCTATAGAGTGGTGGGCCGATGGCCCAGAAGATACCTTAGAAATAGGGGCGGGGGCGAGGGTGGCCGGGGGAAGGCTGGCCGTAACTGGGGCACGCGTCCTTAGTGGAGGGAACGCTTCCGTCGTGGGAAGACCCGTCCAGTGGTTTACTACTGGAGGAGGGGCGGCCACGAATGCGGGTTTGTTCGGCACTTTTCTAGTGCCTTTTTGGGCATTGTCCTTTCCGACCTTGCGTTTGGGTCGGGGAGCAGCAGGGCAGCCTCTGTAGTTAGCGGGGTGGCCCGCTTGGCCGCAGAGGATGCAGCTCGGTGGCTCTGGGGAGTCCCGGGTGCGAGTGCACTCCGAGGTCCCGTGATCGCCCAAGCACTTGACGCACCTGGGGCGGGATTGACAATGAAGGGCAGAGTGCCCATAAAGTTGGCAGCGATGACACTGCCGCAGTGTATGTTTTTCGTGTGGACGCTCCACACGAAGGCCAGAGAGGCCACAGACCTTCTCAAGTTCGAAGATCTTTTTCCCCTCTGGGGAGAGGTCGAGGACAACCAATACTAGGTTTAGAGGTGACTTTGTGGAGTCGCCTCTGTGCATACGGTGTACTTCGTGCACCGGCAGGGCTTGGGACTTAAGGTCCTCTAGGATGAAGGAACTTTCAATTTCCTGAGGTAGACCGCGGATTACAGCCCGAAGGCGTTTTTCTTCCGGCAGAGCGTAAGTGTAGTAACCGATTTTACGGTCACATAATAAAGTAGTTAGGGTGCGGTGGTCGCTTGAAGACGTGACCATAACTTTGATGCCGTGCTGGGTATCATGGGCTTCTTTTATGGAGATTGCCTTACCTGGCAATTCCTTGGCGAGTTGAAGCCAATGGGCTTTCTCGCGTATGATCAGGGGTGGCGGCGGGCGCTTTGAAGGTGGTCCAGGGCGGCTGGACGGTGCCGCTGTCGGCTGAGTGCCGGCAGTGGAGGTAGGGTTGGAGGGGACCTCCCTCTGGGTCTTGCGTTTTTTTGTTCGATTGACGGTTATGAATCCGTCATCGTCTTCGCGGTTTAACGGGATGTTCACGGGAGGCGCGACATCCATGGGGGTAATTTCATCGGCTGTTGAAAGAGGGGCATCCCTGGGGTATTGCGGAACCTCAGGGGTTAAATCGATTTCTCGACGAGAGTCAATTACGCGGTGGATGGGTGATCGCGAACGCGATGTTGTCGAACTCGCGGAGCTCGAACGCGGTTGTCCCGACGCGGAACCACGAGACAACGAGGCGCGCGACTTTGATGTCACACGGTGGGCATCGTTGAGCGGGGGTGCGGGTAGCGGGCGTATCGGTGACATGGCAGGTACGGACGCGTGGGGCGCGGGGGCCGCGGCAAGTGCGGTGGCGGGGGTTGCGGGGGGTGCGACGCTCGCGGCAGGTACCTGCCCGGGGGCCCCTTGCACGTGCAAATTCAGTTCACCGCTGTCGTTCGACGCGCGCGCACGTGTCTCGTTCCGCCTCGGCAGTCCGTTATTCGTGTTCGTTGTGTTCGTTCGTTTACCCGGTCGACTTGTGTTTTTTCTGTTACAGTGCAGTGAAACGTGCGTCATCAGGTGGTTTATCCACCAATTCGTTCGTCCCCCTCAGGGACAATGGACGGCATGGAGCCCTATCTATCGCCGTTAGAGGGTTTGTTGTCGTTTTTACGACAGCAATTCCCTCAAGCGCTCGACCAATTTTTGAGGACTCCGGAGTCCCAATCAATGGCGTCCGTTATCTCGGAACTTAATTCCGAGAAACCCGTGTCCCGTAATTTGCACGTGCAAGGGGCCCCCGGGCAGGTACCTGCCGCGAGCGTCGCACCCCCCGCACCCCCCGCCACCGCACTTGCCGCGGCCCCCGCGCCCCACGCGTCCGTACCTGCCACGTCACCGATACGCCCGCTACCCGCACCCCCGCTCAACGATGCCCACCGTGTGACATCAAAGTCGCGCGCCTCATTGTCTCGTGGTTCCGCGTCGGGACAACCGCGTTCGAGCTCCGCGAGTTCGACAACATCGCGTTCGCGATCACCCATCCACCGCGTAATTGACTCTCGTCGAGAAATCGATTTAACCCCTGAGGTTCCGCAATACCCCAGGGATGCCCCTCTTTCAACAGCCGATGAAATTACCCCCATGGATGTCGCGCCTCCCGTGAACATCCCGTTAAACCGCGAAGACGATGACGGATTCATAACCGTCAATCGAACAAAAAAACGCAAGACCCAGAGGGAGGTCCCCTCCAACCCCACCTCCACTGCCGGCACTCAGCCGACAGCGGCACCGTCCAGCCGCCCTGGACCACCTTCAAAGCGCCCGCCGCCACCCCTGATCATACGCGAGAAAGCCCATTGGCTTCAACTCGCCAAGGAATTGCCAGGTAAGGCAATCTCCATAAAAGAAGCCCGTGATACCCAGCACGGCATCAAAGTTATGGTCACGACTTCAAGCGACCACCGCGCCCTAACTACTTTATTATGTGACCGTAAAATCGGTTACTACACTTACGCTCTGCCGGAAGAAAAACGCCTTCGGGCTGTAATCCGCGGTCTACCTCAGGAAATTGAAAGTTCCTTCATCCTAGAGGACCTTAAGTCCCAAGCCCTGCCGGTGCACGAAGTACACCGTATGCACAGAGGCGACTCCACAAAGTCACCTCTAAACCTAGTATTGGTTGTCCTCGACCTCTCCCCAGAGGGGAAAAAGATCTTCGAACTTGAGAAGGTCTGTGGCCTCTCTGGCCTTCGTGTGGAGCGTCCACACGAAAAACATACACTGCGGCAGTGTCATCGCTGCCAACTTTATGGGCACTCTGCCCTTCATTGTCAATCCCGCCCCAGGTGCGTCAAGTGCTTGGGCGATCACGGGACCTCGGAGTGCACTCGCACCCGGGACTCCCCAGAGCCACCGAGCTGCATCCTCTGCGGCCAAGCGGGCCACCCCGCTAACTACAGAGGCTGCCCTGCTGCTCCCCGACCCAAACGCAAGGTCGGAAAGGACAATGCCCAAAAAGGCACTAGAAAATTGCCGAACAAACCCGCATTCGTGGCCGCCCCTCCTCCAGTAGTAAACCACTGGACGGGTCTTCCCACGACGGAAGCGTTCCCTCCACTAAGGACGCGTGCCCCAGTTATGGCCAGCCTTCCCCCGGCCACCCTCGCCCCCGCCCCTATTTCTAAGGTATCTTCTGGGCCATCGGCCCACCACTCTATAGCGGAGGACTTAGCTTTAGCGACTAAATTCGCCAAAAACTTGCCCTTCGACCTAGAAGAGGTCCAACTTTTGGCAAGGAAACTGAGACAAGTTTCAGAGTCAAGTCAACCCTCTCTCCGGGACCAACTCGTGATCGAAATGGATCACGCGTACCTCCTCCAAATACTTAGATCGTTGTAATTAATCAATAACATCAAATTATTGTTACCGGTAACAAATGGCATATGTAGGAAGAAATAAACCACGCTCATTGACTCTGGCGACTTATAACGCCAACGGCCTTCGAAACCAGCGCGACTTGGTCCATGACTTCCTGGTTACCAATCAAGTAGATATACTCCTAGTACAGGAGACCTTCCTGAAACCGAGTAACAGAGATCCAAAGATCTCTAACTATCGGATCACTAGACATGACAGGGTAGGCCGTGGTGGCGGCACCCTGATCTATTTTAGAAGATCCTTACACTGTATGCCTCTAATCACCCCTCCACTAGAAGGTTTGGAGGTATCAGCTTGCAGACTAGCAATGACTGGCCACCAACCTCTAGTCATAGTCTCAGCATACCTCGCATGCCAAAAAACACTTATTAAGAAAGACTTAGAAGCCCTATTCAACTTAGGCCCGGCTGTCTTAATAGCCGGAGATCTGAATTGCAAACACGAGCAGTGGAATTGCAATACCACTAATCCCAATGGCAGAGCTCTAATAAATATATCAGACGATCTTTTGTTTGATATACTTACTCCCATGACTCCCACAAGATACCCCCCCAACCGTGACTGGGGGACCCCAAACACTCTCGACTTAGCATTACTGAGGGGCGTAACCCTTCAGTTCCATTCGATCGAAACGATGGACGATATAGATTCGGACCATCGCCCAGTTATCCTCAGATTAGGACCACAGACAGACCCGACATCTGAAACTAGGACGTCTGTGGACTGGTTGAGACTTGGGAACCTCCTCAAGGCAACAAGCTCACAAGACCTGGACCGCATCCCGGACCACATTGAGTCCCGCCAAGACACGGAGACGGCGATCGAGGCCCTTACTAGCCACCTTCAATCCGCAGTGCGGAACTCGTCCAGGCAGGTGCCGGTGGAGGATGACCGTCACTTATGCCTGCCGGACGAGGTGAGGGTACTGTTGAGGGAAAAGAGAGCCGCCTCCAGAGCTCACGATAGATATCCCACCGAGGAAAACAGAGTCCGACTTCGCGAACTAGAGCGCGAGGTCAAACTACGTATCCGGGAAGTCAGGGAACAACGTTGGGACAGAACGTTGAGAGATATCGAACCAACTCACCAGGCATACTGGAAGCTGGCTAGAGCTCTCAAATCAGACACCCTTACTGTCATACCCGCGCTAGAAAGAGCCGACAACACCGAGGCGTTCGATGACGAGGAGAAGGCCGAATGCCTCGCTCAGAGTCTAGAGCTTCAATGCTCCCCCACTACGCAAAACGTCGACCAGTCACACCTGTCGGAGGTGGACTCCGAGGTCGAACGTAGATCCTCCTTACCAGCGGAAACCACACTCGACCCGGTCACGGTCGAAGAAGTGCAAGATCTGATCAAGTCCCTCAAACCGCGAAAGGCCCCAGGGACCGATGGCATTAACAATCGCGTCTTAAAACTCCTCCCCGGCCACCTAATTATAATATTGGTGAGCATCTTCAATGCCGCCATGACAAACTGCTCCTTCCCCGCGATTTGGAAGGAGGCAGATGTCATCGGTATTCACAAGCCTGGAAAACCGGCTAATAAACCGTCCAGCTACCGTCCGATCAGCCTACTGAGTGCACTCAGCAAGCTTTACGAGAGGGTCATCCTCTCTAGACTTAGAGATTTTGCCATCAGCAAACATCTACTACCCGACGAGCAGTTTGGCTTCCGTGCCAGACACTCATGCGTGCAACAGGTGCACCGCATCACGGAGCACATACTATCTCACTTTGCCCATCGCCCCCGCTCTATAGGAACAGCCGCCCTATTTCTAGACGTAGCTAAGGCCTTCGACAAGGTCTGGCACAACGGCTTGATTTACAAGCTGTATCAGTTCGGTGTGCCAGACAGACTCGTGCTCATCTTGCGAGACTTCCTCCTAGGTCGTAGCTTTCGTTTTCGAGTGGAAGGAACGCGCTCGTCTCCTCATCCACTCACAGCCGGTGTACCACAGGGCTCGGCCCTGTCCCCACTACTCTTCACGTTGTTTACCAGCGACATCCCAAAAACTCCAGATGTGGAGCTGGCCCTCTTCGCGGATGACACCGCACTCTATACATCAGATAAAAACAGACAAATGGCCTGCGTCCGGCTGCAGGTAGCTGTCACAGAGCTAGGCAAATGGTTTCGTAAATGGAGGATAGAGGTGAACCCGGAGAAGAGTGCAGCAATGTTCTTTTCCCCGGGCACGCTTCGCTCCCCCAAACGCGCTTCCCTTCGCCTAAAAGCCATTTCGCTCTATGACCAAGAAATTCCCTGGGCAAAGCACACCAAATACCTGGGTGTCACCCTAGATCAGAACTTGCGCTTTAACGAGCATATCACTATAGTCCGAAATAGAGCGCGATTTGTGATGGGTCGTCTAGCACCCATGATAGATAACCGAAGCAAAATGTCCCTCAGACACAAGCTTACTCTATATAAAACATGCATCCGCCCGATCATGACATACGCGAGTGTGGTATTCGGCCATGCCAAGCCTACCCATTTAAAGAAACTGCAAATCGTGCAGAATAAATTCATGCGCAGAGCCGTCGGTGCTCCCCTCTATATGCGTAACGTCGACCTCCACCGCGATCTGGAGCTTCCCTCTATCAAAAACTACATTACGTCGCTCTCGCGTAAGTATTTCGATCTCGCGCCGCACCATCGAAATCCGCTCGTCGTATCCGCGTCCGATTACAAGCCTCGGCGAAAGGCTCTCGTGCGACGACCGCGTAATGTCCTTACGGATAAGGTCGACGCTATCACAAAACGGCTGGCCCGGATCAGCCCGCCCGCGGTTAGGACGGCAGGCTGGCAGGCACCGACAGACAGACATAGACGGCGGCGTCGCAGACAACGCCAATCATGATCTCTCCACGTCCTCGCGAGGGACGCCAGGAGACATAGCCCCCCACAGGATAGACTAGGCGTGTTGCTGGGAAGGTTTTTTTTTCGCCGTTTCTTCTTTCCCAGCCAAAACACGTTGCGAAACGGCAGTAAGTTAGCGTAGGCCACCGCGAACCGCCGATCCCGGTCCCCCGGGATCCTTCTTCTCGGGCTTTATACTACCCGTCGCCCGTTCCCAATTAGTTCATTGTGTTGCCCATTGGCGGGCATCATCAGATTCATCCCCCTCTCATAGCAACAGTCCAGCCGAGGTAAAACTCCCTAGGGAGCTCCCTCAAGTACGTTGCCCCCGGGCTCGAGCGCCTTGCGAAGGCGCTCGCCCCAAAAACCCCGGTAAAGTTGTGAGGTCTTCGGACCAACAACATAAAGTCAAGTCAAATAAAAAAAAAAAAAAAAACGTGCAAATTACGGGACACGGGTTTCTCGGAATTAAGTTCCGAGATAACGGACGCCATTGATTGGGACTCCGGAGTCCTCAAAAATTGGTCGAGCGCTTGAGGGAATTGCTGTCGTAAAAACGACAACAAACCCTCTAACGGTGATAGATAGGGCTCCATGCCGTCCATTGTCCCTGAGGGGGACGAACGAATTGGTGGATAAACCACCTGATGACGCACGTTTCACTGCACTGTAACAGAAAAAACACAAGTCGATCGGGTAAACGAACGAACACAACGAACACGAATAACGGACTGCCGAGGCGGAACGAGACACGTGCGCGCGCGTCGAACGACAGCGGTGAACTGCCAATGCCCCGCGCTTAAGGTAGGAAAGGTATGAGACTTAGAATGTAGTTACGCCCACACCGATCCTAGCGCAAAAGTGCCTGAGAAAGCCCCTGGAAGAGCTAACTCACTTCGACGACAGGGGTGAAGACTTCTCTGCTCCCTTGATAGGTAGAGGGCCCCTGAAGCAGTATTATTCAGGGAGGGAAATAACAACATGGCACAACGTTTTTTACAACTCAGCCACTTTTGGCTTAGTGACGGACGAACGATTAACCTGGGGCGGCGAAACGGTTTGTATGCTACATCATCCCCAGTACCGACATCGACAGCCACTGTTTATGCCGCTGCGAGTCGTAGGTTGAGGCCTCTCTAGTTCGCTTCTGCATTGGCTTCCATCGCACTTCGCCAAAGCAATTCGCTCACACAAATTGTCGCGTTGTCGCTGAGTGCAACCACTTGTGGCGTGGATTCTACTTTAAAACACATGCTTAACCTTGAGAGAGCACAAAGAGCCGTTCTGATAGTCATGACGGTTATACTTTTCTTGTACCCCTGTATTTATTTAACAAAAATAAAACTGACTCAACACTAAAAATCAAAAATAGGTCGGCAAGTAAAATATAAAAATATTATATATTGTAAAGTTGTTATTGTTCTTTTATGTTGTTGTAGAAAGAAAGCGGCTAAATATTTATTTTTGGTTTTGGTTTTTAAGGTGAGGTCGGTTTTGTTTTTGTTAAAAAAAAGCATTTTTTACTTATTATTTGCGCAAGTACTGTAATAGCTTTAGAAATAATATATTAAGCACCTGTAGAATTTGTATAAATTGCACGCGTATACAAATTTTTCATCTCACTCTTTGGTGTATATGCTCTTCAAAAAGGGTTGCTCTCGATTTCCTTAGGATCCACTCATCAAATACTGACATGGTGACAATGGGACTAATTCGGGAGTATAAAATTTCGATTAAAACAAAAATGTTGAACGTGATTTACAAGTGACGGAAAATCGAGTAACGAACAAATAAAACCGAAACAAAAAACAGACGAATTGAGAACCTCCTCCGTTTTTAAAGTTGGATAAAATTAAATTATATCAAGAATGTCAGGTTCTCAATGTAGGGTAGATCTATATTTTATCCACCCTTAAAAACACTGTAAATGATTTCTTGGCTACCAGATTCCAATTTCAATAATTCGAGTTTATACAATTTCGCTAAGTAAATAAAGCATAATTTGAAATATTGGCTATTAGGTTTCAATTATAATATAATATAACAACAGAATTCTACGAATTGGAGAGTAAACCACCATTCCCTTAACAACACACACACATCATGCACAATTGCACACATACAAATTCACGCTTTCAGTGAGCACAAAGTTTTGTTATTTGATAAGCAGATAGATATTACATGTATCTATAATACCAGCTCGAATGATATATAAGTACTTTTTTTACCCGCATATATGTAGGTCTTTCTTATGACAATTATAAGTTTATTACTTATATTTGCATTAAATAAATTTATTTATTATTAGTTTTGTTTCAGTCGCTCGTAGCGTCGCGGTTTCCTGTTGCTCATTGCAAGGTCATAGTCGGGCTATTAATTTTTTCATATAGCCTGTACGCATAACAATTATTTAAAGTACTTGTAACATGCCACTATTTATTACATATAGTATACATTCATTTAATTTTATAGTACATTAAATACCGGAAATTGAATTTCTGGTTATTTAAGTTCATATGTTATAGTCTGCCCCAATAATACTCTTATGTCGGATATAAATTAAGCTAGCAACACATGCTTGCATTACAAATGGTTTTTATACAAAACCAATTACTGTGTAGCCTTCTGCACTCTAGAGAGGTCATGAGTTGAAATATAATAGATCAACATATAGGTACCTACACTATAAATGATTATAGCAAAATGTGCAAGATTTATAGTTTGTCTTTTTCACGTTTTGACACTAGATTTTTTCCTATGTGTACTGTTTGCTTATGAACGACAATTGAATTTTAAAAAAAGAACGTGTATAACATTTTAACTTAAACATATTGTTACATACCGACAAAGACATGCGCACCTGGTTTATTACCCTACCCGCATTCGGAGTTCTTTTATTTACTTCGTGTTTGAAATTCGCAATTAGACAATTGTTATTGTTTTCGAGTTTGTTGGCCGTTCGTAGGAACAATTAACTAGGTGTGCAGATTACGTTTTCTTGGAAAAACTCAGTCCCGTAGGCAATTGCTGTATTATACAGTTTCCTATAAAACAATGCCCGAACGGAGGGGGGGGGGGCAGTCAAACGAGGATTACGATACTATCAAGACGTAGTTACAACATTCGACAAGTTAAATAGTGACGGACTTTGCGCGTGTTATTGAATCGTGCAATTTGTGACAAGTAGTGTCTAGTTATATTTGTACCTGTTTTGTACGTGTTTATATAGTTCTAATAAATTCTATAGTAATCGAACGGCATTTTAATTCGAGTCCTGCGTAACTCGTAACTATATTATTATGTATTAAGTAACTCTTTAAAATGTTCTTCAACAGAAATTGAGTAAAATTTAAAGTGTGTATAAAATTAAACCCTTAATTATTTAACACAATAAAGAATCGCATAGAAACTTGTGACTATGAAAGATACTTTACAAACACACATTATGTTTTACTAGTCTTTTATAATTCATAATATTTTATATTATTTAAAGTAATAAGACCCTCTTAGTATAAATAGTTATTATACTTACATAATAACGTACATTCTAAAATCATTATATACCTATTATCTAATATGTGTATTTTAATTGCAACAACTATTTTTAAAATGTCATACAATTACATTATAATATACAATTATGACGTAATGAAAAAATAATTGCTACCTCTTACAATTTAGGTATAGTAAGTAGTAGTTATGTATATGGTGGCAGACAATCTAGGTCCTCTGTACGTTTATTTTTTTAATGAGAAATAGAGTCGCGTTTGACCACAATTAATCTTAAAATCATATGACAATAAGCTGTCTTTGTTCATTTGTAGAATCAAGGAATAATTAAAATTTGAGAAATTAATTCTTAATTTTGCCACACTACTACAAATATAGCCAAAGGGCCGAAGTTTAGAAAATGGTATTCTGTTAATGACTTATTTTAAAAATGTGTAAATGTTGATACATACATAAGTTATAAATATAATTAGTTACAGGGTTTCAGCCTGGTGCATATTCAATAGGAGGTTATTAAAATTAAATTGGGTAAATTATGTCATAATTAGCACCTAAATAATTAAACACAACAATAAGAAATATTAATATAGTTTTTATTTTGTACAATAATAATAATGATGGTATTATTGTATGGTCGCATAATGATTCTTGAATAAATTGACAGGATGCCAAACACCTGGTGCCAACAATGGTATAATTTCCCCAACAAGACATTGTCAAAAATCGTACCATAAAAGAGTAAAAGAAAAGTATTGCTACCGGATATGAATGATATCACACAGGCGACCTTTACTCGTAACACCTGGTTCCCAATAACAATATATCGAAATGCAGTTGAACTTGCTTTAGTACTTACGAATAAACCGGTCCGATGCCTTTATTAACATCAAATAACACGCTTACTTCATAACAGGAAGTACAAATGCATTGCATACACGCTTGTTATACACGCAATGTACTACAGTACACAACCTGATTTGAATAAGTAACTAACGAAATTATTAGAGCGAAGCATGTGATTCACCTAACGTGATACTCGTGTAGCGATATTTTACGTCAATGAGTATTTTATAGATTTTATTAGAATATGCCCACGACTTCGTCTATGCTTGACCTGAAATTCCCAAGGGATTCCCAGGTCATAAATACCACAGCATTAGAAAGAGAATGAAAGCTATCGTTTCAGTGAAAACTGTGTCAGAATAAGTTAATTTTTACGCACCCACACAACTACAAATCATTTTCAGAAAAAAATTCCAGGACGGAAAGTAGCGTAGAGTTTAGTGTCTAAGAATTAGCTGTCGGTCAGCGAAAACCACATCGAAATCGGCCCACTAGTTTTTACGTGAATCCCGAACAGACAAGAAATAAAAAAAACGCATCGTGTTCTCTCGTTTATATAGGCTATTTTCTATTTGTTATTATTTAAATAGCATCAATGTACAGACATGGCATGTTTAGATTTTATAAATTTTAGATGTCAGTTATAATTCTTGTTCGAACTTTTTATTATCTGAAGCCTGAAGTGGTTGCCGCCGCTTATGGACTTGCAACACCGGATCATTGTTGTAGCGGGATTCAATGTTTTAGAAAGCCGTTGTTTAGTTAAGCGTGGTAACTCAAGGAAATAAGAATGATGATCCACATCCCGCCAGTGCGCTTGTATGAGTGAGACATTAGCATCAGATCAAATATTTCAAACCTTCGCATAAGTAAACTTCGAATCCGTATTCCGCGGAAGCTATCCTGTTGTTAATAAAACCTATCCTATATGTGTTCCCCTAATTGAATGTATGTATATTTATAAAAAAATAGCTGTAATCCACGTTTACGTGCTACTCCGTCAGGCAGGTAGGTAGTAAGGCATACCGAAGACCGAAGTGGAGAAAAAAGTAGGAAAGCAGATATTCCAAATCCAACCGGATTAACGCTAGGAGGAAAATACTAATATAGAAACTCTCATGTTTCTTTATCTTAAAAATATGATTATCTCGGCGTTCTCACGGTTAACTTGTCACGTCGACCTCAAACATGAAAAAATAAACAAAAGTTAAGATTTCTCAACAAAGTACTTGAAGAGAGCCCAAGATCATTAGACAGGTACATTAGTATTAGTAAAGTACTATTTACTTCATCGTCAATCAAGCGCCGTCTACTGCTGGATGGAGGCTACCCCAAGTCGGCGCCACTCATCACGGTCCTCTGCCTTTCTTCCTTGCGCGGGCTGGAGGGCGTCCGATATTATGTTTACCGAGACACGGTCGCCACTCCAGGAAGTCTGCTCTGTCGGCCATTGATTCTGCGGCAGACGTGACCGGCCCACTGCCACTTTCTAGTTCTACTGTTTATTTATAGTAAGATAATTAACATTTATTATCAATAGGAAAACTTTTCTGTTTGAGAGTTTGAGGTAATTTTTCTAAAGGGCAGTTGTTAATCCCATCAATTCCCATCTGTCGCTGGGGTACGTCTTCAGACTCTGTTTACTTGACTTTTAATGATCTTCAACCTTATTAATTGCAAAATTTCTTTATATTGCAATTCAAGTTAATATAAATACATTAAGCTAATAAAATGTCAATACACAGTGTATTGACATTAAAAGTGGAATTAGCTTCTCAAGGTTTTGAACAAATTATTAGCGTATTTAATAAAGCGTGAAAGGATGGAATCGATTTTTTTTAGTAGTACAATAATGCCCGTATTATCTACATCCAGTTCTTATTATCTTACTATAGATTCATTTTCTTTACTACAAAGTTACTGGTTACAATGTAACATAGTTCCATACACCTGAACTCAATTTCTTACCAACGATAAAACAATAGCATGAATGCTAGATATAAAACCCAGCTTTACTTTAAATTCAGATTTACAAAGTATAATCTGATTGATATCTGTCAAAGTAAATTTTGAAAACAGCTGTTTTCTTTGTTCTGTGTCTTACTTGGATTGGCATCAGTATTGTCCATTGTATGTTACTGCAGCAATTTCTAATCTTGGGAATTTAAAATGAATGACATTGTAGGTCGATTTCTAAAAAAATATTTTTATATTCAGACGTTGGTATTTTATGATGTTTTTACTTGACAGCATAAATAAGAGAGAATATAAAATTATGAATTGTATTCCAAAGTTATAAAACTTGTTAACGTTACAATGTGAATAGAGAAAGGTCGTAAAATGCTCGAAAACCTTAAAATTGTATGTCATTTGTATTGACAAGAAGCCAAGACAAGTCTTCGTATATCCTCAGGTTTGACTTCTTGTTAAAGCTGAGATTTTTATCTTAGTTATAGTCAAACACCAATAGTATGTTTTGACCGTTAACTAATTTAGGTCTAATCCTAGGAGATACTACGCAATATTACTAGTTTAAGACTTGTATACGGTACTCTAGAATGGCAATATTATTAGTTTAAGACTATACGGTATGCCAGAAGGGCAGTCTTATTAGTTTAAGACTATACGGTATGCCAGAAGGGCAGTCTTATTAGTTTAAGACTTGTATATGGTACTCTAGAAAGGGCAATCTTACTTCAAGACTTGTATAGGACTGTAAAATTAGAAGTTTATTATTGGAGACGTTTAAGAAGAATACTAGTGTTTCATTTACATTTTGCTCACTTCCAAGACAAGAAGTAGGAAAGTGGCGAACGAAATGGACAGCAAGATCATGTAAAAACAACATATTGTTATGTCAAACATGGCATGCGTTGCCCGCTTTTCCACGCCACTGTCTTGCTCGCTGCCGGGGAAATGTAGACGAGGGCTAAAGTTGACAACGGTGTCAAAAACCTTCTAAATTCTAAACGTTGGTGCACGTCATTTTTTATCACATTTTGACCATCTGTTATTTGAAACATATTTTTAGAAAAATATTGAAGTAATTTCATTTACTAAAGTTCTTGTTACTATAACCTACTTTTTATAACACAAAGGAATTAAGTAAAATATGGAAATTAAATTCATAATTGTTATAACACACGTGCAAAATAAACAATAAAGATTATTAGCCAGACTAATACATATACCAGAGCTAATTGAATTGACTAATAACAACAATATAAATAAACCGTTTTCGAACACTTTGCGGCCGATCCCACGCACCCAGACCGTAGTAAATAACAGAAATTCACTGACAAGATTGACCGTACCAGTAATCGAACCCGTAGGCTCTGCGTTACAATGAGGTAGGCCGGCAAAGGCTTAGCTCACTCAACCAATGTAGTACTGGACAGTCACGCACTTGTCCATTTTTTAAATTTAAATTTAAACGAATATGTTACATGACTAATACTTCGTGTGGCCTCTGTTCACCACTTATGTTAGACAATGACATATGCGTTAGCTCTCACTTTACAAAAACTAAATTATCTTTGACATGCGTGTAGTTTTTCATAGCAAAAATGCTTTTGCGCAAACGTAATGAGCAACTATTGTAATGCTGTTTTTGTAGAATGTAAGGGTATAAACTTTATCGTCTCATACCTGGTTGCTTTAACTTAAGCCTAGAATAGACCTATTATATTGTTACAACCTAGGCGCCAACTAAGACAAATTCCACGTACAAATTTGTAGAAGCACATTATTTCCAGTAGGCATTTGAACTCATTGTAATTCTTTTAAGATCGTCCTCTTTTGTTTACTTATTGATTGGCGTACGTTTCTAGGGAACAGTCCATTGTTTTATTGTAGTCATTTGTGGTCGCTTGCGGCCGACTCATTAGCCAGGTGTTTCGGATTATGTCAACTACGATGCGGGCACATTGCATTTGTGCAGTATAAAAAGATTGAGGGAGGGGGCAGTCGAGCGAAAACTACGATCAAGGCGAGACCGTGTGTACATAACAAGAATCTAATAGTGACGGACTTTGCGCGTTTTATTGAATTACGACCTTCTGCATTACGTTTAGTTTTGTTGTGTTCGGTATTATATTTGTACCTGTGTTATACGTGTTTGTATAGTTCTAATAAACTCTATAGTAATTCCAACGGCATTTTCATTCGAGTTCGGCTAAACTCGTAATAATATACTCTGTTAATTGACCATTCATTTCAGTCTTTTAATTTTGATAGAAAGAAGGCATTGATTGTCAACATTAAAAAATATACGTACTTAATTGTGAAATTAAATTTATTTTGATTATTTTAATTGCTTATATTTTTATTTAATGGTGTTTATGAGAAGGCTGGTGTGCACCGACTTTTAACCGATGGTTAAAATAAAATAATCGCTAAAAATGTGTGCATAAACAGCGAGTATTTTATTTTAATCATCGGTTAAATGTTGGTGCACACTAGCATAAGAAGCATAAGTTTTGCTGTGTATAATTAATAGAAATTCAAATAACAAAATTCGAGACTTTTGACAATAAAATAAAAAAAATATAAAAGCAGATAAATAAGTCGCTTATGCAACCATTTTGCATTTAATTATTATTTTATCCGTGCAGGAACGGAGAAAGAATACAATTTCCTGCGGCCGGGCGGCCTGTCGTAAGAGGCGACAAAACAACCCACAGCCAGGTGGTAGGGCATTTGCCCGACTGGATGCCTACCACCCCTGGTCTAAAGTATGTCGCCATAACAACCTTGGTTGTGTTCCGGCATTAGTGACCAGGTTCCAGTCTTCCTCAAGAGAGCAGCAGCGCATTTGTAGCACCTTTGGTATTGCAAATGTCCATAGGCGATGGTAACCGCTTTTCATCAAGTGGCTGTCTGCCTGTCTGCTGAAATCCTGCAATAAAAAAAAAAAAAAAAAAAATTAAATCTTTGTGTTTTATTCCTTTTTTTCATATTTCTACATAAAATGAAATACAGAAATGAACACTTTAATTTCATTTCTACTATAGGGTTCAACGTACAGCGTTTTTGCTGGCGCTGCGGCCTACTTAGGCTATTTTAATATAAATAAATAGCAGTCACACTTATTTTGTGGGTGAGTTGCTACTAGTTGCTAATAAAGTCATAATATACGACTTCCACCACTAAGTTGAACCGACAACTCCAGCGATCAGTAACAAAGCATTATTACATGAAGAATCCTGAAACCTGAAACCTGAAACTCCGAAGGAAATTTCTTCAACATCCTATATATGCAATAAGAAAGCACTCCAAAAACTACTATCAGCATCGATCACTAACACCATCTACAGATGCAAATGTACAAACCGACTCAAACCGTTAACTAACTATTGTCAAAAAAATCCCATTGCATGTATGGACTTTATGTGAAGTTTCAACCAGTAGTAAAACAAAAAATGTATGATAAAATATATTGGATTTAATTAATTCCCAAGATGGTAAAGAAGAAACAAGGGTACAAAATACAAGCCCAACATCCATTTTCACGTTTTATTGTGGAGTGACCCACGGCTAGGGCGGCGTTTTCAATGTCATATAGCAGAATGAATAAAATTATTGGTTAAATTTTTTAAAATAATATAAACAATGATATAATTGCGAAGGTTTCGCAAAGTTCACGGAAACCAAAGATCATAAGGCTTATAGGCCTAAGGAGTATTAAGTGTCATTTAAAAGCAAAATGGCATTGTTTTTGAAAATAGGAAGATATACCGTTAATAATATAATTGTTGGTTTATCTTGTAAGAAAAATAAATATTTTTAATAGCATAGCCTATAAGGTTAAAAATACCCCGCACAAGCACAATTTTACTTTTGACGTTTACATGCCCGCCGACTTGCACATTTTTTGCAGTAAATTTCACTTGTCACTATTATCATAATTCGTTGTTGCAGGCGACGTAGTAGTGCCAGTGAATCATCTAATACATGATACATAGACTATAGACTATATTCATCATATCTAAATTTAATCAATTTGAAATGAAAAAGTTTTGATGAAAAGAAAATAACACGACGTTAATTTGGATCTAAAAATCATAAAATCAAATCAAATCAAATCAAATTTATTTGTTTAAAACATGGTCAAACAGTTGGTATATATGTCACAATGTACACATGTTTTGCTCCCATAGGAGCATACAAATGTTTCTAATAAATTAAATTAAATTATATAATATTAAATGGATCATAATTATGAAATAAAATACTGATAAATGTCAAACAATAATACTAATAATAATAATAGTAGTAATAATAATAATAACATTCATAAGTCAAGGAAATTATTTATGTACAATTGAGGAATTCGTCCACCGAGTAAAACATTCTATTTATAAGCCATTCCTTTAGTTGATTTTTAAATTTATTAAACCTGAACTCTTTTATGTGCATTGGAATTTTATTATAGACTTTAATGCACATGTTATAGCAGTTTCTGGTAAAGAGGGTTGTTTTTGGTGCCACATTTAAAACCAGTCGTTCACTATTTCTAGTGTTGTTTGGATAGAGGTCTTTAGCCGTCGTAAAAATTGTTAAATTGTTTCTGACAAATAAACATATTTCATAAATATACAAACATGGCAGTGGTAAAATTTGTAGATTTTTAAAATGAGGCTTACAAGAATCATAAAATCGGATACCTACAATAGCTCGGATGCATTTTTTTTGGGCTACAAATGCTCTATTTATGTCTGTAGAGTTACCCCAAATAATTATCCCATACCGTAGTACCGAAGCCACATATCCATGATATGCCATTAGTACTGAACTTAATGATGAAATTTTTCTTAATTTTGCTAGGACATACACAAATCTATTAACTTTTTTGCTAATTTGGTCAACATGCGTTTTCCAATTACAGTACTTATCTATAGTTATACCAAGAAATCTTGTATTATTTGTCTCATTAATTTTAGTTCCTTTATATATTATATCTCTTTCATCGACTTTAGAACCATAAGTTTGGAATTGTACATAGTTAGTTTTAGCCAGATTTACGTGTAAATTATTCATGTCAAACCAGTTGATTACATTGTCAATAGTATTATTAATTTCATCGTCAAAATTATTGTGTTTGTTCCTAGTCAATATAATAGATATATTTTTGCTTTTATTTTATTATAAGTGTAAATATTTGGGTTGTGTGGCTTATTTATTACGCATACAGTATATTTAGCAAATGATATGGATGAACTAAATTGAATAAAATTTATTGACAAATAAACTTGATTGTCAGATAAATTCGAATCGCTTTAGAACATCACGAATTGAGCATCTACTTGTCAAAAGTAAAATAAACTGTTGGACGGAGTATAATATTATATACATATTACTACGAAATAGTAAAGAAATATTAATTAAACATTAAAAGAAGTTTATTTGTTTATTTTTTGTGATTACTTAACCTAATTGTAGCACAATATTGCCAAGGTGAACCGGATTCCGTGCTTTTGCGTAACCCAACAACTGTCGTGCTCGATGAATTGAATCAAGTGCTTGAGTTTTCAAGACTAATCGGCCAAGAGCAGATTTTGCAAGCATTGTTTTTGTCATTCAACAATCTATTTAAGAGAAACTTTTGAATACATTTCAAAGCATGTTGTGCGCACGGAACGGCAGCTTGAGCATAGTTATAAATAGACAGATAATAAAAACAATAGTTTAAAATATGATCGGCAAGCGAAAAATCTATTTAGATACTAATGTCGTTTACGACAAGTCGACGGTAATCCCTCGTTGTACAGTTGAAGCATATTATGTACATGAACCATTTTACAAGTATTAAAAATGTAATTTTATTGGTCTAGTGTGGGCAGCCTTCGGCAATATCTTCTCCCTTCTCAATGTTTGCCACGCTACGCTTTGCCAGTTCGCCCGCGGCCTTACTTTTTACTATAGTGAAGGGGAAATCACAATGGCCAATGTCATAAACATGAAAATAACGTTTAATTGTGTTTGAATTTTAATTATATTGTAGAAAGCTTATTACCCTAACACTTGTTAATACCTATTTTAATATCTTCCTAAGTGGTACTCATCACTTTAATACAACTGCCGTTAAAATAATGTTTTTCAATTAACATGTATGTTATATCTAATAATTCTTTGAACTGTGGTAATCCAGTGCTTAAGGTAGGTATGTCTCATTACATCGGCTTGCGTTAGAATCTAAAATTTAAAAAAATATTTTGAGGAAAGTAGGATATAAATTAGAGTAGGCTCCCATAGAGTAAATAATAAACTAAATGTTAACGTGAAAGTGAAACTGAAAGCGAATGTGAAACTGAAACTGAACATGAAAATGAAATTGAATTGTGTTTGACTGAACTCATGCATTAAAAAAGTTACTGGATTTGGATTTTCTTCACTTTTTTCCGACACATTCCCTGAGATTTCCTGGCGTTAAAACCACGTTTATTGGGACTTGCTTGATAAGACAGTTTCTATGTTTATTAGACGCCTTTAGTAGGTTTAATTATGTATGCATTTAGTAACAATACTTATACTGGGGTTTTACGGGCATCTTCGGAATTCATAATTTTCATATTAAAAAGTGGAAATACCTTTTGACTTTAAATACTGGCAAAACAATTGTAGTCTACGTTACCCATCAAACGTGGACAAAGTCGCGGAAAAAATACTAGTTATAATATAAGCCTCACAAACGCTTACGATGAGATTTTTCTGGCGAATGAAAGATAAATGTAATAAAAGTTTTACTGACGAAATCATGTTTCTTTTTACAGGTTTAGAAGACACAGTAAAACTTGTGAAGGGCATCGGTGGTAAATGCTTTGGATACGTCGTGGACCTCTCCAATAAAGAAGATATATACAGGGTAGCCAAGAAAGTGGAGAAAGAAGTAGGCGCGGTGAGTAGTAATAAATGAATTTTAATTAAAAACCTTCGCTTAAAAGCGTTCGTAACTATAGATGGTCCCATTATACTCAACTTTAAAGAAGAATTTTAAGATCTGGTACATCTCTTGTATTACATGCGTTAAATGACCCGACTTAAAATCTGCGGTACTTAACATCCCGGAAATCCCTTGAAAATTGTTGATAAGACAACTTTAATCTTCTGCTCTGTCCAACATGGACGAAGTCGCGGGCAAATGCTAGTTTTATGTATGTGTACTTCTTGAAAGTTCATGCCTATACCTACTTTAGATAAAATAGTGTAAAAATATTCACAACCATTTATGCTAAAAATAACAACATTTTAAGCATGACCGGTTATAATTTGTGAAGCATTTCCACATATTTAAAGGTGATTATTTAAATATCAACACAAATAGAATATTCAATAAGCCTTTATTACTATGTATATATATTGGTACTATATATTATGTACACCGTACCGTATAGGTACGTACTTACAGGCCTGGCTTTGTTATTATATACTCGTACAATACCTTGGCGAGCATCCAAATTTAATTTACATATAATTATACACCCTTTGAATAGTTCATCTTATAAACAAAGAGAATGAATGGCATGAACCCAAGATGGAGACAGAACGCCAACTAAGCCACAGAAGTAAAAAACGCAAAGCCCGCGAAGTCCAAACGCTGCAGATTGGCTAATGAGAGGTGCTAGGAAGATATTACCATGCGAGGAAGGCTGCAACGCCTCTAAACTCAGTTCCCAATGAGTTGTTAACAACTGTGTTGCAGCTGGGGTAAAGAGGTCAAATCTTTGAAGGTCCAACCTCCTCAACGCCTCCAATGGCCATAGAGGAAGAAGACCCTGTTGTAAAATGAATGGCACTAGCCTTGCACGTGTCGAGATAACAAAACATAAATGAGTTATAAGAATTGAACAGAACTATTTCGTTAATTACAACTTAATAGACGCATTTAAGAATAAAAGCGTGTCAAATATCTTAAATTTTAAACGGTTTTAAAATGCAATGTGGTACGTTATGTCTAGGCCTGATTGAAAAACGTATTAAAGCTAATGATATGTCATTAACATATTTAGAGATAGTATTGTAGTTAGGGCCTTTCTTTAGAGGCACTGCATAAAGCCGGAGTTACTTCAAGTCTAAGACAGGCAGGAGACAGCGCTAATCATATATTTGAAGACAGCAGCCAGGGGCGCAAACTCTGTCTACATAGTATTGCTGCTTCTATTCTTACCAAATAAGTTTGGTAAACGCCAAAATTTAAATCTTGTCCCGGGCGACCCGAAAATGCTTCATTGCTGGGCAACCGCCATACTTGCTCAAGACAGATAAGTGGGTTTCATACATTGGTTATCTCGAAGTGCAGTTTTGATTATGATTTCCTTGTTGAATTAGGTCAAAAAACTGTAGATATACTTGTACATTGTATTACCCGCTTCTTAGCTAGAATTCGAATCCACGTCACTGCAATGTGACGTGAATGTGTTAGCCAAAAGTACCACGACCTATCAGGACTTAATAAAATTAATATAAAATTCTATACAGCTTTCATTAACTATTGATTGTTTGTAAAGGTTATAAATTAACCTTGACTTTACTACAACTCACATGTAGTCCAGCATTGAATAATGAGTTCTAAAACTGTCCTATTTAAAATTAACAGCCAATTATCTCATTCCGTGTAGGGGTGTTAAGTAGTTTTTCTATATACGGTGGCCAAAACAGAACATGTTTTTATAAACTAACCAAAAATTATGGAGATCATAGCCAAATAATATTTTATATTATTTCTAATAATGCTGATGTTAAATCTCGGTTGTGATCGTAGTGTCCGCTTCGGTGCCCGAGGTCTGCTATCGTATCATTCATTTTCCTTATTTTATTAAATATTTCACATATGGCATTTTTTGGGGCCCATGCAGGGGTGGCGAGTCACCGTCTGCCCATTTTTCCTTGTTCCCTGAATATTGAGACGGGCAGACGTCATAGTCTCCATATTCCCAGACCGCTAGTACCACTAACAGTTCACCCCAATAGCCCGGTACTTTTTGTCCTCATTTCCCACAATAGTCCTACACTGGCCGGGGCTTGTCCTTGGGTGCATTATTATATGGTGTAGACAGGGATAATAGCCGGTCAGTGTCACGCCACATATTTACATTAAATTTGTCAAGGGGCCTCTACGTGTTGGCCTCCCGTGTCCCCCCCCCACGCAAGTCCTCCAAATGTCCGAGCCATTTTTAGGGCCCGTGGTCTTGAAAGACATACAACTTAGATAATCAATTTTCGTTTTATATATATATATATATATATATATATATATATATATATATGTATATATGTATATATATATATATATATATATATATATATATATATATATATATATATATATATATTTCTTATACATCTTCATGCATCTAGCCATGTACTTATTAAGTACGATCTAGTTATATACGAGTGAGGATGGAAGCGAACCTCACTGTGACCCACCACACAGTATCTGTACAGATCTAGTGCGGGAACTAGGGTTAACTTTGAATGCCCTAATACTACTGTTCCTCGTATTGCTAAATAATTGAATGTACCCTATATTTGTTATGTTAAATAAAATTTCATTCCCTAGAAAAAACGTTACAAATATTTGGGTCCAATATCCCATATCACCACCGTAAGTTGGGAACGTCTTCAATATGCTGGCGACGTTTCCACGTTGGATGCCAGCGCTCATTTCATTATCTGTTTATATTATTTGCGATGTTGCGTTGTTGAGAAAAAATATGTTTAATGTCAATGTACTCTATAGTGCAATTATTTATTGACCTTTCATACCGAAGGTTAAGGTAGTAAGGTACTGATTAATGTTCCAGGTAAACCTTTTAATAAATAATGCAGGCGTCGTGTCAGGCCATTACTTGCTTGATACACCAGACCATCTTATACAAAGGACGTTTGATGTCAATGTTTTAGCCCACTTTTGGGTAAGTTTACTTTTTTATTCTAATTTTGACTCGATCAAAGAATAACCGTCCAATTACGGAGTAAGAATATTAAGCTTTACGGCCAAGCAGCCAGTCGTAGTAATAAGTCGGTAGGCTTCGTCAATCTTCTCGTCGACCATTCTGCAATGCTTGAAGACAAAAGTCTGCGAGCAGTGCGTCCTCTCCGTCCTGACCTACGGGGCCGAGACATGAACACTGACGGCAGGATTGGTCCACTACTTCCAAATCGCTCAACGGGCTATGGAGCGAGCTATGTTGGGTGTTTCTCTTATGGATAAAATTAGAAATGAGAATATCCGTAAGAGAACCAAGGTAACCGACATAGCTCGCAAAATTAGCAAGTTGAAGTGGCAGTGGGTCGGTCACGTCTGCCGCAGGACCGATGGCCGATGGAGCAAACGTGTTCTGGAGTGAAGACAGCGTTTCGGTCAATATAGTGTCGGACGCTCTCCAGCCCGATGGACCGACGACCTAAGTAAGGTCGCTGGCAGGCGCTGGATGAGGAAATCAGAGGACAGGGATGTGTGGTGCCATCTTAGGGAGGCCTACGTCCAGCAGTGGACCGCAATTGGCTGACGACGAGGCCAGTCGTAAGTGGCGTCAAAACAACCAGCTAGGTTGTACGGCATTTGCCCCTAACCACCCCTAGTCTAGATTATGCCGTTAGGAGTTATTATACTCCGTTAAATCCCCATTTAGCATCGCGGGCCCCTACTACTTGTTGATTACCCCTTGTTTTGTTTGATACAAGTTTCGCTCAATTTCAGACAGTTAAAGCCTTCCTGCCCACAATGATAGAGCGCAACGACGGTCACATAGTGACCATCGCATCCATGGCCGGTTACGTCGGCGTTGCCAAACTGGTCGACTACTGCTCATCCAAAGCCGCTGCCTGCGGCTTCGATGAGGCATTAAGATTGGAGTTAGAAGTTAAAGGAATCAAAGGTGTCCGGACTTCTTTAATATGTCCCTATTTTATCAGATCAACGGGCATGTTTGAGGAGGTTAAATCAAGGTGAGTGTTTGTCATTGGATTATTAAGAAAATTGAAGTAATATAATTGATGAATAATTGAATTTTCGTCAGCTTCCAGAATGGAAAGAATTAAATCTAAAGCAGGGGACATTCTTGCTAACCCACAAGAGGTTTTAGCGCGATGGAGTGAATATTTTAGAGAAATGTATGATACTATCCCGGATGCTGGCACCACGACTGAGTCTGTGACTGACTTCGAGGAGTCAGCATCCGAGATCACTTTGGAAGAGATCGAATGGTCGATAAGAAGTCTGAAAAATGGAAAGGCAGCAGGAATCGATAGTGTGTCTGCTGAGATGATCAAATATGGTGGCACCTGCGTCCGGGACGCTTTCCTGTCCTTATGCAACTTGTGCTGGAGGACGGGAAAGGTTCCCAACGACTGGAGGCGCGCTGTCATCGTGCCCTTGCATAAAGGCAAGGGGTCACGTATGGAGTGTGCCAGCTACAGGGCCATCAGTTTGATCAGCACAGCATCTAAAGTGTATGCGAAAATTGTTGAAAGGAGAATGAGAGTGGTATCCGATGGATTACTGTGGGATGCACAAGGAGGCTTCAGAAATGGAAGGGGATGTATGGATCAAGTTTTCTCGCTCCGCAATATCGTGGAGAAGCAGCTGGCTACGGACCGGAAGGTTTTCTGCGGTTTTGTGGATCTAGAGAAAGCATTTGACAGGGTTGTGCGGAAGGACCTCTGGGACATATTGCCCGGATATGGGATTGATGGCCATTTGCTGCGTGCTGTACAGTCCACTTACGAGGACTGTATGGCATGCGTGCGGGTGGACGGCAGCCTGTCGCCCTGGTTTGACGTCAATATTGGCGTCCGGCAGGGCTGCGTGCTGTCGGCTTTGCTGTTTGTCCTATATCTGGACAATTGTCTCCAGAGATTAAGATTGATGGATGTTGGGGTGCGGATGGGTGATCTAGTTGTTAGCAGCTTGCTTTATGCGGATGATGCCGTGCTTTTAGCCGAATCGCCATCAGAACTGCAAACACTAGTCACAATGATGAAAGATGACTGTCAGGCGAGAGGCTTACGTTTGAATGCGAAGAAAACAAAGGTGATGGTGTTTGAAAGAGAAACAACCAGAACGAATGCAAGGATAATGGTCGATGATGTTATGCTGGAACAAGTGAATGAGTTTGTATATCTCGGATGTGCTTTTAGCAGAGATGGAAGGTACACCGCTGATATAGAAAGAAGAGTGAATTTGGGGAATAGTGTGAATGGAGCGTTAGGTAAACTTCTAGGCGCTAAGAACCTCAGCCAGAAGGCCCAGCTTGCCATACACAACGCGGTGCTGGTACCTACGCTCACGTATGGATGCGAGAGTTGGGTATGGAATAGAGAGCACGAAAGTAGAGTAAACGCGGTCGAGATGCGAGCACTGCGCAAAATCTGCGGAGTGACGCTCGCGGACCGCGTTCGTAATACCGAAGTAAGAAAGAGAGTTGGTCTGAAAGAGAGTGTCGGGGTGAAGGTAAGGAAAGGAATGCTCCGGTGGTTCGGGCATGTGGAAAGAATGTATGATGAAAGAATGACCAAACAGATATACAATGCAAAAGTGGATGGATGCAGAAGTCGCGGAAGGCCACGACACACCTTCCATGATCAAATTGATCGTGTACTAGCAGAAGGTGATGTCAGGAGCCTTAAAAACAGACGAGCGTGCATGACAAGAACTATGAATGTCAAAGAAGCAAGTGAGGTGTGTAAGAATAAGCCTAAATGGCGCTCTGTTGTTCGTGCCTACCCCGCAAGGGACCTGGCGTGAAGTTATGTATGTATGTATGTATGAAGTAATATAAAGTAGTTTTTATGTACATACATATGGAGTAAATACTGATCACACCTTTATTATGTTGCTTATGTCTATGACCGCCACAATAGGGTCACCTGTGCATTTCTAGACCTAATAGACATTATCAGGACCACCCCAATGACCGAAGACGCTTCCTATGATCTTAACCGCGTTGACTTTCTGTGCATTCGGCCTTATTTATTTGAGTAGAGAATACATGCCACCTGACATATTATCCAGAGGCTACGTGAGTTTTCGATAGATCACATTACGTCTTGAGCATTTATTTTAGTTTTAAAATTCCCCGTATTAACGCTCAAAGCCGAATCGGTCTTTAAACCTAAATTAAACATTCCGCAAAAAACAACCCCGAGAAGCGGTTGCTAATTAATACCTACACACATATAATAACAATTACTAGTGGTCGTCCGTGCTCGAAATTCGACCTTAGTAATAAATGTTAAAGACTCCTATAATCACACATTTCGCCAAGGTTACAATGTTAATTTAACTTGAACAATTGAATTTTAGAGCATAATTTTTAAAAATATTAGTATTTGTCGCTTCTTCTATGTAAACTATGAGCGTGAGAATTTTCATACTCCTCCATCCGTGCAATTTTCGTAAAAAGGGTACAAAGTCTTTGTTTCACGTATAAGATAGATATAACCTGACAGAGCGATAAATATTAAAATGTAGCAAAATTAGAATATTATTTCTCACAGTAGTTAGATAACAATATTTTATTTAATTATCGTTATGTTGCAGGTTCGTGCCACAACTGAACTCTAACGAGGTGGCAGATCGGGTGGTGCTCGCGATTCGCACCAATGAGCCCTACGCCTTCATTCCAGGCTACTTCCGTATATTAGTTTCGGCTAGATGGTAAGTTCTTGCAAATGGTACCTAATCATTATTCTTACTTCAAACTAGCTAAGACCCACAGTTTCGTGTGCTTCAATTGACCTGCCTAGGCTATTTAAAATGAAATGCAAACCAAAATTGTTGTTCTGAAATTAGCTAGTGTAACTTACAAACAACAGTAAGGGACTCGAATATGTAATTCAATCCGCATAAAATTTAATTTATTCAGATTTGTTTTATAGCTCGTACACACAATTAGATTCGTTCTATTATAATAATTAATATAGTTTGCGCCACGTAAAAAGAACGCTGGCTCTGAACCTGCGCAGTGAGCGTTTTATCGATCAAATTGGTGGTACGAAGGGGGCGAGACGGGGTGATACTTTAGGATACGACTGTACACCTGCGCAGACACATCCCCTCCACTACCGCCCAGCGTTCTATTTACGTGGCGGGACCTATATCAGCCCGTAAACGTCCTAATACCGGGTTCGGGTTTCCCTGTTTTAGGGAAACGCACGACAAATTCGCCAAAAAGATTAGCACAACGCTTAATTTTAGAAGGTAAAAAGAGTCCATACTTAAAGCCAGTCGTCTTTTATAAATTTACTTTTACATACCCCTGACCGATATAGCCGTGCGTTATTTTTGATACAAATCGAGAATTATGTTTATGCGTTGTTTAATGAGATTCATTTTATTACATCATGTTCTTGTAAAACCAGTTTTTTAATAAACATTAAACGGACCTTGACCCGATAAAGACCTATTACAAATCTTAGACTTTGTTGAATTTATCGCACTCATTGCATTAATGAGTTTTTAAAATAACATATTTGTATGTATTGTCTTAAACTGGAATATGAATCTATTTTCATGAAATTTGATATAGTTATTCAATAGAAACTGGAGATGAACATAGAATATTTCCTGGCATCGGTAATAGCAAGCAAGCCACATAATATTGTGCAACTGAATTTAACACCTGAAAAACCGGATTTTAATACTTTATTTTTTTAGCTATTACATAATTTACTTTATATGCAAATAATTTTACTTTGTTCAAATATTTTTTATTTAATATTAATAAAATCTTTGTAAAAAAAATATTTTGGAATAAAAAATATTAACATTCCAAAATATGTCATTACAAATTAGAAATAGAACGTATCTCCATTTACGTACCTTTACTGTATAGGTAAGTCATTTGATAAAAATTCAAATAGTTAATTCATTTGAATGTCCACTTGAATAAACACTATGTTTTGTAAGTTTCTTAAATCACACCCTTAGATGCCTCCGAAGTCAGATTAGATCCGAAGTGAAGTGAAAAACCCAGTGGACATTATGAGTTGCGTTATTATACTGTATGGGAAGGACATAATACTTACCGTAACAATATGTTATTCCCATACATTTTCTATTCTATTCGTTTGGCGCTAATGCCACTTGTCTAGGGGAGCTGAACCGAATATTTTAGTGTGCGAGGACTACACACTTTTGGCTGATATTTTACTATACTATTTGGATTTGTTATACAAATAGGAAGGATTGTTATTCAGTCAAGTGATCAGACGCATAATGTCTACGTCGGAAAACGGATCAGTATGGCGATACTGGGAAGAAACGTAGCCCCCTTTCTGGCTTCTGAACATTACCTATAAAAGATTGTGACCTGGTTACATTCTTAAGAGATCAATCATCCATCCATGATATCAAATCCTCATTAATTATTATTAATATACTATTAGTATTTATGTATATATTGCCCCTTTTTCCTGCACCACCTACATCGTCACATTTGCTAGGAATTTCCTTTCATTTAAGTTGCCTGAAAGATATCGCTTTGAGCGATAAGGCAGTATTGCTTAGATGTAATTTTAAATATGGATTTTTTGTAATCATTTACTTTGGTGTGAAATGAAGTGTATCTATCTATCTAATTATATTTAGTTTTTTAATTTATTTTTTTAAAGAGCTTTAAAAGGTAATAAGTGAATTGATTACATTTCCAGGTTGGTGCCATGGCAGTGTACAGCAGAGCTCATCCGAGGGATGGTCCCTGATGCAGTACCCTCGCCACCGTCGGTTTCTCGAGTCCACGAGACGAGCTCTACCTCCCTACCTGACATCAGTATGAAGAGAGAATCGCGGCCAATGAGCCTTGTGCCTCCACCCAGACCAGAAAGACATGTCTGACAAAAGACAGAAAAATATTTTAATACTTTTGTACGCTTTTGCGCACATAACTATAATATCTGCAACAGCAAAAGAGCTTAAAGGCCAATTAAATTTAAATAGGTAATATATACACATATTACAAATAAATTTCTGTATCATAACTTGTAAGTTGCTTACATTATAACGGTCATGATTATTCTTTTCCAATAACACCTTTTGTCAATATTGTAAATAATTATTACTGTCGAATTCGCTCCTATACAATGTAATATAATAAATAAAAAAACCGGCATACAAACACCCACATTGGACATCCCTAAGCTAAGTTACGCTTGTGTAATGGGTTACAACGGGCAACCGGCGCCTAAGGCCGATCACAAACACCCAGACCATAGTAAATAATAGAGAGTATTAAAAAATTTAGGTCCATAATATATAGAACAATAGTGTAGGTAGACTAACATCTGAAATATTTCATTCGAATTCAAAAAATGTTTATACAATACTAGCTGTGCCCGCGACGTCGTCCGCGTGGAATTTGTTTTCAAAACCCTCCGATTTTTAAATATTGTTCATTGGTGCTCCGCTCTTATTGGTCTTAGCATGATGATATATAGCCTATAGCCTTCCTCGATAAATATACTATCCAACACTGAAAGAATTTTTCAAATCGGACCAGCGGTTCCAACAAACTCTTCAGCTTTATAATATAAGTATAGATGCATGTATGTTAGGGGTGACTTATACACTGTTGAAAATTGTCTAGTCCTGTACCTGCTATATGGGAGTGAAAACACTTCAAATTTTCCAATTATCACCTAAAGGGCCTCTCTCGGTGGTCTTCCTCTTGGCCATTACAGGCGGTAAGGAAGTTAAGGCTTTGAGGAAGACCTCTTTGCCCTGGCTTCTACTTGGTGGGCGACTACCCGTCAGTGGTGCGATTTAGCGCCGTTAGAGCCTTCCCTCAAAACGGTGGTCTCTCAACGGCTCTCGTAACATCACCCTGATAAGGCGAGCGTATCAGATCACGGTGGGTCGGCAGCCAACTGCGTTCATTCGATCAAACATTTTTGGGCCATCATCACCACAAATTCCTCGACGCTAGGGATGCCCACAACATTTGTTAGGTGATTACAACATTTCTGACGTACTGACTCGCTCCTACACACACTAGGAGGGCGATGTTTTTCGAGCCTTGTTTTTTTCGTGTGGCGGAGCACAGTGCATACGATGCTCGAACCGCATAAGTGAGCTTCAAGCGGAGGTAGGTCTTATAGACCCCGATCTTCGTTCTCAGAGATAGGTAGGAAGCGAGAACAGGTCGGAGCAGCGCGGCCGCGGCTCACGACTTGCACCTAAAGGGTTTAATTTATCTGTTATAATAACTTTCTTACTTTATGAACATGTTACTTGATCTCCTCAACATATCTCATTCTTAGGCTGGTGTGCACCGAATTTTAACCCATGGTTAAAATAATTTAATCGCTAAAAATGTATGTATAAGCAGTGTTATTTTATTTTAACCGCCGGTTAAATGTCGGTGCAAACCAGCATTAGTGTAAGAATATATAAACGAGGTTTAGAATATACAATAGTACTTCCAGACTTGAACTTCTGTAAATTGTGTGTACCTAGTTATTTGAAGAAAAAGCATGTTTCTCGAAGTTTTTAAATTCGTGAAACTTGCTGAAAACCGAATGTGTAAATGGTCAAAAAGTAGTAGCGATAAACAACTTATGCAAATAGTAAAGTTTCTAGTACTTGGCGAGCTTGGGCTAGCGTTACAACTTGCTTGAAATTGCGATGTTGTTAATAACACTTGTGGCACACATATGTGCAGAATGTAAAAAATATACCTATTGTTTTATGAAAACAATACTTTCTTATATACATATTGTCATCGTTAATATTGATTAGTTATTGAAATTATAAAGAGCTATGAATGTGCCTTTTTACTGTGAGATTTTATTAATAGCGCTAAGTATAGATAATATTGTCAAATTCGATAGAGACTTTGATGTTCAAAGCGTTTTCCCTTTAAATCATTACCTTATAATTAAAGTAACTATATTAAAAAAAGAGACAGTTAAGCGCACGTGTATACGATACCACCGTCGCGCTGCCGTCGCCGTGTCGCCGCTACACTATTTGGACAAAGCGCAACCCTAACTTTCGCTGTAATAGGGTTTCAACAGTAAAGTAGTGTACAACACGTCGTATATCACATAACTTTACAGAATAACAGCACGGTGGTGGCGTATCGGTGCCGTCTACACGAGCGCTATGATCTTAACGCCTTGTTCTATGTCCCTTCATATCACGTTAATTAATGTGAAACAATCCAAGGTAAACATTGTTTACCGTAAATTGCTTATGATTTGTTCACTAGGATGTAAAAGATTACTGTATTTGACATTGAATGTGGTCTTGCAATGCAGTCAATTACTTGTAATTACGCGTACCTTAGTTGTTTTTACCATATTTGTGAGTCGGTTAAGAATCATTAATATTACTTATAATTAACAAATATTACAATGTCATATGTATCCTTCTCAAATTGCTTAGGAGCGTTATGCTTTGGTAGTTTGTTAAAATATAGTGGATAAACAATTAACATATTATTACAAAAAAATATAAGTATCTACTGCTTTAAAATTTTTCACTTATTAAAACTGAACATATTCTGTTCATGTTTTATATATATTTCAGGTTTATGTCTGCTTATTTTGTAAACAAAAATTATAAGTATTTGATTTGGTATGGGGCCTTAAAATAGTTAAATATTTTGTAAATTATTAGTCTTTGGGCCGATTTTTCAAAAACCATATAAAGTTATCGGTATTAAATTTAAAAGGGAAACAATTCAGCTAGTCTATATGTCATAACTGTCATTTATAATTTTTATACGTTATATTTTATTCTATGAACAATTTTATCTGGTAGTTGGCAAATCGGCTGTTAAATAGGAAAAGGTTTGACGGGCATTTAAATTTAAGGTAAAATTGAAGAAAACTATTTACCAATTTTTAATTTTCATAAAAAGCATTATTCATTTGTCGGGTTACGGTCTCAAACATCGGTTTCTACGTGAAAAATAAAAAATATAAGTGTAAAATATAAACATGGTATATAATCATATATCTGGTGATATTATCTATTGGTAAATAATCAGTGGAAAAAAATGCCATTGTTGGCATAAGACCCCCCCCCCCCCCCTATCAAATTTAAGAACTCAACATAATTTTAAAATGTTGTAACCATACAAAGATGCTAGTGTTATTATTATCATTGTATGGGTAAAAAATTAAAAAATAATATTTCTTTATGTTTTACATATACTAATGGGATGCCAATAAAATTTCACCGCTTCTGTTGGATCGGTCACGTGAAACGGATGGGAGAGGATCGAAGAGTAAAGACCAGTCGGCCGCCCCAAGTAGGTACTGGCGGAGGGACAGAGTTAGAGGTTGACCTGTGTGAGCTTTGAAGCTCACACAGTTCAGCTCCTCGCACAGGATCAGGTCCAGATCGCACAGAATACAAACAGGGGCTGAATTCTGCTCATATACTCACCATTGCGAAGATATTCAAAGTAGGATTTCATTGCGACAGTATCCAAATTCGTATTCTACTAAATCCACAATATCTTCTGGATATCGTCGCGTCGGAATAAATCTAGGAAAAAGTTGTATTACCATGCAACCAATAGCACAAATGGTGTTAGCTGAAACGATTGATAGATGAAATATTGAAAAACTACCAAAAAATTTCGCATTCGCAGTCGGAATTAACAGAATACCCAAATCAGGCAAACCCACAATTGAGACGATAGTGGCCTGCAACTTTGAAAAGATTTTATTAACAGAATTGGGTCCCTGGTGGTGTGTTCTCGTTTCAGATACCAAGACACATTTTGGGACGCGGAGCCAACGGTGTTAGTTACTTAATTAATAGATTACCAATAATGTAGGGGGGCCAAATAATATAGTTAACCATATTATATCGATAATTACATACGTAAATAAATTATATTTCTGCATACTATTCCATTAGACCTGGCAAACCTCAAAGCTAATGGTGTCGCAAGCGTCCGTACATAGCAGTGATCGCCTACCACCAGGCGGGTTGTCTGTCTGTTAGCCACATTTTGGACAATAAAAACTGGAGATTATTTTAATGGTGAATTTTGCCTTTACACATTTTTAGTACTTATATTTTTTTAACAAGTTAGTGAGAGACAGTACAAGTTATATTGAAAAAAACCATGTTTTGAGTGATATCATTTTACTTATTATCACAATTTTTTTAGTACATTTTTGTCTTCCAATGTAGATTTGCTAATAAAACATTTTTACTGAAGTATCGTGTAAATATCGAATAAGATAGTAATATATAACAATGGCTAGGTAACCTCTTGTGAAACGGATTTTTTAAGAATATATGTAATTTTTAATTAGCTAGAACGTTATTCTTATAAAAGTTTAATGAACGGATAACATATTAACAATACGTTACCTATATCATTGTTTGTAAAAAAAATACGAACACGTGAGAAAAACATTCTTAATTAAGAATAAAATATTTTAAGTAATGAAAACGATGGGATATAATAAAAAATCAAAATATTGACGATGGTTTTATTTTGAATACATTCGACGGATAGATTTTTCAAAATTTCATTAAATTAAGAACATTATTTGACAAAAACGGTAACAATTCAAACCTGATAGACGAAAACAGTACAGTAAGTAGAAAACTTAATTATGGTAACTATTATGAATAAAAAAATATTAAAGTTGATGTGCATGGACATTTAACCGATGGTTAAAATAAGATAAACACATGCCTAAACAGAGTATTTTATTTTAACAATCGGTTAAATGTCTACGCACACCAGCCTAAGTTGCAAACCCTGTTTTCAATGTTTTGGAACTAAAACTATCATTCAAAGTGCAAGAGAGACTAGCATTATTTATTATATCAGAAAAATACGGGAATATAATTGGCAGTAGGATTAAAATAAACATAGATATAGGGATGTATTGTATTTTTAATAGCTGTTATAAATTAGACGTGATAAAAGTGCTACTGTTTAGAATTAAAGTAAATATTTAGCTATAGAAACAGCCAGCAAATATATCTTAGTTGGTAATCTGGACTTTTACATCGCGACGCCATGATCCGTTCATGACGTCACGATGCAATTAGCACATTTTGCAATTTTAAACTAACTATACATTTGTTCTTTTAATAAACGGAGACTAGTGCGTTTTACTTGTGGTAAATATCTATATGTGCGTGAGGACAAAAGTGAGCATGATTGGAAGGCACGTTTGTAAATGATCGTTGCATCAGACACGCATATTATCGCATTTGTTAATATACGTTCAACCACAAGTAAAGGCTGCTGGCCTTTATGAATAGTAAAAACTATAATTGAAATCCATGATTAAAATGCAAACAAAAGACTAACGTTACATAATGTTATAAACAACAACAAATAAATTATAAGTATATATTATAAATTAAGTACTTGTCAACCATTAAAATAAATTATATATCAAATAAATATAATTTGCAATAAAATTATCTACACGATAATTAAGAGTTATGTAACCGAATACTGAATATTCTTAGGTAAATTAACAGCCAACCAAATGGTTAATTATTATGTAAATCGCTTGTAATTAAATTATATTAATGCTATCATTTAAAAATAACAATACTTCCTAGTTATTCCGCTTTTATAAAATTGTTTATTATCCGAAACATATAAAATATAATTATAAAAATTTCTCTAAGACTAATTTGTACAAAATTCGTTTAAAAAAATTATCTTCAATCATG
Organism: Dendrolimus punctatus; assembly: GCA_012273795.1. Classification (NCBI taxonomy): domain Eukaryota; kingdom Metazoa; phylum Arthropoda; class Insecta; order Lepidoptera; family Lasiocampidae; genus Dendrolimus; species Dendrolimus punctatus. The sequence goes on from CM022543.1 coordinate 12,710,558, forward strand.
CTTATCTCTAGGAAATGAATCCGGTAGTCTAAATTCGGATATCGGCGATATGTACAAAGGATTTAATTCTTGCATATTTTTCCTACTCTCCTCTGCTTCTTTGAGGAATTTCGCGTAAGCTCTCCTGTCTGACACAATCTGTGCGCTCTTTATCGCTAATATTACAATAAGTCCTGCTGCTACGACACAAGCCATTATAATCAAGCCACTGGTCGCCATCTTCGCACTGGTTGCTTGTGAACATTCCTTGGATCGAACCACAATCTCCATGGTGACCATAGATTTGGATGTCGCAGTGTAAGTGTATTTGTATTCACATTCTAAATCACCTTCTTCCATTCGGAGTATGCATGACGTTTCGTCCGTGCTTGCTACTCCTGAAAAGAAAACAAGATCACATCGTTGACATTTTTCTCTAAATACAGCTTCGTGAATCTAAACTGGTCAAGTATTCACGAATATTAAGAACAGCAAATCGTGGGTGTTTGACTGACACCATACGAGAAAATTCTTGTAGTAGTGAACTAGTAAGAAAATATCATTTTAATATAATTATTTATTTAAAAAGAAAATCTATCTTATCAATCCATCGCTCTTGTAGTTTTCGCAAAAAAAAAATCCGATATATCTATTTCTTGTTTCAAATTCAAGTGCATTTAAAGACATCCAATATATATGGTACATGTAAAAATGAAACCTCGGTAATGAAAAAACAAAATAACAGCCTTTATTACTTGATCACGCCTAATAATTGTTTAATTTTTATTGGCCTCCTCCAATTTTTGCCATATATAGGTATATTTGTTTTGCGCGGTCCTTGTCCAAAGTAGGTGAAATAAAAAGTAAAATAATATAGGCACAACTTTATTGGTACCTTTATAGCCTCTAATTCTCGGAGGCTAGAGCCAAAATACAAAATACATAACAAAAAACTGTAGGTATTCTCTCTTATAATATTAATAGAAATAAACTTAAAAACAACTGTTGAATTTGTAACGACCCCGGTTTCGTACAAATCACAAAAAAGAAAGTATAATAGTGGCACACTTATAATTTTAATTGCCACCGCATTAACCGCAAGCTACTGTTAAAAAGGTAATCGTAACACTTTCTGGAATAAACTCTACCGCAGAATAAGATACAAAACCACAATACATCATTTATCATCTGAGATATGCAGATAATAAATTTAAAACCACAATTAATGACTTCCACTGCATCTTTCTAGAGATGTTAACCGATCAACCGGTTACCCCAAATCTTAAACCATTGATAGAAAGACAGAGTATCGGAATCTTATAGTGAAGCTGGGTAAAGGATACCGATCCTAGAATAGGATGCCGATCGCGTCGCAGTGCTTTATTAGAACTCAGCATTAAATCGAATTAGTACGGGGCCATCCACAAATTTACGTCGCACCGTTCTTGGTGCCAGCTCTCCCATACCTAGAGACTATGTAAACTAATAAATAAACCTTTATAGTGTTGAGTGCGTAAACCACTATGGTACCACGGCTCTAAGCCTCTATTGTAACCGAATGATTTCCCATTTCATGAAAACTGTTGAAATACAAACCTGGAAAACATACTAAATTATTCGATATAATTATTATATTGTTACGAGCTACAGGACTTGAATTAAAATACCATTGGAATGACTATAGAGTTTATCAAAATTATACAAACACGTATGACACAGGTACAAATATAACTGGACGCAACCAGTACAAAATGCACGATTCAATAAAACGCGTAATAATCCGTCACTATATCGCTTATCGAATGTACGTCTTGCTCGTATGGTAATCGTCGCTTGACTGCCCCACCCCTCCATTCGGGCACTCCTTTTATTCTGTACAAATACTATGTGCCTCGACACAAAACAATAACAACAAGAATTAGTTCGACACACATGCCTAATGACTGCCATAAAACAAGTATAATAACAATATAATGATTTTCTTAATTACAAAGTTTAATCATAAAGTAAACAAAAGAAGTCCAAATGCGGGAATGGTAATAAACCAGGTTTATAGCAGGCAGATGTCCATTCACTCTTTGTCGGCATGTAACAATATATATCCAACATTGTAAATTCTAGAAACGAACAGAAAGATGGCGCTAATTTAAAAAGAATGCTGATCGAAAAAAGCAAACATGAATAATTACTTACCGACATCGTTTATTTTTTCAGTAACGGTATAGTTTACCGTGCCGAGAGTACATAGATCAGTGCAACTACTGTTTAGATGGCACGTTACGCACGGCTCAGCGTGCGCGCACAGGGGATTCTCACAAGTAGCACAAGTTTCACAGAATATGCCCGAATACACGGAACCGCTGTCTTCATCTGCGCCGGCGCATTGACATTTCCCTGAAAAAAGAGCATTGAACTGTTTTATCACCACGATCGAAATACTATCACGTTCTCGTGAAAGATTAAATCACATGTCAGCGTTATACTTAATCATATTTCGTCTTTTGGTCGGTTTATTAAAAAGGCATGGTAGCTTAGAATTTAAAGAGCACTCGCCTTTCAAGATGATGCGGATACAAATCCTGGTCGGAAAAAGAATGCAATAACATAAAAGATATTTTCTGACCTAATTTTCATATTGATTACCATCCACGGGCTGTCGATGAAAGGAAAATATCGTGATGAAACCTGTACAGTTCCTCTTGGTTGTAGTGGTATATGCTGGTGGAGTGCTAGTGCTTTCTTGAGTAGAGTGAAGAAAATACACCTAGTTGCTTTCAGGGATTTATTCTCGTGCTATTAGCTCTTGGATGCTGATCCCTGGGTTCAACTTAGTGGTAGTTGAAGTCGTATGTTACGACTAATAGCAGCTCGTAAAGACTTGATATCAACTTAATCACAAAAGCATTAGTGAGCATTATTTATACTAATGTTATTATATTAAAGTAGTCTAAAGTAGGCCGCATCGTCAGCAAAATGCTGTTCGTTGAATCATACAAAACCTGATGAAAGTAATATTTAGACCTTATTAAGTGGGGTTTTATTGGTCACCTGTAGAGACAACATCATGTAATAAATGGGCAATAAAAGCAATAAAAAAGTCACCACTTCATATCACGCCAGATGACTAGCAATTTAGCGTTGCCTTTACGCACTCTTAATTAACAATAACGAGGTAAGTGTCAATAATGTTAAAAGAGCAGAAGTAGAACGCTAAACTTAAAATGCAATCAAATTTTCTAGGTCGACACTATACACCCAAAACAAATTTGATGTGAGTGAATCATTGTATATCATTACTCCTAAATTGTACGCAGGCAAGCGCGAACTATTAACGTGCGAATACAAGTTTTATATTTAATTTATTACTTGAAGATTTTTCCTTGATCTCGAATACGTTACGACCTCGAGGTATGTAAAGGAATATATTATGCATACCACAAACACAATCGCCATGTCCTGAACAAACTTCATCGTTGCCTGGTGCCTTGCAGGTGTCGGTCTTGCTTGTGCAATCGCACGCGTCGCCGCTCCAACCATTTGTGCAGGCGCATTGACCGCACACGCACACTCCTCGCCCGACGCCGCCGCATTCTAAGCCATTTTCTCTGTAAAGTTGAAGAATTGATGCATCAGTGACTCGAAACTCTCGTAATACTATGCGACTACTTTTAGTAAATTAAGGTCTAATATTAAAACTTATCAATCTCTGAACGGTGATGGAGCTAACACAGGTGGCTAACATCCATGACTGTTTTCATTTTGTTACAGAATTCTGTTCAACAGAAAATCTTAAAGTTGATACCGCAACACTGCCCAAGGAACTCTTTCCGATTACTGGAAAGCAAATTGGCAATGCAATTCTGCAATGCTTGAGGACTAAAATTTTCGAGCAATGCGACCTACCCATTATGACATACGGTGCCGAGCCATAGACACAGACAGCGATAGATAGAGTCAGAAATGAGGACATCCGTAAGAGACCGAAAGTAACCGACATAGCTCGCAAAATTAACAAATTGAAGAGGCAGTGGGCCGGTCACGTCTGTCGAATGACTGGTGACCTGCGCAAGGTTGCCAGCAGGGGCTGGATAAGGAAGGCGGGAGACCGGGATATTTGGCGCGAGCTTGGGGAGGCTTACGTCCAACAGTGGACAGGGATTGCCTGAAGAAGAAATTACCATACTACCCATTGTGGACATTTGTAACACCAAGGGAAATCGCTTACTTTATTAGACCTTTCAATGTCTGTTCAGTTCTTTTCGAAGAGCCCCACAACGTTCTCAGTTTGCATTCAGATTGTATGAAGGAGCAAGACCCCCTTTGGTAGATGACTGCCAAGGGTCTAGGATGAATTTCCAGTCGTCATTATTTGGTGCAATAAAAGAATAGCAATGTAGGCAATAGCTCGACAGTACTTTGCAACACTCTTGACTGTACTGACGCTAAGGTTTAAGGGTTTGAACCGTTTGTCAGAGCTAGATTGTCGACAATTTAACGATACGGCTCTGTATGGATTTAAGTGAGAGTAGCTAAGAGAGCACCAACCGACATTTAGAAATAGTACTCCAAGTGAGTCTGACTAAGTCTTTATAAACTGAAGTACGTCTGAATATAAGGTATCTAGTAACTCACATGCTGATTTCGCACGATTTGCACTGGCAAAAGCGGCCTGAGTACCCCGCATCGCATTCGCACTTGCCGCAAAGGCAGTCGCCTGCGCCTGAGCACGCGATCGTGCGAGTTGCGTTCGGCGGCCGACATTGCGCCATCAGTTCCGCTGATGCGTTCTCGTCTTCTATTGAACAATCGCACGAAGGTCCCGACCTGGAATATCAATTGTATTGTACACGCATCTTGATCACGGATATCATTTGACGTTTCAAAGAAGTAATAAAACACGCTGTAAATCTTGCTTTTCTTGATTTATTTCATTAGATATAATGGTCACATATTGATATGTTAGTTCCAGCTACTTCACCTGAAAGAATTTCAATTATATACTCTTCATTTTTTTAATTAAAAAACTCTTTATGTATGGAAATATGTTTTTGCAACGCTCCCGGTACAATTTGAGATATAGAGAATACTTTCAGTTATTCTATTTAATCTTGAAAATAGTGATTTCATTGTCTACACCAATATAAACTAACTAGCCTCTGCCCGCGACTTCATCCACGTGGAATAGTTTTTAAAAAGTAAGTAAAAAAACCCCCGAGTTTGAAACATTCTTCATTGGTGCTCCGCTCCTATTGATCTTATGGTGATGATATAGAATTTAATAACCTTCCTCGATAAATGAGCTTTCTAACACTGAAAGATTTTTTGTAGTTCCTGAGAATAGCACGTTCAAGCAAACAAACAAACTCATTTCATGAAAATCCAACCCGCAAGACAACAAACTTCAACATTTCTCCACTGGTTTAAAGCTTAGTGGAAAATAAAGCAGTAAATCGAGACGAGTAATTAGGTAACAAATTAAACACAGCGGTCCATTGCGCGGCGATGCGCGTGTAAAGTTGTTTTGTATGTTTTAATTTCCACACCAGTGAATGACGCCGACAGCCGGAGCTAAGATACAAATAGCTTAATGTCACTTTAGAATTTAATCTAAGCATTAATGGTCATAGTACTTGTTAACTTAAATTTATATCGCAAAACTTGTTGATTCTATATTGCTGATGACACTCGTAATGTATTAAACATCATTGTCACCAAAAAGCTCCAAATTCATGGTGTTTTTTTATTTATTTTTTAGACACATATAAACTGGTACATGTCTTAAATCTCGTTTCAATCTGGATTGCTTTAGAATTCAGACGTGAATTGGCGTCTCAGCGGTTATTCAGTTTTCATACAATTTATACTACTATTATAAGTTTTATGTGTTGCTTTTGATCTTCATGGACTTAATATAGCTAAGTAGGTATGATTTGCTAAGGAACTGTTTTTGTAAATTATATTATATTTAAGTAATCCCAAATTATAAATATATTTTCCATTACTCATTATACTTACCTTCTGGATTAGTATGCTGTTATCAAAGTCACAGCTATTAAAAATACTCAAAACCTTTTTCAATAACCGGATCTTGATATGAAACTAATTCAGAAGATTAAAAATTGAAAAAACTACAAATTGGGATAGGAACCTTAAGAATAGTATTAAAAGTAGATTATAGCTAAATTCAACTAACGATATACGGAACTCACCATCCTTGATTGCACTGACAAACCCACAGACGAGATGAGAATTTGCAGGACACGTCAAAGACATATTTGGTTGCGTATCTCCTTCACATTTACAACCACATTGAATTTCCACCTCAAGGGTCAATGCGTCTTGACCGAGTTGACTCTCGGAAATAAGGATGGTTTGATTTGTCTAAAAAAGGACAACAAAAATATTAAAATGCAATACACCTCGCCGACGTCAGAATCGATTACCGGTTTCGTTAGCTTACCGTTTTGAATTCCACGCAAGACTCAAGAGTGATGTGAGCTTCGTAATGAAGGGTCATGCCGAACTCGACTCCGGTGCAACGTGTTGCTTCTATCAATGAGCCGCCTTTCACTCCACAGTCCGTAAAGTACCTGACCTTCACTGGGCCAGTACTAGAGTTGTCCTCGAAATTTACAACGCTTACGATTTCTTCATAGCCCGTTTTGACTAGCTTGAGAATGTTCGAACTGTCGCTCTCTAGTTTGGCGACGTAAGTGAAATCGTAGAGCAATTGATTGAGACTATCGTAATGGTCCTTAACACTCTCAGTTACGGCGAAAATCACGTTCACCTAAAAATAGCAGCCATAATAACATAAACCGTGAGTAAACATAGTGCAGTTTACGTTAGCCTCGGCAAGTTTACATTGCGTAACGTGAGGTAATCCTGGATACTAAGAAACATTATTTACCTTATGCTTATCTAGCAGTCGGTATATTTGCGCTAAGGATGGATAATCGTAAATGGCGGCTTCACTGTAGTAACCGTTGTCGTCAAGGTGACATTGTTCGTCATTTCTTTTTGTCGCGCCACCTAAAATTAGACGTCATTGGTTTCTAACGTTAACCTTACTATATACCAGTATTCAAGGCACTCCTTGACGTCGTTGATATCCACAGTTGTTGTTAAAGTAAATAACCCAACTAGCCATTCAACATTACAAGTTAAGAAAAAAGTCAGCCGTGTGTAGGTATGTCTATCCACCCGTCTTGAAGAATACTGTAGAGGTAATGAATGTCCAACGTGTTTGTCACTTGACCACAAATCACAAAAACTACGTATAACGTAGGTGTCCTTTTTAACGGAATTAACTTGAAAATGTATTCACACTTCTGACGATTTTGGTAATATCTCCACTATTATTGATTTATATTTTATATGTAAATATATATATATAAATCATTAATTAAAGTCAATCTGATTTTAAAAACCTAATCACACCCAATTAGAAAGAACGATTACAATTTTGTACTACTTATCGGACAGTCGGACGAACGGATAAGACAACTTATAATGGTCCCGTTTTCACTAAAACTCTAAAGATTACGTTGAATTTTTTTACACATATTCTATTATTTGAAAGGGGTTTTAAGTTACATGTACGTAATACAGAACCCAGACCTACCAAGTCTACCGTCACCAGCCACGTGCATATAGCCATCTGACAGAAGTATAACGATCTTTCGACTCGTCGTTGACCATCCAATCTTTTCACCACATGCGAGAACTTGCATCAGCGCATCGAATTGAGCCTCAGCGTTATCCAAATTAGCAGTCACTGAGCTGCTGTTTACTTTCTCGATGAAATCATTTACCTACAAATAGGGCCAATAATTACTGAGATACAAAAAGACTGCGCTTAAATAACAGTTAGGTGAACTTTCTTCTTCATTATTCACACTGAATTTTATCAGCATTAAAATATGAACATTTTATTTTCTTAAAATCTGATACTGTAATTAAAGTCTAATTATGTTGTAATTGTAATTAAGATGTTATTATTACTGTAAGTAAAACATTAATGATCTTATTTATAAGCGGTGCTTACATTTTAAACAATTGCTTAACAAGTGATTAGTAAGAATCTTAATTAAAGTTTTCTCTTAAGGATAAGAGGTGGATAAACGGTGATTTAGTAACTGTCAAAATCTAACAACGTAAATTGTTTACCTTATTCGTTAAAGACAAGTGATGTTTATAACTATAGGTTGCTTCACATACTTCTTCTTCTACATTACAAGGGTTAGCCCGTCTCCTTTCATCCACGCTTATGAAAGGCATAATTGGTTTTTCAGCGAAACTGCCAAAACCTAATCTGTGAACAGATGAACATCAAAATTATTTCCTAACCCATTAGCAATGTAAAATAAGATCCCATGACCATACATAGTATCTGGCAAAAGGACATACTACTAATGTTAATATTTTATAATTGCAATTGTCAAAGACGATCCCCCGTAATTTATTTGTCTTTTTGCCCGGCACAAATGATGAGTAACAATATATGGTCAAGTTAGTTTTTTAAATACAATAATTAAAAAATTAACGAATACTGACGATGAAGGAAAACAATGTAAAATCTAAAAATAATAATAAGAGCTTCTCCAAACTTCTTGCGTAAATTCTGGAATCTAATAATTACAGGCTATATCATCAGGTAATCCTAAAATAATAAAACAAGAGATTGTTTATTACCTAAAGTTATCCGTCAAATTTTTCAACATCTCAGGTAAATCATCTCTCAATGAGACAAGCGTTTCCTTATCGTCTTTCATGGACCACGTCAAATCCATTAAATAGTATAGATCCAGTGGATAGTTCTTTGCCGGCCTGTATGAGAACTGTATCTTTTTTGTCTCTCCTAAAACATTGTAATGTTGATATCAAAAACCAAATGTTAGAAAAAGAAATTAGGTTAAGTAAATCATGATAAGCACATTCTTACGCCACTGACTCAATTTTAATAGGTACATAACTATTCTGGAGCCGATGAGTAATATTCAGTCCAGAGAATTCTATTCTATTCTAATACTACGAAGATAGTATCCGAAGTTTAATGTCTTTCGTGTCAGGAATTTAATCCACATTATTACTTTTTCATGTTTGCTTATAGACAAACTGGTAGACGGGTCCACTGGATGGCAAGTGGCTACCGTCGCCCATGGACATCTGCAACAATAAGGGAGCCGTTGCGTTGCCTACCTCGTTGAGACTTTGGATATCTGTTTACGCACTTTTTGAAGAGCCCCATATTGTAGCGCTCTGGGGAAACCGCGGGAGGAAGCTCATTCCACAGCTTGCTCACGTAAGGCATAAAGGAGCGAGCGCCACGTACAGTGGATAACTTCCAGGTGTCAAGGAAGTGTGGATGAACTCCCAGTCGCCGGCGAGCAGTGCGGTGGTAAAATGACGACGTAGGTACCAAAACAAACAGCTCCTCAGAACACTCCCCATTGTACAGACAGTAGAACGCACTTAGAGCGCCAACGTGTCTTCTGAGACTTAAAATAATGATTTAGTACTGTTTTGTACGACTACTGTCAATGACAAATTATTTCTGCATTCTTGTAGCTTTAACATTACTGGACAGGTTGCTTTAATTTTATCGTGTTAATAGAAAGTTTTAAGCTATTAATAGTTGACGTCAAAACAATTAGTGCTACGTAAGTACGTACTGGGTTTAAGTGAAAGCCGTATTCTTTGCGGCTGTATTTGCACCACTGTTTCTTGATTGCCCTTTTGCATGTCTCGCAGGGAGCTGTTTTCGGCCACATCCCAAAACGGTTTCTCAGGACGTTGTATCATCGCTTGACCGCATCCTGCTGCCACGAGACTGCCAATTAAAAATTGGGTTACGATACTGATATTTTTTTAATAAAAATAAAACCGACTTCACACTAAAAAACTACTTTTTGTCCTGTCTTTGTTTCTTTTTAGATAATAATATGTTTGGTGAAATTATTAATATATGTGTACAAGTATGTTCATATACAGAGGCTTCTATATGTCTCAATTTTATATTTTGTTTTATACTTACTTTGCTGTGAAAACTAATCATTAGTCACCCTAAGGGAATTGACGAAATATTAGCGTGTCTGTCCTAATAAAAATATAATTAAAAAACCAATTAACATGTATAGTATATAAGGCCACGCTTATTATTTCTAACAATTTCACTAATAAGGCGGTACAGGAAAAAATAATCTATTAAAATAAGGAGTACATTTACAAAATGTACATTTTGAAGTTGTTAACAATTAATATTTTTACAGGTTTTGTATTTCTAGGTGGAAATGCTTTATATACAGCCTACTGATCAGGAACATACAGCTCCCAGACGACGATTGTCAAATGACAATTCACGGCGACTCGAATATTCATTGAAACCACCTATAGGACAATGGCTCGTAAGACAACAGCTAAGCTAGCTCCATGACCACGGCTATTGTGTAGTTTCGACATTGCTGAGGGGATCAGACCTTTACGCTTCTTCTCACATATAGCGTAAAAAGAGAAAGACTTTTTCTTACCAATTTTGGTGTGAGTAACAGCTACTGTTGTGCCTCAATATCTATATTAGCTATCAATCACGGTGGTTAAACCGTTGTTAGACTACGCTGAACGTAGGACCAAGTACATAGGCTGAATATGGTCTACCTGGTAGGTACTCTCTATCTGCCCTATAAAAAATGAACCAGAGTCTACAGTTGTAGATTTAGGCCATTACATGCTTTAAGGTTGCCATATAATCCTGTACGTCCGAGAAGGAAGTCGTCAGAGTCAAGAAATTTGCTCTCTTATCTATCGCACCATTTTTTTAGCGAACATGTCAGTCTCGCTTAATAGCTTTTCTTATAATACTTCAGTTGTTAGTACTACGAAGCGCACTCTCTTTTTATTAAAGATTACACACTGAAGTTCAATGTTACTACATGCAACGAGTAAGTATCGTAATGTGGTACTTTGGTAAGATGTCGAAACCAACCGCGGGCTAGCACGTCGCCTGGTACTTGGCCCATTGAACAGTGTTCAGCCGTTATGCTGCGGTGCAAGCGCACAATCAATAATCAATCAAACGACTATCTCTTGATTAGTCAGGCACATCGAGCCCAAAATGTCGGTCACTGAACGTGGGAATGAATCAAAGAATGCGCCGCACTCATCATTGTTAAAAACTTTTATTCATTAAACACAAAAATATAAAACAATGCACTTCAATTTAATTCTGTTTGTTATCTCTGATGAACATTACATTACGGTCGGGAACTTTGTAATGAGCTTGAATCAAATTATTCTCAATCGCAATCAGTTAATAACAGAAGTTAATTATCTTCTAAGCTTTTATTATAGCTAGCTATGTAATATTTTTATTTGAATACCGAACACCTATTAAACTAATGAATGAAAGTACAAACATTTCAAAGTTATTACCTACTCCATGAAGAGCACTTTAGTTTGATTTAGGAAACTAATAACTCGAACCAGCAAGATTTTAGGTCATCATGTAGAAGAAGTTTCAATAAAGAAAACAGTAGCTTATTAAAGAAAGTTATATCGATACCTCGGGGCTCAAAGGGCGTAACCGCCATTTAGATTCGGTAATGTCAGACTAGTTTATATAAATAATTAGTTTTTATTGGCCACCATATAAATAACTTATAAGTCAAAATAAATATTTTTCTAGAATTGTTATATTATATATTTTAGAGTATTCACAAATTTAAGAATTATTATTTCAAAGGTATGTATGCGTTTTTAGTTTGATTTGTGGAAATGTTGAAAGTGCTGACTTTGGCTGATGGCTCTTTGGTACTTATGAAGTAAGGGAGGGTTCAGATAAAAATATTTGTTATTTACGATACTAGTGCGGTAAGATGACTTTTACAAACCACATACGTTTTTCAACACATTTGCGAGACAACAGTACAATAGGTAAAGGAACAAACATAAATATCAGTCAGAAAGTCGCATTTTTTAACGTTTTTGATATGAAAACGGCACGCATTTACAATGGCGATGGGGAAGAGGAATGAAATAGGAATATTGTATTAGGAATGTAGGATAGGGAATGGTATTTGGCCCATCGGATCTCTCACTCATTGTTTGAAACACAATTAGCTCAGCGTTAACCATTTCAAGCTGGTATTCTGTGAGAGTGTGTTATCTCAACAGTTAAGCCGGCCCTAAAAGATGGAATTAAAATAATGATTCCAACATAGCTCTGTCACGTATAAAAAGGCGGTATAATGTTTTCCCTCAGACTTAATCCAGACAAAAACAACAGTAAATTTAACTAAATATAAAAATGAAAAAGTCTATAATGGACTAATACCAAAACAATAAACAAACAACAACTATTTCCGATTTTAGTAGGATTTAGTTTTAGATGTTCATTCTGCATTAAGTAATACATTATGTCTGTCATTACAAATTAAATTATATAAAAAAACACGACAAAATTTTATATTTTGCATAATAAATATTTTCATTAATAAGTAACTTTTATTTGTCATTTTGTTCTATAATAAATAAGATAGTTATTGAATCGCTTTTAGGTAAAACAAGCAACTAAGTATAGGTAAAATTAATGATTATTTGTACAATTACTTGATAAGATGATTGAGTTGATAAATTGATATAGTAAGTTAATTAATAAAATTGAAATTAAATAAGCAAATAAAGAAAGAGTTTCTTATTTTCTCTCTTTACTTAATATTTAATTAACTGAAGAAAACAAAACAACAGTCTACAAACTGATAGAATTAGTAGGCAAATTGTCAATTACGCCCATCTCTGATCACACATCCATAGAATTTTAGGATGTAAACGCCCCAAATATGCAATTTCCGGGGCGTATAGGAAAGCTGTTTTTGTTACTTTTAAATATATTTGAAATATAATTTAACAGTGTTTTGCATCATAGAATTTTAAGACTTTTGGTTTTAGAATGGTTTATTTAGGCCAAGAATAAAAAAAGTTATAACCGACATTATATTTTATATTTTGTTTTTCCGCTCTCCTGAATTAATAAGAATTTACGCCCTTTGAGCCCCGAGTTATCGATTATATTTCATTTAAGCCACATTTCATGAATAAATAAAATTTGATAAATACAATTTTACAAACCAAAGATGAAACATTTTACTTCAAAAGATGTGTGTTATATATTACCTCTTATATATTATGAAAATCGAAGACTTATAGAACCTTTCCTTGTCATTATTGTCTACTAATCACAGTTTACTGTTGGACTGAGGTCACCCTAAGTTTGTGCCAATTATCCCAGGCCTTCAATTTCCTGATCTACATAGTAACGCATACCTGTAATATACTAGGGATCGGCTGTTCACTAAGCTGCAGAACGTCCTGTCCTACACTACTAATATATTTACCAAGACGCGGTCTTGACTCCAGGTCTCGTGTGCTCTATTGGCCATAAGTCCTTCGACAGACATGTCCGACCTATCGTAACATTATTTTGCTAGCTTTACGAGGTATTGCTTCTCTTCCGGATATCGTGCCAAACAACTGTTTGTAATTTACCCTTTAATAAAGACATATTAAACAATAAAAAGTACTAACCTTTCATCATCATTACACCTCGGCACATTAGAACTGAAATAAGGGTCGGCGCACCACCTGCAGTGTGAAGCAGCCGAAAGGCAAGAACCACAATCGTCGTGATCAATGCATACCAATTTGTTTAACAGCAGCTCTTGAACTGTCAAATAGATAATAAATAATAAGTATATACATAGATAGTTTGTCTCTGAGTCATTATCATCATCAGCTAATCGCAGTATATACAATATTGGGTATAAGCTTTCTCAAGTTTGCGCCACAAATCCCGGTCAACCGCATTCTTATTCCAGAAAGATTTCGCCTACAACACCTGGTGAGATCAGAAAAATTGCTTGACAGAAATATATTCCTTTGCTAGGATACAAGCTTAGGCGAGGATGTGTTAGTTTCTGGGTTACCACGGTTTTTACAAGAATAGACTTTGCCTTTATGGACTTTATAATGATGTCACCCTTTGTCTACAATTTTACGCTTATTTCAATTCCAGGTATTCCATGATGATGAGAAGCCGGGCCGGTAGAACCAAGTTCTGATCTTAAACCGTAAATCGTATTCATCATATTATACCGCAGTATATAAAGTAAACTCCTATAAAACTATACCCAGGAGCAATCTTAATTTTAAAACAACATCAAAATGATTAATAATTGTTGAGTATCACATCTAAAACAACCGCTACATGTTGGGCTTCCTATTGTCCACGAAAGTCTTACAAAAGTACGGACCATTCTTATAATGCCGTGGTTAAAAATACATTATTTATGTACGACTATAAATCATTTGAAAACTAAAGAATCTGCAAATTATTGGTCTAAATTATAAAATTAATCTCATAATTGTTCTAAATCACTATTCATTATTATAATCAATACGTCTATTGAATATTAATGAGCACAATGGATATCAATAAATCATTATGTCAGAAAAATTAATCAATGAAATGAACAATAACTGACACATTACAGAATGGTTGGCGATGTATTTTGATGAGCCTTTGAACATCGCACATAATAAAATTACATATTAAACGATACGTTGTTAGGGTTATCAAAATGTCTATTGCACGAAGATATGACATGTAAGTCTTCCCTGATTTCTATATCTTAACGTCCAGTCTCTTATCTTAGCATTGGTAGAAAATTAACATTACCTACTTGTATGGTGTTTATGGTAAATTTCAACTTGTAGTCATAAGGCAAATAAATGAACGCTAAGATCTAGGAATCGACTGTCAGGATTTAGCTGCCTGGTCTTTTTCTTCTTCATATATATAAAAATGAATGTTTTCGATGTCTTTATAGAATCGTAACTATACATTTGATCATGTGATAATCTTTAGCAAAGTTATTGTGCATGAGCCAGAGAAGGTTTTTGAGTTGGTTCACAATTGAACCCGGTAGATGGCGCTGCTGTCGACATATCGATTGAACCTTTTCCGGGCAGGACGACGTCTGTCGGAACAGCTAGTAATCTATATACAATACAAGACCATTGGAAACAAAGTCTAGCACATTATTGTTGATCTAAACGAAGCAGCAAATTACCTACGCAATAGAAGTTGTAAAGAAAATTTGGTATGAAGTGGTAAGTATGAATATTTGGACTTCTGAGGGTCTGAAGAGGTCGCTTTCGCGATTCTAATGATGAAAATGGAACTTTATACTTTGTCTTACAACTGCCAGTATATCTTGATACTGGTCAATTTTACTAAACAGTTCTCCAAAGGCGACTTTAGGTTCCTTGATGCCCGAAACCCGTCACCTCATCAAGGATTGTGACTTTTCTAACTTAAGTTACTATGTACATATACTTATATATCATGGTTTTTCCTAGAAAGCTTAACCTTTATCGACTAGTTTATTATTAGGCGATATTCACGGCTGGAAATTGTACTTGAATTTAATCACTGAAATCGCATTTTCAAAGATAAATAGTATCCTTTATTTAAAAGGTATTTAAATAGAAGCTTTTCAGATCCTGGATATATATGCAGAGAGCCCAAGACAAGTAACACGACGGACAACAGTACAGGTGTTCCTATGGCCACCTTCCGACTCCATCATCAGATCAGCTCCATGGTACTATATATCAAAGCATTGTCACGCGATATACATATGCGTGCAAAATTTCAGCTCAATCGGAAATAGGGAAGTTGGTCAAATTTTACTTGCTAGATTACATCCGAACTTACATACATACATAGGTACATCCATTGCAAGTTAAGTAAAAAAGCTAGCTTATGTTGCCCAGAATATATCTATTTATTTGCATCCTCCAATGGTATGCGTACCAAAATTTACGACTTTATTGTTCACAGTCTCCGATAAAATTCTCACTAAACATGAAATGGACCACCAAAATCGCTTACACACGCAACGTGTTAATACCATGTCGAGATAATTGATGTGGGTGTATGTAGATTATGGCGAGACTTACAGATTATCTGGCTACAAATATAGCCGCGACATAATGCCGACACGTGCCCACTGACCGATACCGGTGCAGATGATATAAACAGAAACATTGATTTTGTATTACATTATGTTTAATCGATAAGGATTAAATACTTATTTATCTTCTATGCTTAATATTATAAAGCGGTAAAGTTTGTGAGTTTGTGACATTGTAGGAGGTAATCTCTGGATCTACTAAACCGATTTTAAAAATTCTTTCACCAATGGAAAGCTACATTGTTCCTGAGTGACATAGAGTATATTCGATTGTGATTAATAATAAGTATCTGATGCCCAGCGAATGGGCACGGGTCCGCTAGTTTTATATAATCACAAAGAAAATACAACAACATACAACGAAGAAAACTAAATAAGTAGAATACTAAACCTAGATCATCAAAGTCTTTTCACTTTGTCCTAGATCATCAGTCTTTTATCTTTTATCCAAGGTAAGAACCAGCCCTCTGATCGCCCACAGAGTCAAAGAGTCGTTTAAATAGGTCTTTGTAGAGGCTCATGGGCATAGCCTCCAGATTCCACGGTCCAGGCGTTTCACCGACAAATGGCACAAACATTTTTAATGTTCTATACACATAGTAGAAAGTTAGTATATGTAGATGTTTTCAAATATAAATATAACTATAACTATTTATTTTTGGAATTCTTAATTACAGGTTACATTAAAATTATTTATATAAGC
Organism: Dendrolimus punctatus; assembly: GCA_012273795.1. Lineage (NCBI taxonomy): Eukaryota > Metazoa > Arthropoda > Insecta > Lepidoptera > Lasiocampidae > Dendrolimus > Dendrolimus punctatus. Next base: position 12,727,271 of record CM022543.1, read on the forward strand.
ATAATTATAATAAAAATAATATCAGTCCATAAGCAGCACTGCCCTCGAAAGTCCTACTTTACAAAACGGATGCTATACCCGTCGTGCTTGTTATAAGGTTTGTTGACGGATTGCACATTATAACAGTCTCGGTATCAATTGTCGTCAAAAAGTTTCCATTACTTTTTTACTCCGTTTAATTCATTCGTCTGAGCAGCCGAACGAACGCTTCAACAATGAAGATTAGAAAGAAAACTACCTAAAAAGCATTGATCCCAGCCAGGATTCTACCACACGTCGTTGAAATCAGTTGCAATTTCCTTAGCCTCGAAGATAACACGAATTTGCTACATAATAACACAATACAACCACGTCAGAGGCTCCTTCATTTTGTATGGACTTATAGAATGACGTAACTGAGTTGTGACGTCATAATTCTAACATAGTTGATGGTAGAGCGACAAATAAAATACTCAAAGTTGTATTTTTGGAATCTGGTCCGAATAAATCCCCTTATCTATTTTTAATTTTTAACCTCTGTAGTCGGGACTGTTAACCATAAAAAGATTACTAATAAAAAAAACATTTTTAATGGAATTCTTCATTATATTTCACAGGACATGTAACCAGTGGTAAACATGAGGGTAGCTAAAAAGTTCAGGACACGGACGGGTGAATCGCCAACATTCCAGGTTTTAAATGTACAAACTCAAATCGTTCACAGATATATTATATTATAAATATGTCAAATACCCAATTGCATAAAGCAAACATAGGACGTGGAAATTCGATAACGCCATCTAAACTCGGTCTGTGATTTTATAATCATCATTCATAATCATAAAAATTAATATCACGGCTTTTGTGACTAGCGCTCACAAACGCATAACAAAGGTTCTTTTTATGATTTTTTTTTATTGCATGAGTTCAGCAGACAGGCAGATGGCCCACCAGTTGGAGAGCGGTGACCATCGCCTATGGACATGTGTAGCACCAAAGGAGCTAACAATGTACTGCCGATCTCTAAAGGAAGTCTGGAACCTGACTGCTAATCCCGGAACACAACTCAAGATTGTTATAGCGCCCTGCTCTAGACCAGGCGTGGAAGCCATCCAGGCGGCAAATACCCTTCAACCCGGCTGTGAGTTGTTTTATCGACTCTTACGACAGCCCGCCCGGCAGCAAGAAAATGTATTAGGTATGTCTCCATTCCTGCAAGGATAATGCTGGGGCTACATCTGCGTTAGGGTTAAATATTAAGACTATGGCCGAATACGTCTTATTTAAAGCTTTGAAAAATAACGGCGTATATGCATAGTCAATATTTATCGGTATTGACAATATCTCTAAGACTTAACGCAACGCGCATTAAACCCATCTGCGTGCAACAACCTAACGATTTGGTTCATAGAGAGTTATAATAAGTTTGCAATCTTCTTTATGGTTCTTAAAGAAGCGTTCAAACTTACTCTAACTCACTATGAAGATCGTTAATCTTTAAAAGTAACAGAGATAAAGTATATTATATCTTTACACAATCAAGTTTATGTATATACATACACGCCTGCTTCTACACATTTCGATTTGTCACTGTGTAAATTGTGACTCAAAATACAGCTACTAATTAAATTTACATTGTCAAATAGTTAACTATTTTTTCAGCTGAAACATTTCTTGTTCTCGCGTGCCTTGACTATAATTAACTAAAATAAAACGAATCGGTTTGGAAAACCCATTTCTGTAACTTGTTATTTCATAGACATTAAATCATAGACGGAGCCTAGGTGACTACTGAACAAGCGTCATATGAAGTAAGCATTTTTCACCAATATGCGTAGACTTATATAGTAGGTAGTAATTTTCCAGTTTTTGTAAACCATAGGTCTATTATACTTACATAAAAACTTTATTGTTTTATATAAGTATATAAACTTTCATTGGAAAAATATCTAACTAATTGTGAAAACCGCTTAAAATTTCGTTGTGTGGATTACGAGGAATTATCGGATAAACAGACAGAGAGACGGAACGACTTTGCTTTGTAAGAATGTGTAAAGATACAAGTGTTTTAAACAACAGTATGGGAAACGAATACTAAATTACTTTTACATTATTTATTACATTACTTAGAATTCTTCTTCCGTGTCCGTACTAATTCGATAATTTAATAATAAGTTGTCGTAACGCATTGCAAATCGATTGGCTTCCTACTCCAAAATGGGCTTCAATTTGAGAGTCGGGGGACTTGGTTCATTTGTTCGTCTTAGCTTGTTATAAATACATCTTGTCATTCCTTTTTGGGATATTTTCTATTTCAGAGGACTAATGCCCGTAACAGGTGGGTTCCGGCGCCCAGCGTCTGTTTTGGCTATTTTCGTTTATGCATCAGTTTGAAACTAAATTATTCCTTTTGAAGTTTTCATGGTTTCGAGATAAGAAATCGGTTTTATTTGCCCCAATCGTAATGTTTGTTTAATCATAGCAGTTATGAGTAACTTGTGATATGGTATAGCATTTATCGTTTCATGGGAAAGCGTAAACGTCGTATTCTTTTTTATTTCTTTCTTTGTTGCAATGTTCAGTGTAAAATTAAAAAAAAATTGTGCGTCTAGGGACGCCCAACAGAAGTGATAACTTAAACCAATCTAAGTTGAACAATTTAATATTGAAATTGTTTAACTTGAGAAAAGCTTAGGTTATTACTTAAATTTTATGTATATTAATATGATAATGTAACGAAAGATTATTTATTAATAAAATCTTTTATTAATTATATAATATATTTTATTCTTAGTTACAATTCTTCAAACATTAGAGTTTTGTCTATGTACATTATTTAATCTAATTACCGAAATATGGCTAGCGCTGTGGATTACAGTGAGAGAGGAGGAGCCTGCCTACAGCTGCCGTATGCGTGAGAGAAAGGGAATCCAGGCAGACTGGCACCGTAACGTGTTACGTAACGAAGCTTTTTACCCTCCCATAAGAAGTTATCAATCAAAGCAAATCCGTTTTAATTTTCAGGTATCTATCCTGTTATGGAAGAACATCGTAAGTGACATATAGAGTTTTCATTCATTCGAATGAAAACTTTTTATTGTTCACCATAATCTTAAATCTAGACAATTGATATGGATACATTTGTATTAGAACAATGGGCGGCCTTATCGCTTATAGCGATCTCTTCCAGGCAACCCGGCATATAAATACGATTACAAAATTTTACAGCAGAACTAGTTTAATACATTAGCGCTCAGACTTTAAATATGTTTATAATTTTGCCATTTTCATTGGTATGGACCTCAAACATCTTTCTATTATGCTCAAGATTATTTTAGCTGCATGTTACAATAAAAAAGGTGAAATACCTAAATTCTACCTACGATGTTTACCACAACAAGCTCGATATGTGAATGTACCTACATTTAGGTATAAGTGTGTTAAGTACACATTTAATCTTCAGTGTACACAACCCCATTTGCTAGACGCAATAGGTTTGCTGGAAGAAAACTCTTTTTAAGCCCGACTTTGTTCATCATCACTATTTTATAGTTTTATATGTAACTCGTTTGTGTACAATAAAGAAACCATAAGGCTTTTAGTTTTTATTGCTTTGACCTGTGGCGCCATCTGGTCAGGTCTGGTATGGTTTAGAAGCTTTTTAGAGTTACGTTTTGGACTAAGTGTACCTATTTATCTTCCGAAATATAACTAAGGGCCGCTTACATAACGATCGCTTTATATAAAATTAGTTAATCATTTTAAACTCCCTAACTATGTTTTACACAAAATGTATTGACAGTTCTATAAACATATTTAGCGACTCATTTCGCGTTGTGCAAGACTCTAATCGTACTTAGGGTGTTAAATGCGTTTAGTGTTTCTTAAATAAATTTAAGGAACGTTATGCAAGCGGCCCTAAGACTCATACAATATTTTAAACACGTACAGGAACTAAAAGGCATTGGGGCTAAGATAGTGTCCTTATCACGTAAATTATCCAAGGCACCTTCATCAGATTTAAACTCAAAAATCTGGGAGTGCTCTGATTTCAGCCTATTATCGCAATATTTTGACAGAATATTAGATGTAAAATATACCTTCAGGAGACTAACGTACTGAAAACTGTTATGAATTTCTTAACTGGCTGCTTAGTTACGTACAATTTTTTTTATTACATTTTAAAACCTAGAAAACCGACTTCAAAAACTAAAAAGTATAAAATAACTTATTTCTAAAGCTATTATTATTAATATATATTATTTTACACATCTTAAAGTCGGTGCTTAGTAATTGTCAAACCAAATATAGTAATTTTTATGATTTGCTTTGCACCGACTTCAAGATATTTTAGATAATATATATTAATAATAATAGCTTTAGAAATAAGTTACTTCACACTTTTTAGTTTTTGAAGTCGGTTTTTTTAAACCAAGTTTTTTTATTTATTTGTTACTTTTTAATGTCTAGGTATGGGTACGCCCACGAAAGGTGCCGCGGGGAATGGATTTTATTTCATAAAAAATGTTCATAAAATGAAAACTACTGGGCCAAACTATGTCAAATTTTTAGGGGACCAAATAGCAGCTATTCCGCGTCGAGCAAAAAATGACGTAAATCGGATCATAAGTCTCGGAGTAATCGGTGAACATACATTTAAAAAAAACAAGAAAAAGATTTCGACGAATTGAAAACCCCCTCCTTTTTTTGAGTCGGGTAAAAATAACATGTTATAAAAAAACTATATCATGCATTCATCATCATAAACCAATCAATGTTTCCTGCACGTTGGATTCCTCAAACACTGAGTATTCTGATCCTTCGCTACTCTGAGAAATTGTTTCAGTTCATAAATATTTATTTCAAGGTATATTCTACATTTAATGATCAAATAATAAAACTTTATACCAACAACGAAAACTTATCGTGAACGCGTTACTCATAGCGCAAGTGATACAAAAATATATAAAATGTAAGGAATTGTTAGCTCTTATCAGCGTAACACTTTCAACGTACCTAACATATGGGTAAACAAATCGAGACCTCACCTTGACTATTCGCATATCCAAAGAACAATAGTAACAAGCACAAATCACACACTAACAATCGGTACATGATCGTAATTAAAGCACATCTGGCTGGATTCGCACGTGTGGATTTATTGGATCAACCGGTCGGGCGGGGGATTCGCGATGCGCTGATAAGGGTTGATAAGATAAGGTGATAAGGGCGCGGGCGGCGCGGTCTATGCCGCTCCGTCCCAACACGTCTCTACGACTCGACATCTGACACACCTCTAGGTGCCGGCGGCTCCGCTTGCTTGACGGCCTGACGCGTGACGCGGTTACATCATGACGCTTTCAGACACGAAGGCTTGAAGCCTTACTCGTATTTGACTATTAAAAACTAGTGGCGGACACTTTGTACGCGTCGGACTTAGACTTTAGATATACATATATTCATATGTTTTGAATATATTTTTAATCTTTGAGTCGTTTTAGAACCTATTCGGGCATGATGCTCGGGCTTCATCTGAGGTAATTTTAAAGTTATTGACAGTGTTCCAATTAGTCTTATTTATAATATTAAAAATAACGCCGTTAAGAAATTGCCACATTAGTGCATGTATATACATTATACATATGTTATCAGTCAATATGTAAGGCTATTAACAATTAAAAACAATATCGCAATATGAAATAAAATTACACTCATCACGACATTTCCATGAAACGGCCTATAGCGGTAACATTATCCCAGACGAGGCTCACCTATACAGCTAATCAGTAACGGCGTTATTTTTAACGCTGACTTATTCGGCTACAGTCACTAACACGAACATTATCCCAGATGAAGCAGGAACATGAGAACACAAGAAAGTAGTTGAATATGGAACAAGTGAAATAGTCCATTGAAATTTTACATGAGCTTTGCATTTCTTAGAGGACGCAATTTTATTTTTGGGACGTGTGTGGGTGAATAGAAGCTTAACCTCAAGTTTGTGGGGTCGCCACCCTTTTCCCCGGCCGCCATCTTGGAAAAAGGGGTGAAAACACTTTTTTCGCGATATCTCGGAAATTATACGTCTTACAAAAAATTTGTAAAGTAATAATTTGTAACAAATTGTTTTACCTACAAATATGTTTATATAACTTTTTGCCCTAGATTAAAAATTAAAGAAGTTATAAGCAAAAAAGTGAGATTTTTTATTCATTCCGAACACTTTTCTTTACCATAGAACTTACCAAATTTAACTTACCGAATGTTAAGCAGATAGAAAAGGTCCCCCGTTTTCCCCGCCACCTATGAGGTAGAGTCCGTAGGCGCGTTTTTTTATGTATTATGCTGGCGAAACATGCAGCAACATTATGGAGATATCAAAGTTAATGGAATAAAATAAATTTGAAGATGAACTTCCAACTATGACTCCAATTTTAACTCCTGTCATTCCTCAAACTTTCACATTTGACGTTGATTTAGATTCTGAGCCACAGCCTGGATCATCCAAGAAAAGTCGGTTAGACTTTCCTTTATGTTTTGCTGTACAGTTGCTACACTATATTGACTTAGTTTTTTTGTATTTGTAGTGAATTGTACAAGAAACTATAACGTTTTAGGTCTAAATAATTACAGAATATAACCTCCTTTAGCCAAATTATATACTTATCGTTGCTGGCGCACGGTTGACCAACGGAAGTACACACACATTGGTCCAGCCGGAGATGAAAGCAGTACACACACGCAGGTGTGTACGCACAATATCAAAAATTTACTTTTGTAAACGTTCATAGTACTTCATAGTTTATGGTTTGGCTATATAAGTTTTATCTATGGTTTGGGGCATAATCATGGTTTTTTTTTGAGTTTTTGGTGGGAACTGAAAGGAGATGTGATGCTGTGCAGTTTTATTTTCTAAAAATGTGTAAAATTACTCTAATATTAACAATAGTTGTATGATAATGATAATTTTTGAGTAGTAATTATGTGTTTTGTGAGAAATGTTAAGCTAATTTTAGGGCACCATTTATAATTAGTACGTCACACTTCAAGCCTATGACGTAAGCCGAGGGTCGTAAAATGTGTCTACCCACTTTTCTTACCGCAAAAGATATCAGTCAAGTAGACATTAATGGCTGTCGTAACAGGCTATAAAATCGCTGTCCTTCACACAGCCAAGCCATTTCAGTGTCCTTCCTAATTACTGTTAGCACTCCATGTTACTGCGCAAGATACATGGCTTCGTGTCACGCAGCATGCCGCTCCTATGACAGCATTACGGTACGCAACCAGTGTACACTGACCTGCCTTCTCCCCCGCATTTCTTCTACAATAGGCGTCGAGAACGAAACTTCTTATACATGTAGAGCCTAAATTAAACTGGTCAATAAAACGTGGGTGTACATTCGAGGCCAAAACAGAGCCAACAGTTTGTTCACAGGCTTTCGTTCTTAACTGTAAAACGACTAGTACTAATTCGTTCGTAGGTGGCGAGCAGTCTGCCACATCTGTACATGATGATTGCAAAGCCTCCATGCCAAATGTGACTGGTACGCAATGTTGTGAAACAAGATGTTCTTGAAATAAATAGTAGCCATAACCTACGTGTCAAGGGCTTAATCACATTAATATCTGGCATGTATTCTATTAAATCATCTTAACATATTACATTATTTTAGTAGTCGTGGTAGCGTAATAGCTAGCGCCCGCGTCCTATACTCAAAGTGCGCGGGTTCGTTCCTGGCAGGAACGCATGCACCTGTTTTGCAGTTTTCTGACCTAATGTGCATATTGTAACAATTACCACGTTCTAACAACGGTGTAGGAAGGTGTAGGAAGTTGCATCATGATGCCACCTTAAAATAATCGATATGTCAAGCCTGCCAAACGGCTTTGGACTTGAGTGGCGGGTATACTCTCCGTACCCCCTATAACAGTAGGCCCGAGCCCAGCAGTGGGCCATTTATGGGCTGTTATTATTATTATCATATATCTATTATATTTTATTGTGTAAAACAATGTGTATTATAAAATGTAACTTACTAAGAAGCCCATATATTCTACATGACTAAGGGCCTGTCCGCACAGCGATATTTCACAGCACGTTTTTTTTTCTCGTAATTCTGTAACACATTGAATATTATAGGAGTAGCCGCACTGGCGGTAAAAAAATCGTGCGGGAAAAAAATCTGTGACTTGATGCAAATTGAACGCGAAGGGGTGCGATTTATTTCCGCTTGAATATTTTGTACCCTATAAAGTAAGTATGGCTATGTTCGCACTGTGGAATAAAATTCGCGCAATTCGCTCAGTCGTGCAACGTCGGTATTGAAAGTTGTAGTAAATTATCGAATGATTTTTTTGTCATTCTGTAATAGCCAAAAAACTTTTTGCTGTATTATCGCAACTCTTGATATTTTATGTAGAATAATCCTTTCATGGGTCTCAATGCCGTAAGTGGGTGAATCCAATGTTCATGCCATCTTTTGATACGTCTGTTACGCCGCCTTAGCATTAGATAAATTAAAATTTTAGTTCGGATGTCCATTTTACACGTGCGTCTCAGCCGAGAACTGTATTAAACTGACAAAAATAGTATGAAATTTCGCAGTGCGTACTAGGTGTAATTCCAGTCGCGGAATTTAATACGCGAGAATAAAAATCTCGCAGCGAAATATCGCTGTGCGGACAAGGCCTAATACGCCCTCGGAATAAAAACTAATATTCCTGTTCCAATAAGTTCATACAAAAGTTAAGGGATTGGGAGCTTCTAAAGATGTCACTTATCTCAATTAGAAAAAAAACTATTCGAACCAAATTTGTCAAAAAGTAAAAATTGCCGTCTAGAATACAAGCGTGGGCTACACTCTTGCAGATTGTCGTTCGACATGACGGCTGCTGCGAGCTGCGAGAGCGAAAGTTCTTAATTTGACACATTGAAGGGGGTATTTATTTGGTTTTTTTTTTCTAGATTAATGACTAAGTTAATACTAAACTTTTTACCACCAAGTTATTATAGACCCACTGGATGGTTCAGTGACAAGACTTCCAGAAATGGAAAGGCTTGTCTAAATGATATCATTCCAATTTTTGCCCACGTAAATTACTCAAGACAAATATCATGATGTCATTTATTCTGATTATAGGTATATGTCTAATTTGATTGAGAAACAACCATGAATCGTGTCCTAATAAAAATAATTGAATCAGTCCGCAAAAAGTGCAAGCTTCCGTTCGGACTGTACATATTTATATCGTTTGGCTACGGTAGTTGGAGTCATAATTTCATTACAAAAATCCCATAGAAATATCACGAAAACTATTCAACGAATTATATTCATCTTTAATATCATTAAAGTAGACCTTTCTGCCTAAACCTGGAAATTTGTGAGAATAACGGCTAAAGCATGCATATACGGACTGATATAATGCTTTAGTAATTATCGAAATGACTACGGTATCCTAAAGTGAGTGAAAATATTTCACATAGAATTAAATTAGTAAAATTACTTTGAACACATACAATGTTTAAATTGCGTCCTATAGGTTGTTTTCAACTTTGATTGTTGTTACTTAACACCCACTTTATTAATTCACACTGCGTAAAATACTACGCTGACGAGTTCCCTTTTTAAGAAACGTTTAACTCATATTAGGTGTGACTTTAAAGTAATATGCTTCGTTGAAACCATTTATTTCATCATTACAAAATATAGTCAAAGAATATCAACATCACAAAAGACGGAAGAATATATCAAAAAAGAGGATAATTACATCACAAAACCGTAATCTACTGTCTATTAAACTTTATAAATCAACATAATTATGTATGTGGGTATTTATAATAGGTTTTTATCAAATTATGTCATTAACCTCAATACTTAGCCGGGAACCGTCTTATGCCAGCTACAAATGAAACGATAAATCGTAGCGATTTCAGACTACAGTCAAATCGAACGCCCCTAATGTCTCCACATGCCCCCGATATCGGCGTCGATTATCAGTTCTCCGCATAAGTTCGCGCAAGAAACATGTTATAAACGATGAAGGAAGATTGGGCTTACGTTAGTGGGCCTGACTATGTGTTGAAAGAAAATCGTGGCGCATGTGGTGTAAAGACTGGCTGATGAAAAGCTATTTTCTCATAACAATTTATTAAATAAGTTGAATTTCACTCCGCAAGATTGGCATAATTATGTAACGATGAATGCCTCCTGCATATCTAAATCTGCTGGCTTTGGTAACCCTACTAAAAAGTGTGCAAATGCACTTGACAACTATTTATCTAACAACTGCAAAGGCCACCGATGAACGATAATGTGCAACGATTTATCATAGACACGATAGACAAATCTGCGCAAATCGGTTTGCACAAATAAATCTTTAGAGGTCTTCAGGTAGAAGTGAAACAATGTTGTGTGTTTGAATTGCAGTTCAGGAATGCATGATGTAGGTTTTTTTTTTTTTTTTTTGGAGCTGATTCAGCTGAATAGCCGCAGATGGCTGTTTCAGCGATACCGGGCTTTGGGGGCTTCCCGACTCCGTGGGAGCGGAGGCGTTCAGCCCGGAAGCAGCACGCTCGAGGAGGCACCTCCTGTGAGGTTCGACCTCGGCTCGACCGCTGCGGGGGATTGACTCTATATTGGAAACAGGCCGCAAAGGGCTGAATGAGCTAGGCCAATAGGCTGAAGTGAAAAATTTGGGGACTTGTTATCGACTCCGCCGGCGGAGCCGATCCTAGTCTATCGTTACTACCGCTTCGCAACGTGTTATAGCTGGAGGAGAAGAAGCGGCGGAAGAAACTCTCCAGCAACACGCCTAAGCTAATCTTGTATGGCTACTTGTGTCTGTAATGAGTATAGATTGGTGGGGTCTTACGATTGTGTAAGGGGATTCGAGCCGGGGGCTCTCCGGCGTCTGTTGTGTCTGCGTCTGTTATGCCAGGCTGATGTTCTGAGCCTCGGGGGTTCATAATCGCGATTTGACGTGTGATTTCGTCAGGCTCGTCAATTAGTATATTGCGAGGCCTGCGTTTGCTCGTGGGAGCGTTTGGGGTGGGTTTATAGTTGACCGTTTCCGTCACCAGAGGGTTCGGGTGATGGGGGGCGAGGTCAAAGAATTTGCGTGATAGTGAAGTAATATAGTCTTTGATGGAGGGAAGCTCCAGATCGCGATGCAAGTCGGCGAGCCGCATATAGCGCGGGCCGTCGACTGCAGCGCGTAAAAAGTGATTCTGGATTCTTTGCAGTCTGCAGATGTTAACGTCGCTGGCGTGGCCAAAGACCACACTCGCATAGGTCAGGATGGGGCGGATGCAAGTTTTGTAAAGAGTCATCTTATTTCTAAGACTCATCTTACTCTTCTTGCCTATCATCGGATAGAGTCGGCCGAGGATCCAGTATGCTCTGTTCCCGACCGCTCTGGTATGCTTGTGGAAGTACAAGCCTCTATCTAGGATTACCCCAAGATATTTGACTTCGTTAGCCCAGGGGATAACTTGGTCGAATAACTTGATGGGCATAAGTTGGTTGGAGGGGCGGGTATTGGGTGAGAGGCAGCTGCGGGAGAACATGATGGCTGCACTCTTCTCGGGATTCAGCTCAATCCGCCATCTACGGAACCAGTCGCCTAGTTCTTTGACGGCGGTGTTGAGCTGTTTGCAGATTCTGTATCTGCTGGGGTCGCTACTGAAAATGGCGGTGTCATCCGCATATAGGGCTAGCTGGGTATGGGGATGCCGTGGCATGTCGCTGGTGAACAGCGTGAATAGTAGGGAGGAGAGCGCGGAGCCCTGGGGGACTCCCGCTGAGATGGTATGAGAGGAGGAGCGGGTGCCCTCCACTCGGAATCTGAATTTACGGTCTTTGAGGAAGTCCCGTAGAATGAGGACGAGTCGGTCTGGCACACCGAGCTGGTACAGCTTGTATATCAGCCCGTTGTGCCAAACTTTATCGAAAGCTTTCGCGACGTCGAAGAAAACTGCGCCTGTCGGCCAGGGTCTTCGTCCGCCGCGTTGAAAGTGAGAGAGGACGTGCTCCGTGATGCGGAGCACTTGTTGCGGGCAAGAGTGTCTAGCTCGAAAGCCGAACTGCTCGTGGGGGATGAGATTATTGCTGAAGGCAAAATCACTCAATCTAGTGAGGAGGACTCGCTCATACAGTTTACCCAGTGAACTGAGTAGACTGATGGGGCGGTAACTAGAGGGCTTTGAGGCCGATTTGCCTGGTTTGCGGATGCCAATGACCTCCGCTTCTTTCCAGGCCTTGGGAAATTGGCAGTTATTTATGGCTGCATTGAAGATGCTTACCATAATTAAGATAAGATGGGCAGGGAGGATTTTTAGAAGCTTATGGCTGATTCCGTCATTGCCTGGGGCCTTGCGGGGCTTTAGGGCTTTGATGAAATCCTGTACTTCCTCTACCGTGACCGGTTCGAGTGTGGTTTCCGCCGGGAGGGAGGACCTATATTCGACCTCGGCGTCTACCTCCGATAGGTGAGACGGGTCGTTATTGGTGGTATTGGGGGAGCATTGGAGCTCAACGGCGAGGCATTCCGCCTTTTCGTCGTCATCAAACGCTTTGGTATTATCGGGTCTCACGAGAGGTGGCATACTCGAGAGGGTTTCTGCTTTTAGAGATCTCGCCAGTCGCCAGTAAGCCTGGTGAGTTGGGGAGATCTCCTCTAACAGTCGGTCCCAACGTTGGTTCCTGACTTCCTGTACACGGAGTCTGACTTGACGTTGGAGTGCCCTGTAGTGGGCTTTATTCTCCAAAGAGGGGAAGCTGCCGTAGGCTCTGAATGCTGCCCTCTTTTCCCTCAACAGGTCTCTAACGTCGTCCGGGAGTGGCAGTCGGTGGTCCTCGAGAGGTACCTGCCGAGTGGACTCCCGTACCACGCTTTGGAGGTGGCTGGTGAGGGCTTCGATGGCAACATCGTTGTCCTGGGCGCAAGTGATCGGGTCTGGGATTCGGTCCAAGTCCGGGGAACTTGTTGTTGCCAGCAAGTCCCGGACTTTGGGCCAGTCTATGACGGGTTTCGTCGGTGGTGTCGAGTCAGTCGGGGGGCCTAACTGGAGTACGACCGGCAAGTGGTCGGAGTCTAAGTCGTCCCGTGTTTCGATAGAGCGAAACTGAAGAGAGACTCCCCTCAGTAGCACTATATCGAGAACGCTCGGGCTATGTAAGTCCGGTCTGTCCGGGTATCTTGTCGGGGTCAAGGGGGCGAGAATGCCAAAGAGGAGCCTGTCCGAGAGGCGGAGAAGCTCCTTGCCTTTGGCGTTTTCAATAGGGCAGTTCCAAGAGGGGTGTTTGCAGTTTAGGTCCCCGGCTATTATGACCGCGGAACCCAGACTGAATAGGGCGTTTAAGTCGTCTTCTAAGATGGGCTTCTGACATTTTAAGTATGCTGAAACTATGAGAATGGGCTGATGGCCTGTCATCGATAGTTTGCAGGCGGAGACTTCTAGTTCCTCTAGAGGGGGGGTATCAATGGGGATGCAGTGCAAGGACCGCTTGTAATAGATAAGTGTCCCTCCGCCTTGGGAGGTTAACCTATCGTGCCTGATCAGGTTGTAGTTAGCGATACGGGGATCTCTAACACTCGGCTTTAAGAAAGTCTCTTGCACTAGGAGAATATCTATATTATCGGTGACCAGGAAGTCGTGAACCAAGTCGCGTTGATTTCTAAGTCCGTTGGCGTTATATGTAGCCAAAGTCAATGAGCGGGGTTTTTCCCTACTTGTGGTAGCCATTAGGAAGGTAAGTTAGGGCATGTTGAGCAGGATTTTCACCAGCGGGCCATGTTGCATGGCGATCCGCAGATGGTCCTGCAGGGTGGTGGCGGTTTTGTATTTTTCCGCGAGGACGGATACCTCCTCCATGTCGAAGGGAAACGACTTGGCAAACTGTATTGCCAAGGCGAGATCCTCCGACAGGGAAGAGGGAGCGCCTGAGCGGGGTGGGGCAGCGGCGGGTTGCGGCTGGGGTTTGGGTAGGGGCATCGGAGCTCTAGCCTGGGAAGGCAGAGCGGGAAATCCTGTCCAAGCGTTGAACGCCGGGAGAGGTGCAGGCACGAATGCCGGACGTTTTGGGGCGGCCTTGGAGGCTGGGGGAGAACGCTTAGCGTTCTTTTTGAATTTGGGGGCGGCCGGGCATCCGCGGTAGTTAGCGGGATGACCGGTTTTCCCGCAGAGAATGCACGCCGGAGGGTTGGGGGAATCCCGGGTCCTCGTGCAGTCACTGGTCCCGTGATCCCCGATACACTTGACGCATCTCGGGCGGGAGTGGCAGTGATTTGCCGAGTGCCCGTAAAGTTGGCAGCGGTGGCATTGCCGGGGGGCTTGGTTGTTGTAGGGCCGCTCGAAGCGGAGATTAGTAAGGCCACAGACGCTCTTCAGATTGAAGATTGTCTTGCCTTTTTCAGAGAGGTCTAGGATGGCGAGCACCATTTTATATGGTGTCCTTTCGGAATTACCTTTGTGCATGCGGTGTACCTCATGCACAGGGAGGTTTTGTGATTGGAGATCTTCCAGGATGTAGGAGGTTTCAAGCTCCTGAGAAAGGCCGCGTATGACGACGCGGAGGCGCTTCTCTTCTTCGAGAGCATAGGTGTAATAATTGACATTTCTGTCAATTAGGATTCGGGTTAGGGCCCGATGGTCGGCCGGGGTCTGCACGGTAACTTTGATACCGTGCTGGATATCACGTGCTTCTTTCAGCACGATGTTGTGGGCGGGAAGTGAGGTTAAGACATCTCGCCAGAGATGCTTGTCTCTAATGATAAGAGGGGGCGGGGGTCGCTCGCGGCGGGGCTGGCTGTCGGCCTTGGTTTTAGCCTGTTTGGGCTCTTTGTCGGTGTGTCCGTGAGGCGAGCTGTTAAGCAGCCGCTTCTTGGACTTGCGATTGGTGACGACTTTGAAGCCATCGTCGTCACCAGATTGGGCGGTGAGATCAATCTCCATGTCGCTATCAGGCGCGGCTGAGTCGACAGCGGGAGAGATGGTAATGGCGGGGGCTGGGGAGGGTGCGGGCGCGGCCGCGGTTGGGGTGGCCAAAGTGGCCGATGGGGTGGTAGCCTTTGTGGCTTTTTGGGTCGCGGGGGCCTTAGGGGCCACGGGGGCAGCGGCTTTAGGAGCCACGGTAGGTGCGGCCTTAGGGGCTTTCGGGGGCGGCGCGGAAGACGCGGCTTTCGCGGGGGTCGCGGTGGTAGCCGGAGATGGAGGGATTATTTCCATCATGGGAAGTAATCCCCTCATCTCCTGACAGTACCAAGATTTGAGAGCCGGGTCACGACTCTCAAGTAGACGGAGGGTTTGAACCCACCAATCTTGAGGTGTAGCCATCCCTCAGGCGGGAGCAGCCCGAGGGATATGTGTAAAAATGTGTTCCTAGTCCCCCTGCCGGGTGTAGGCAGGGGGGTGCGCCCTCTGGTGAGCCCTAAGCTTGTAGCCCCTTTGCCGATCTTATTGTGCAAAGGGGTCCCTAACTGCTTTGTGGTGCATGATGTAGGCTCGCTCCGCGCTTACTAAAGTACTACAAAAATGCAGACGCTTAGCAGCTAACGGAGCGAGCTATGTCCCCGCGGTAGGCGGGGCGTGGTCGCACGGGCTTTTACGGGGGTGAGGTCAGCGGAGTGATTCTGTCCGCAACAATTTGTGAGCGGCCGCCGTGGTGATCGGACGTCTGCGGCTACAGGGCTCCCCCTCAAGCGAAGCGTACCGGTGGTTTGACTCGACGTCCGCTGCGGGTGTGAAAATTTTCTGTGCCAACTACCTTTTTCAAGGCATCCGTATGGTCGTCACACACTGTCTTTTTCAAGGCACCCGTATGGTCACTACACACTGCCTTTTTCAAGGCAACCATGTTTCCGCAACGATCTTTACTGCAAACTGCCTTTTTTAAGGCATCCTTCTGGTTTCCAACTGCAGGGTGAGTTGGCGTAGTGCACAGCTTCAGGACGTAGGCGGGCTTCAGACGGTCGATAGAGACGTTGGTTTCTCTCCCAGGCAGCTTAATTTTGAAAAATTTATCATTTCGTTCCAGGATTGGGTAGGGTCCTTCGTAGGGAGGCTGAAGTGGCTTCTTCACGGCGTCGACTCTGACGAATACGTTTTCACATGTTGCTAGGTCGTGATGTACAAATGTCTTCAGATTATTCTCGTGTGTAGTGTCTGTGGTTGGAGTTAGGCTTCTGATAGTTGCTTGAAGTTTATGAACGAAATCTTCGTGTAGTGGTATACTTTGTGGTTGGGTAGGCGTTATGAAGGTTCCGGGAACACGTAGGGCTGTGCCAAAAGTTAACTGCGCGGCGCTCGTTTTTGTGTCTTCACGCACAGCGTTTCGTAGGCCGAGTAGCACCGTTGCCAGTTCGTCCGTCCATTTTCCGCCGTTTTGCAAACGGGCGGTTAGTGCTGTTTTAAGCGTGCGGTGCCATCGTTCAACTATCCCGTTGCTTTGTGGGTGATAGGCGGTCGTTCTGGTTTTCTCTATTCCGAGTAGTCTAGTTAATGATTGAAATAGCTGGCTCTCAAATTGTCGACCCTGGTCCAAGGTAATAGTTGTAGGGCAACCAAAACGAGCTATCCATTGGTCGTAAACAGTCTTGGCAACTTGTTCCGCTGTTATCTCACTGAGTGGTATTGCTTCGGGCCAACGAGTCGCGCGGTCGATCATCGTGAGTAGGTATCTGTGTCCTTGCGCTGTTGTAGTAAGCGGTCCAACTATATCTATGTGTAGATGTTGAAAGCGTTCGGTTGGCGGGAACGATGCGGGTTCGCTGTGTGTGTGTCGTTGTATTTTGGCGCGCTGGCACGGTACGCATGTTTTTGCCCATGTTCCGATATCGGTGTTCATAGATGGCCAAAAGTATTGCTGTTGTATCATCTTGCGTGTAGTTCGTATTCCAGAGTGACTAATATTATGCAGCGCGTTGAATGCTATGCGACGATAGTCATCAGGTAGATAAGGACGGATGTATGCTGTTGATGTTTCGCAGTATATTGGTTTTGTCGAGCCGGGAATTACGATCTTTTTGATTTTTACGCTGGACGATTGGCTGTTGCAGATCTGGGGTAGGCAGGTGTCCTTTTCTTGTGCGCTAGCGAGTTCTTCAAAATTAATTAATGTAGGTACGTCGATTGTTTCAATGCGTGATAGTGCGTCGGCTACGGGGTTGTTTTTGCCGCTTACGTGTCTTATGTCAGTTGTGAACTCGCTAATGAAAAGTAGCTGGCGGGCGCGTCGTTGGGTCTCGCTGTCGGATGGCGGTTTGTGAATGGCGTATGTGAGTGGTTTGTGATCTGTGTAGATGATGAGTGTTCGTCCTTCGAATAGCTTCCTGAAGTGTTTAACGGCCATGTAGATTGAAAGTAGTTCGCGATCGAAAGTGCTGTATCGTTGCTGGGCGTCTGATAGTTTCTTCGAAAAATACCCTAACGGTGTCCACTTGCCGTTAGTGCGCTGTTGAAGGACGGCGCCGGCACATGTATTGGATGCATCGCACATGAGCGTCATTGGTTCTGACATTGATGGTGATGGGTGAGCGAGTAAGGCTGCGGTCAGTATGCTGGCCTTACACGCTTCAAATGCTTCTTCGGCCTCTTTTGTCCACTCGATCTTCGTTTTGTCCCGCTTTTTGCAGTTATGTAGGTAAGTGTTAGTGGTATTTGGAGTTCTGCGGCCTTCGGTATGGAGTCACGGTAAAAGTTAATCATACCGAGGAATCGACGGAGCTCTTCGATGTTTGCTGGCCGGGGGTAGTCAGTAATGGCTTGAACTTTTTCTTGTGGTGGTTTTATACCTTCGGTTGACACGTCATATCCCAGGAATGTCAAATTTTTCTTTCCAAATACGCATTTTGATGGATTGATGGTTATACCATAGGCGTCAAGTCTTTGTAGGACTGTTTTCAAATGGTATTCATGTTGTTCTTCATTTTCTGATCCAATGATGACGTCATCGATGAACGGGAATGCAAAATCGAGTCCATTGAGAACTTGGTGGATAAATCGTTGGAAAGTTTGGCCTGCGTTTTTGAGCCCTGGTACCATTCTGGGAAATTCGAAAAGTCCGAATGGTGTTGTGATGGCAGTCTTTTGTATGTCAGCTTCTTGGACTGGTAGCTGATTGTAGGCTCTGTTTAGGTCGAGTGTGCTGAAGATTTTCTTCCCGTGTAATAAGTACGTGAAATCTTTAAGTCGTGGTACGGGGTATCGGTCGTCTATAGTAACTGCGTTGAGACGTCTGTAGTCGCCGCATACACGTAAATCCCCATTTTTCTTAGGTACCACGTGTAGTGGGCTTGACCATGGACTCTTGCTGGGACGACATAGGCCTTGCTGCATCATATCTTCAAATTCTTTTTTGACGGCCATGTAGCGGTGCGGTGCGAGTGGACGAGTGCGGCAGTGGAGTGGTGGGCCATTCGTTTCTATGTAGTATTCAACATTGTGTTTTGGTGTTTCTTTGAAGCACGATGGGCGAGTAATGTCGGGGAAAGCGGCTAGTATGCGATGGTATTTTTGTTCCACGTCGATGCTGCGTATTGTGGGTTCCGTTGCGTTGACTATTGGTGCCTGTACTGAGAGGTTTGTCACCTTATCAATAAGGCATCGGCTTGCAACATCGACGAGTAGCTTGTGGTGCTTCAAAAAATCGGCTCCGATAATGGGCTTGCTCACTGCTGCGATGATAAATTTCCACTTGTAAGGCCGACGCAGTTTCAAATCCAGCTCCAATGTCTTTTCGCCATATGTTGGAATGACTGTGTTGTTGGCGGCATATAGTGAAAAGTTCGTAGGCTTGGCTTTGATGTTTCCGAACCGCGGTAGTACCGATACGTTTGCACCGGTATCGATGAGAAAAGATAGCCGTGATTTGCGGTCATAGACGAATAGGCGGTGAGAAGTAATGTGGGCGTCGGATTCCGCCGCATCCAACGCTGGGCTTAGTTTTCCGCCGGTTTCTGGTAATTGCAGGGATGTGTGCATTTTCTGGCTGCATTTCCAAATCTACGATGATAATAGCAGATAGTTTGGCTGGGATGGTTCTGATTGTATCGCTCTCGGGAACGTGATCTTGATGAGTTACGATAGAAAGGTCTCGTTCGGTGTTGATTAGTCTTCAGCTCAGCTATTTCTTGGGTGAGGCAGTCGATTTTTGAGTGAAGCTCGCTGAATGCATTTGTAGGTGATTGTGGCTGTGGCGGTGACGTCGCTCTTGTAGTGACTGCGAAGATCGGGTTTGTTGGTGTGGAGTTTTCGACGACTTTGTCGGCCACCAAAGCAAGTTCACTAAGTTGAGACTGCTTGGCAATATTTTCACTGATGGCCAGTACTGCACGGGCTGCTGGTGGCAGGTGACTGATCCACATTAGGCGGAGCGCTGTTTCAGACACTTTGTTGCCAGCTAGATGTCGCATACGCCTTAGTAATTGTGATGGCTTCAATTCTCCAAGTTCCACTTCAGAGATTAGTCGCTGTAGTTGCCTCTGTTCAGATTCTTCGTATACGTTGAGGAGTCTCTTCTTGATGGTGTCGTATTTGTTGTCAGCGGGTGGGTTTAGTAAAATGTCACTTATTTCGTCGATATCCTGTCGTTCCAGTTGTCCAACGACGAGTTCATACATCGCCTTGTCGCCTTTTTTCTGTGCCGAGACGATGGCTTCAAACTGGACAAACCATAGCCTTAATCTGTCGCGCCAGAGTGGTGGAATTCTTGGTGTCAAAGCGAGGCCGGATACTTCCTTCAATTCATGGCTGGCTGCTGCTGCTTTACTGCAATCTTCCATATTGTCTGAGCTTGATCGGCTAAACAGACGAGCAGAGTTTTCTATCCTGCAGGAATTTTGTTTCGAGATGATCCTTTCTTCAGAAGGTGGTTTTCTTGCGGGGTCACCACTTTAGAGGTCTTCAGGTAGAAGTGAAACAATGTTGTGTGTTTGAATTGCAGTTCAGGAATGCATGATGTAGGCTCGCTCCGCGCTTACTAAAGTACCACAAAAATGCAGACGCTCAGCAGCTAACGGAGCGAGCTATGTCCCCGCGGTAGGCGGGGCGTGGTCGCACGGGCTTTTACGGGGGTGAGGTCAGCGGAGTGATTCTGTCCGCAACAATTTGTGAGCGGCCGCCGTGGTGATCGGACGTCTGCGGCTACAAATCGCTACGATATATCGTTACGTATGTAGCAGGTATCACCGGCCCGGTCACACCTTTCGGGTGTGGGCCCGACAAAAAACCGACGCCTTTAGTGTCAGAACATTTTTTAGAAAGCTGTATGTTCACACTTACCCGACACCATATTTTTGACGGCGCCGACTAGAAATGTTGAGTGTTTTTCCAGCCCTCTACGTCCGTAAAAAATCGTGTCGGATCTCGTTCGCCTATGAGTAAGTATGACGCTGTTCACGCTTGTCAGAACTCACACCCGGCAACTCTCTCTCTTTCCCCCTTCTTTTGTCGTCATTGCTCTCTAGCGCAGATCGCGAACACACATATCTCGGCTTCGATCGGGACCGACAAGTGTAAATAGAATCACCGACAACCGATTATAATACAACGCCCGACACCCAGGTGGTAGGGCATTTGCCCGACTGGATGGCGACCACCCCTGGTCTAGAGTATGTCGCCATAACAACCATGTGTTGTGTTCCGGCACAAGTGACCAGGTTTCAGTCTCCCTTAAGAGCGCAGCAGCGCATTTGTAGCACTTTTGGTGTTGCAAATGTCCATAGGCGATGGTAACCGCTTTTCATCAAGTGGGCCGTTTGCCTGTCTGCTGAACTACTGCAACAAAAAATTTAAAAACCCAACAAGTGGGAATCAGTTGTTACGCACGTTGCAAGATGTGCTTTTCACTCGTGATTTTTTTTACTCGGTGGTTGATTTTCCAGCTGATACGGTCACGTGTCACCGAAACCACGACTCTATGTGGAGTAGGTATAGAAGTGAGTCTGATTAAAAAGGTGCATACGCCTAAGAAATACTGATTTCGTTATATAAGTGTGCCAATTAATCTTTTAATTAGAAATGTACAAGACCACGCAAAATGAAGGATAATTGTAGGAAAGCTGACCCTAACTTTTGAATTGGAAGCTTAGGACTCAAATTCCATAGCGTCATGCTCTCTTAATCACAGATTTCGTTTTCATTTCAGAAACAGTCAGTGTTGCTTCTTGCAATTCCTTACTTTTATGCCGACGCTTTGATTTAGGAGGCTCGCGAGTCTTCTCTAGCATATCATAGAAATGATTGACAGGCTCGAACCAACCGTAACCCGGATTTGCTTTCCCGAGCCATGTATGACCATTCGGATCGGTTAACGTAAGGTGTCCCATTGGACAATTGTCCACAAAATCACAATGAAGGATGCTTCCGTCGGGATAGAAGTACTTTCCTCGGCCGGCTAAACACCAGTCCTTAATATAACCCTCATATCTTGAAGTATCAATGAATGTAATAGTAGCTACCTCGTACGCACCAAGTCTATCGGCGTCCCAAGCACCGGTGTAAACTTCTCCCTCGGCTGTTGTGTACGTGCCTGTTCCTATAAACAAGAGCTTTCTGTTGCATGATATTTTGCAGCCATATTCTAGACCTATAGTCACTTTTGTAGGTATGTACTTGTAATTGATTATTTTGATGAGCAATTGGAATATCCTACGCTTTGTGATGTGTAAAGGAGTGCAAAAGCAATCTAAAGAGTCAGAAGGGAAATGGACCCTGCTTCGAACCGAAATATAGTGTAAGAATGGGCATTTGACTCGCATTCCAAAAGATCTCTGCCTACCCCAGTTACGAGGATCCATTATCCAAGGATATTCATCTCCGATATTTAATGAACATAATCTAAACCAAATTTGATGAAAATAGACCAGAAAACAAGGTCAAGTAAGGAAAACAAACTCACTTTTAGCATTTCAATAATTATCAGAAGCGAAGACGTAAAGCCCCTAAATCATAAGAAGTCACACTTTTAAGGAAATTGTACAACGCTACAGAGGAGCGGTTGTGAGACATTACGTAACAAGCATTAAAACGACAGAACGCACTACAAGCAAAACAGTTAAGCAATTAGAGCGTAACACTCTTATGAAGATTGTGATACGGTCCATTAAATGGTATACGATTTTAAACAAAGGGACTTTTAAACTGTTAATAGTCTTGTTTTTAACTTTCAAATGGCCCGCAATTACAGTAGACAATAAGGTCTATTGATTACGATATGAATCGGTGGCCTATTAAATCCATAGATGTTGATAACGTAACCTAATTGCATGTATTTTTATTCTAGTTTCAGGCTAAGTATAAGTTATGTATATAGATATATCTAGGTATAAAGTATAAGTATAATATAGAGGATAACGCACTCGCGTACGGAACTCAAAGGGTGCGGTTTCGAATCCTGACCCGAAAGCATGCTACACCTAGACAAATTTTCTGACCTAATGTGTATATTATTGTTACAATTATTACGTGCTAACTATGAAGGAGAACATCGTGACGAAACCTGCACATCGAGGTAACAGATGTGTCAAACCCGCCAATCCGCCTTTGATAGGCGTGGCGGGTATACTAGGGTATTGCCCTAAAATGAAAGGTCCGAGCCGAGCAGTGGGATTTTTTTTATATGGAGCTATCTGGCTCCCATTACCCCTCAGTCAGTGGGATATTTATAGCATGTTATTATCAAGAAGAAGATGAGAAGACATGCCATGCAGGTGAGTGTGTTCAATAATTCAGTTGATATACGGTAAGCGAGGACTACCGTAGGCAGGTTAAACTGATTAAAGTAATCGATAATGTGGTAGCTACGTTGCCTGCGGTATAACTTTAGACTTTGC
Organism: Dendrolimus punctatus; assembly: GCA_012273795.1. Taxonomy (NCBI): domain Eukaryota; kingdom Metazoa; phylum Arthropoda; class Insecta; order Lepidoptera; family Lasiocampidae; genus Dendrolimus; species Dendrolimus punctatus. The sequence continues at coordinate 12,750,083 of CM022543.1, forward strand.
GTGTATCTGCGTATTCTACCGTTTGTACAACGGGAAGTGTTCCGAGGAACCGTTTTATTTGGTACCAACGCGTCATTTTTACAACCGCACCGCTCGGCATCGACGGGATGTTCACCCTAATTTTCTTTAGCTCCCACGTTCAACTTCGCAACGGTTCTATAATGTTAATTCCGCGTACTATAATGATCTGGAGGAAACTTCCCGCCGAGGTTTCCTTCTGTAAAATAACATGGGGTCGTTTAAGGGCGTTAACATTCCTTAGACGGCAACACTGGCAACGTCCCTGGTGTTTCCATAGGCGACGGTAACCACATTCTATCAAGTGGGCCGTCTACTTGTTTACCTGCCAAAGGCCTTAAAATAAAAAACGTCTAATGAAATTCGTCCATCCGTATTAAGCATTCGCGGTCCAAGGACTCGCACACGGCTGTTTAGTGGAACTTCGACGTATCCGCAAAACGTAGTACTGAATTTCAAGCACCATCTTCTTTTCTTTCTCTTAACCAAGGTGTAAGTAAGAAAGCGAGAGATAGCATCTTTAGCTAATCCACGCCACGCCTACTTTAGTACCAGACTCCAATATCAGTGTTAATATATAGATTTAGTCACCATGCATTTTAACACTACGATCCTTCTTTTTAGCTTCAAAATATCCATTGTACACATCCCCAGTGTCGTGTTGAAAGAACCCTTGGTCTTGTATTACCGGAATTTCCTTTACCGGTTTTTTTACTTCCGCATCTGAATTAGTCTCGGTAGCTGTATCAGCCATTGTCGCTTTTTCTTGTATGTAAATAGGATCTTCAATCGAATTATCAAACTTTGTTTTGTTACGATAATATTGTTATTTAAAAATTACGTATTTGTACTAGAGATGCCGTGAATAGTGGTTTGGCTGAATGCTGAATATTCGGCCACGCTTCGGCTGGAACGCCAAATATTCGGCTACACACGGTTCACAAATTATTGCGTAAAGTGCGTTTTTAAATTATTTTTATTTGATACTGAAATTTTAAAAACTAGCCGAAATTGTGTTTTATGAATATTTAAATAAAAAAATAAATATAATCGCATTTAACACTTAAAATGTAGTTTAGTTATGTATTCTTAGTGAAAATATGTAAAATTTTGAGCAATATGTGCGTTTTTAGTTTCATGATTTGGCATTCGGTATTCTGCCGAATATATGCAGTATTCAGCCGAAAATCGAAAAGCAGACGAATATTCTTGGCATTTTTAGTTTGTACGAGTGTAATCAAACAAAATGAAGTGACATTGTCCATGACATGTTTCAAGTTTCTGCACGCAATATTTTGGTCATTACTTTTTAACTCGATTATATTAAAACCTCAATAGTGAATGAGTTATTAAAACCAAGGTCGTGCGATCCGCCCTTGCCAAATGAGGTCGTATGTATTATAAATGGCTATATCTTTGCTCATCCTACCTACTGTCTTTTATGTAATATTTATATTATGCACAATTCCATGGAAGCCAGCAGGAAAGTGGCGAGCTGTGGCTAAAAATATCATAAGACGGAACATTAAAATTCATACACAAAGGTACACTCTAAACTTACGAAGTTATCATGTAATTTATAAAAAGATGTAAGCACAAGATATACAGCCTTATTGAGGTTGTATGATTTGCATGCACCTATGCGACGTGTCAGAATAAAGCATCTTCCTGCACCGTGGCTTACAGACGATATCAAGAAGCTCATACATAAAAAATCTATGGCTAAAACCAAATACAAACTTAAACCCAGTGATGAAAATAAACAAGCTTTCATAACAGCTCGTAATCGCTGCAATAGAGTGTGTAGGGATGCACAGCGCCGGTATATTCATGAATCAGTTGAGAAAGATAACCCATCAAAAGTATGGAAATTTCTGAAATCACTTGGAGTTGGAAAGTCAGTGCAAAATCCTGTTCCAAATAACTTCGACATTGATAGTCTTAATCAACATTTCACATCTACAAAGTTTTTTGACAAAATTACTAAGTCAAACACGTTAAAAGATCTTTCTTCTATTCCAACTCCTTTACATCCAAGTTTTATTCTTAGTCCGTTATCTGAATGTGATGTTAAGATTGCTATTAAATCTATTTCTTCAAATGCAGTCGGCAGTGATGGTATTAGTCGCGGAATGATCGTGCCCATTCTTGATGTCATAAACCCTATTATAACCCACATCCTTAATTCGTCCATTGCTTCTTGTACCTTTCCAGTTGCTTGGAAAGAAGCACACGTTATTCCTCTTCCCAAAAAGCCAAATCCTTCGTCTTTTTCTGAATTCCGTCCAATTTCCATTCTTCCTTTTCTTTCCAAAGTATTAGAACGATTAGTCCACAAACAATTTAGCACTTTCCTTTCTCAAAATTCATTAATGAATCCCTTCCAATCCGGGTTTCGTTCAGGCCACAGTACAGTCACAGCACTGGTCAAGATCACGGATGACATTAGGCATGGGATGGAGAATGGTCTGTTGACTGTACTATCACTGTTGGACTTTAGCAGCGCCTTCAATAATGTTGATTACGACTTATTGCTGGGTATTCTTCGCACTCTTAACATATCTCCATCAGTAATCGACTGGTTTCACAGTTATCTGCATGGGCGCCGGCAGAGAATTCGTATTGATGAGGCACACTCATCCTGGTGTGATTTAACTGCCGGTGTTCCTCAGGGCGGCGTTTTATCTCCTCTTTTATTTGCTGTTTTTATAAATTCTATCTCCGACAAATTGACTTCTTCCTACCACCTATATGCAGACGATTTACAAATTTACACACAAAGTGAAACTGATGCACTACATATTGCAATTAACAAAATCAACTCTGACCTGGATCACATACTAAGATGGAGCAAAAAGTTTGGTCTTGCCGTAAAACCTCAGAAAACTCATTTGATAATCGTCGGTAGCCCTAGGATGAATGCTAAAGTTAACTGGTCCTCCTTACCACAGGTTCTTTTTGATGGCACACATATACCTCTTAGCGACACTGTCAAAAACCTTGGCATAATCATCGATAGGGAGCTGTCTTGGCGGCCTCACATCACTGATTTAAGTCGCAGAGTCTTCTTATCTTCTAGATCCCTCAGAAGATTAAGAAACTTCTTGCCTACTGCTACCAAGATTACGCTTGCTGAGTCTCTCTTACTTCCCGTACTTGATTACGCTGACGCCTGCTATCTGGATTTAACCCAAGAACAGCTGAATAAGCTTGAGCGGCTTCAGAACTTTTGTATCAGGTTCATATTTGGCTTGCGAAAATATGACCATGTTTCCGAATATCGTAAAAGACTCAAGTGGCTTCCTATTCATTTTCGCCGGAGTACTCACATTCTCACTCTCCTGTATAATATATTATTTGCTCCTAATAGTCCCCAGTACCTTAAGGAACGTTTTAAATTCCTTCGCCTATCCACTGCCCACAATTTGCGCTCTGATACGTATCGAAAACTTATGACACCTGCACACACTTCATCCTATTATGATAATTCTTTTACAGTGCAGGCTGTCAAACTTTGGAATATGCTGCCTCTTACTGTAAGAGAGGCCAAATCCTTACCAACATTTAGAAATTTACTCAGAAAACACTATTTATCCATAAATAGCTATGTCTGATTAACACAATATAATCATGCTAATACATTTATTATAATAACATATGTGTTTTGTAATATATTATTGTATACGTATATTATTGTATATTATATTTATAACTATGTATATATGAATGTATTTGTATATTTATTTGTTAAATTAGTTTGAGTATTTATGTGTCCATTGCTTTTTTCCTGCACCACCTACATCGCCTGATTCAAACTTGTTTTTCATTTAGGTTGCCTGGAAGAGATCGCTTTGAGCGATAAGGCCGCCTATTGTATCGCCTAGAAAATATTGTAAATATTGTCTGTTTTGTAATTGTATGTTTTGGTGTGCAATAAAGAGTTATCTATCTATCTATCTATCTATATACATACAAATATACTAAGTGCAGCTTACTGCCGTAGAAGTGCCGTGGACATTATGTATACGAAGGGTATACATAATGTCTAAAGGGTGGAGATTGGTACTAATTTTAATTCCAGTATACCTATATTCAGTTACTGTTTCTAAGGCTGGTGTCATAGATGATACACTATTGGTTTGCACCGACTTTTAACCGATGGTTAAAATAAATTAACCGCTAAAGATGTATTCATAAACAGTAATTATTTTATTTTAACCGCCGCTTAAATGTCGGTGCACACCAGCGTAAGACTCGGTTTTCCACTTTGATTAACTTTTTATTTAAGTACATACCAAGTGCAACATGACCAACCCAAGAGAATACGTGAGGTTGGAAAGCGCAGAAGTGAAAGGATACATTCAATTACATTGAAAGACTCAGTTTTATGATTCAAAGGATCACTTTTGGTTGAACCAGCTTTCCGACAACCACTAACTTTCAGTTACATAATTCTTTTTCCTCACTGCCCTATATCGGTATAGTTTGGTAATTTTATAGTTTTTTATTCTGGAATATAAGTTTCCTTAAAGATATTAAGTATAACAAATAAAAGCGCCTGAAAGCTATAATTAACATATACGAGAAATCTATATATATAAAAATCAACTGCTGTTCATTAGTCTCGCTAAAACTTGAGAACGGCTGGACTGATTCAGCTAATTTTGGTTTTGAATTATTTGTGGAAGTCCAGAGAAGGTTTAAAAGGTGAGTAAATATAAAATAAATGCTTGGAATATAGTAAAAACAACAATTTCGCTTTCTCTTAGAAACTTTTCCTACGTGTCAAACATTTGATATTCTTCCCGTCGCTTATAAATCAAATTAAATATAAAGGTGAAGTTTTGTCCCTTCAGATTTTTTATTTATTGATTCTGAAGCGATACGAAGTTTTCCGGGTTAGCCAGTAAAAAATAAAAAACAAAACTTCTATAAGTAAAATATAATTCCACTAACGTCCATTAAATCATCTGGCTTCACCAAAATGTTACAAGGTTGTCATTAACCAAAAAATAACTCAACTTCAATAGCGCAAACTATACAATATATTTACACTGACATCCCAGTTTGTACTGCATCTTATAATTTTATATATCGACACAAAAGCTACCAAGAACCTGTAAAGAAACTGACAATATATAAAACTAATACATAATATGCACAAAATAATTATTTCAAAAAAAATCAAGTTCCATATACTCGTAATTATACTTTAACAAAAAATTCTCGAGTCATATGACAGCTACTGTCAAAATGACATCAATTAAAGTGGCTTATTTATCATTTATAAATAATTTTATAATAGCATTCTCAAAATAATATTATAGTTTATGGCATAATGGATTCAACTCGTGTAACTAATTGTTCTTACAACTGTGTTGGTTTTCGTAATAATGTTAAATTAAATATGTGATAAGAATACATTAAATACCTGATAAAAATAAAACTATTTTATATACAAGTCGATATCTAATAATTGATAAAATATTATTTAATTTTTTGCAACATTAACGAAATAATAGTATAACATGATTTAGAGTACATTATACAATCGCGATTTGACAGGTGTCACAAGAATAATCTTATGTCAAACAAAGTATACTACAACATATTGATTTTTATACTCGTATTTAATAAAAGGCTACTATTGGCTATATTGTCTTTTTAAGTAAATAAGTGTTCTATTTAAAAATACAGTAAAGAATTGCATATACTATAGAAGTATTATTTTAATACATAACTTAGGTGACCAGGTCTTGGTAGACAGCGATCGAAGTAACATATAAAAAGAGACGTTAATAGATCTATGCTCCAAACTATTTAAATTAGACGAAAAATAAAACATAAACAATCAATAAATAAATACCATTTATACAATTAATTAAAATGCGAACATTATTCAATATTAACGACAAAATCAGGAGATTTTACTAAACAGACATCATAACAATGTTTTAAAAGCTTTTATCGATAACAATCTTTGATTGTGATATTTGTGTGTGTTTGGTTATTGTGCAGTGAATCGATCAATGCACGGAAACCATCTTATTGCTAAAGAATTATATTAATTCGCTTCTAACAGCACGTCCTTCAGATAGGAGAACTTTCAAAAACAAACAAGTCACTGTATAACAACAGTAAAATAGAAATTACAGCACTATTCATTAAAAAAATATATTAAAGTTATTAAGTTCACACTGTCCCAAGGACGGCTAAAACAATACTTACCTATTTCATAACAATTTGTTAAGATATTATTTTAAAATAAAAATGCAATCATTATACTGTTTCATATTTTATCACCTGTATAAGAAATATTTCCAAACAAATATCATTGCGTATTGAACATTACTCTACACTTCATAAAAGATTATTTTCCATTTAAGGCCTTAGTTTTCACAACTACATCAAATGCAAACATTCGTTTACACGCACTTTCACGCGTATTTTACACGCCCCGCGAGTAAATTTTAAGGTTACACGCGTGGGACTTAATATACTTAAATTTTACTAACACTAGTTAAATATTTAAAATTTATTCGTGAATAGTTTATCTTGACTAAATTACATGTATACAAACATTTTATTATCCTAATAAATGTACAGTTTTTAGTGTCCCATAAACATCAAAAAGTCTTGAGTTTAAATCCGTTAAAACGAGTATTGCTTATAATTAAAAGTATTCAAGTATATGCAATACTTTGGAATAACTTAATAAAATGCAATATATTCGTGTTGGCACAGTTATGAAGACTTTTAAAAATATTATTTTAGACTGTGAGTAACAAATAAGTTAAAACACGCAATGACATTATTGGAAGTTGTATCAATGTTTTATATCCATGAAACAAATCGTGATGAGTTAGGTTAATTTCCTAGGGTTTCGATACTTTAAGCTAATTTAAACCCGTATTTGTTATTTAGAGGATAATGTTGGCAGGGTCCTCGAGGTTCTCTTTGAATGCTTTCATCCACTGCGCGCCCACCGCGCCGTCGATTACTCTGTGATCAGCTGACGCAGTGAAAGTTATGAACTTCGCTGTCCGGAAACTGAGGATATATATATTTTCATTAAAACTTGCCTTATTGAACCTTATAATTATTTTCCCTGCAATAACATTTACATACTTCAAGGATGCATATAAGTTTTGCTCATACATTATAGTGGTGTTAATCCACTTCTATGTCAAAAATATTTAGTATTCCATTATTTTCTGTATAAAACAAATAAAACTGACCAAAAAACATCTGAAATAGTCTTCTTAATTCTATAAGTGGATAGCAATACTTACCCATTGGGTTCATTCTTGTCAGGAATAACTAGTTCTTGTAAGCCGCCGCACGCCAATATAAAGGACTGGGGAGGGTTTATTATCGCGTTGAACATCGTTATACCTAAAAATAAACAACACAATATTTTTATGTCGATTGGTTAATTTAATTTAAACCAAATTTGATTCACATTGGACGTGTTAGAGCCAACTGATTGGATCTGCACGATTGGTGTAACACAAAACTCAGAATATCGGCGTGAAATATCTAACCTTAAGCTAACCATGTTTCGTAGTGTGTTCATATCCCCTGTTCTATGTCTTCCTCTCTATCCTATCTCTAATATTGCAAACTCCCCTTTTCCTCTTCTCCTATCTCATGCCCTTACTACCATCTCTATTTAATATCTTCCCTTTCTCTCCCTCCTATCCCATCTATATTATCTAATTTTAGAGGCTAGCGTTTCCAACGACTCTAATGTTACAAATGCTCAAAGGTGACGGCAAGCACTTTCCATCAGAAGAGCCGCCCATCTATTTGCCCGTTTCAGGTCATTATAAAAACCACTGTGGGTCTGATCCAAGTAAATAACGGAAAACTCGTTTACTAATTAAACTTATTAGCCTGTCTACTACCTTATTGTGAATTAGGTTATGCTCGCAACTTCGTCCACTCTTGACGTAAAATTCCCGCGGGATTTCCGGATCGCAAAGTACCAGGGGGTTGCCTGGAAGAGATCGCTTTAAGCGATAAGGCTGCCCTTTGTTCAACATATATATTGTACTTAGTTTTAAGAACATAGTTTTAATTTTTGGTGAACAATAAAGTGTTTTCATTCATTCATTCATTCATTCATTCACAGTATGCAAAAAATAATATAAGCTATCGTTTTAGTGAAAAGTGTTTGGTAATAACCTAATTTTTATGCACCCTAACTACTAAAAACCAATATTCCGGGGGTAAAAAATATCACACATTTAGGTACATAAAATTTCTTATCGAACAGATCAGACAGATCGAAAAAATTCACATTGGCGTAAGTTTTTTTTAACCTGGTAAAGTGACCAGGTTAATTATTTAATTTTAAAATGAAATCAAGTAGTAGTAGTGCAGATTTTAAGCCTAATAACTGCTGTCGAACAGCGAAAATCTCATTGCAATCAGCTACAGTTTTTACATGAATCCTGAACAAATCAACACACAAGAAACCTAAAAAAATGTATTACATAGACATAGACAGTGTCATCTTCCATCACCATCGTTTATAGTCTATTCCAGTTGTTTATTTAAATGGCTTCAATGTACAGACATATTTAGAATGTTATAATACTATAGATAGATGTTCCGCGAGCGTTGTGAACTCACCGTACATGCCGAGGTTGGAGACCGTGACGGTGCCCCCCTGGTACTCGTGCGGCTGCAGCCGGCCTCCTTGGCCTTCAGCGCCAGCTCCTTCATGTCGCGCGAGAGGTCGATGATCCCGCGTGAGTCCGCGTTCGCCAGGATCGGCGTGATCAGCCCGGTGGGAGTCGCCACTGCTACGCTCACGTCCACATTCGAGAACCTTCAAATACACATAAGCAATTAAAAAACTACTTTCTTGTCAAAAATAATTAATAACCTTATTGGTAAAGTATCTATTCACACTACTTGGATTCATCTACTCAATCAGTACGATCTGATATTGACACTATTCCACAACTACTGCATCCATCCACTTTTGCATTGTATGTCTGTTTAGTCATTCTTCCATCATTCATTCTTTCCACATGCCCGAACTACCGGAGCATTCCTTTCCTTACCTTCAACCCGACACTCTCTTTCAGACCAATCTGACCAACATGACAACCATGTTTATATAATTTAAAGGCTATGGGAATGTAGTTTCCCTAGCACAACTAGTAATATAATAAGCTAAAAAGTAAGAACTCACTGTCTTATGAATGATTCCATCCAGTACGAGTTGACTGTGGGCACACGCTTGCACGCCGCCGCGACAGCTTTTACGATAAAGTCGTTCACCGATACCTGAAATATTTGATAACAGATTTTGATGACAGAAAACAATACCATTCTTAAAATAATAGTACATTATAGTACTAGTGTGTAACATTGGTGATTACCGCCGAGGCGCCTTGAGACTCGAGCCGTAGGCGAGGGTCTTAAGAGAGCCGAGAACGGTAATCATCAATACACACGTGTATCATACGACGTTTTTCAACACACTTGTGAATAAAATAACAACAAAAACTCAACATTTTATTTAGTAGATAAAATACATATTTTTCCTTGGTGTTTTCAGGTAGTAAACTTTCCATAACGTTAAGAGCTTCACATCTTATATCGGGCGGTGTACAACATAAATCATTTTCTTCGTAACTAGTACTTGTAGACATTTTAATTAATAAATAACTATAATTTCAACAGTGAAAACGAGTTGCGAAAAGTTGCTATGGCGGGAAAAAATAATCAGTTTTCCTATGCGCGCGCATTGCGATCGGCCACAGACTAAAGGGTGAGGTTTTTTTTTCCGCGCATAGGGTTTGCGCCTATTCTGCCACATACAAAATGGGGAATTTAAATTTCTCTTTTATTACAGAGAAAAAAAAAGTTATATATGAGTGAAAGTTTTATTTATTAAACACGTACGAGTTAAAATTATCTATTTAATTAAGAAGTTGCATGAAATGAGCAAGCAATAGGAACATAAATTTATTTGTTTTATAGAACACGATCTTTTTTTTAATAAAAACTTTTTTAAGAACAAAGCAACTCAACCAATAAAATTAAAAAAAAAATCTATAACTCACTAGTGAGTTATAATTTGTTATAGTCACAGTTTAATTATGGGTGTCATTCTGTGCCTAATTGCGGTGACCATAGAGCCACTTTATGAGCAAGTGTGTTGAAAAAAGTATTATATCTTCGTTTCCATTATTAAGAAGAATTATTAAAAGAATGTACAGGAATCTTTTAAATTAGTACTGAGAAAGCTGCTGTCACTTTATTGCTAGGCCTGTTAGATTGATGTCACTTTGGCGCTTATGGTCAAGGCACTGAGCACGAGAGTCTGAGAAAACTACTAATGCTGGTGTGCACCGACATTTAACCGGCGGTCAAAGTCAAAAGTCGGTGCACACCAGCCTTAGTCACTTATTTTAGTACTAATATTAGTTCTAAATACTGCCATAAGAGGCGCGTCAGATTGATACAAAAACAACAACCAGTCCAATATTAATAATAGAGCTAAGTGTAGGAATATCAATTATCTAGGTAAAAACGTATCTCTACAGAGCTTCTAATTTCTACATTAATAGATGGCGCCCCATCTAGCTATTTGCCGTTTTACTATTCAAATATAAATCATAGACCAAATCAATTAAAACTTGTTAAGTTTTGGCTAATTTGATTAAAGATAATATATTTGAAGTAATAAAAAAAATCAAGACTGACCACATCTCAATCTTGTCAAAGGGCAGTGTTCTGCAAATCGCAATAAAGCAAATAACTTTTTTAACTGTTTGCTACAACTACATATTATGATTATTTATTAAAATAACGAAATTAGACAAAGATTTGCAAAAATACAATGACAGTAATATATCTCCTAGGGGTAAGACAACGTCTCTAGTGTTGCAACATTCTATAAGAGACTATTTTCAATAAGGTGGCATGTTTGCCTGCTTCAGGTTATAACAATAAATACAATATAAACCACTTTATGATCGGTTCCTATATTTTACTGACCATTCATTTGCCTTAGTATCAGTTAAATTACATAAGCTCTATACAAGTGATGTCGAAATTCATAATTAAGGCAAGTGAATAAATAGGAATAGGAAATTCTGTTTACGCAAAATACTGAGTCTTTTGCAAGGGATTACACCGTTATCGTATGCGAGGGGATTACTCGATTTCTCGTCGTAATCCGCCCGCAATTAATCAGCTTGTGTGGAGACTCCGAGAAGCTGCACAGGCAGCAACCAATACCCACTAAAACCACCCTCCTCCCATGTGCCCCGCGCTTTTGTGTAGGAAAGGCTGAGACTTAGAACGTAGTTACGCCCAGTCTCTCAGAGACTGCCATACCTTAACATCGGCCTTCTCAGCCGCGAGCTTCTCGTTGACCCGCTTCCTCATATCGAGCGTCTTTCGACGTTGACGGTGGTGGCGAGCTGGTAGTGCGGTACGCTCTGCTTGGAGGCCAGCAGCCGCTTGGCGATGGTCTCGCGCATGCCCGTCAGCGGGATGTCGACGAAGGTGGCGCCGGGGGCCGGCGCGGGCACGGCGGCCGCCGCCGGCGCCGCCCCCATCCCTGCGAGGTCAACGCTCTTTATCGACCCGTACAGCCCGGAGCCCTGGCCTGCGTGACACGAGACAAACGGGCCAATGCTATATCGCATTCGGGGAACGGTGAGACGAATTGTAAACAAACTAAAAATAAGTTTTTTTTTAATTTTTAATACAAGCTTTGTGATCCTGGATATCATGTAGCACCAGGGTGCTAGCCAAGACAAGTAAAACGAATACGACGGGTCTATCTTGTTTAGTACAGGAGTTCCGACTCCATCATCAGATCAGCTCCACGGCACCATATTATTGTATTGTCACGCGGTATACATATGCGTGCAAAATTTCAGCTCATTCAGAAACCGGGAAATGGGTCAAATTTAACTTGCAGATCCCACCCGAACTTACATACATACATTCATAGCAAGTTAATAAAAGCTTGTAAAAAGAGTTTTTACTGTTTACTTTTAATATCGTAATAATATTAGCTAAGCTAGACTAGCGCACGCGTCCCAAACTCAAAGGGCGCGGGTTAAATCCTGGCCGGAACGCGCATGCACCCCTTAGGCAGTTTTCTGACCTATTGTGCATTATTGTTACAATTGCCACGTGCTAGCAATGGTGAAGGAAAACATCGTAATAGAACCTGCACACGAGATAAGCAATGAGTTAAACCTGCCAAGCCGCCCTCGACAAACGTGGCGGATGTAATATATTATAAAAATCTAGTGATATGTAGGCTGATTTTTATTATATTTAAATAAATTATTTATTAAAGACATAATGTTAAAAAAACTTTGAAAAGATCCGATTCTCAGTCGGAACGTTTTTTGATACTACCGAATTGTAGACTACCAACATTTCACATATTAATATGTCGTCTTGTCAACGGTCGGATTATATCCGCCATCTTTACTATCGGTCAGCTTGTTATGACAGTGCTGTTTCCAGGACAACTCCGTTTATTTCTTGTTATTCCTTTGTACTTTGTTGTTTTTATTAAGTTACTCCTTATGCTTTTAGTTATTTGTATATTTATTTCTTTATCTTATGTAACTAATAAATGAGGTATTAATAAGCACCCTACATTTTATTAAACAAAATATTTTTGTATGTATGTATTTTTTGAGAATCACTGTTTCTATATTTACAATTTGTCTCATGCTAAGACGAATATGGAATAGTGACCGTCGACTTTCATCTTCTCCTTATATTTGGCCGGTAGGGCAGTAGGGCGGGGCGCAGTGCACGACCAAAGGGCGCCAGGCATAAAAGCTGAATTACATTTATCCAGCTACTGACTTGAAGTCCGAAGGAAGCCAGTGCTAACTTCATACTGGTGTCATGTAAATTGATGTGAAGTTAGTGCAGCACTACCAAATCAGTGCTAAGTTCCATATTCCCAATTGAATAATAATGAAGCCAATCCGCTCCCCAAGTGTGTAGCTAGATCAATGCAAATCAGCCTTGACAGCTTTTGAAAAACATAAAAACTAGTGCATGATTGAAGGTTTTATTTCATTTCGACTTTTATAAACAATTAATAGTTATTATTTTTTCTCGAAAATCTGAAGCAAAATTTCCTGAGGCCGATATTATGTTAATTTTTTTTAAAGTTTCGATCGGGCACTAGTTTATCTATTAATAAAACTATTTTTTTTTGTTGATTTTCGATAAATCTCTAAGGATTTGTAATGGTCGCCGTAAGAAACTTCTGTTGGAACTGGATCAACACAAACAAAAATAACTTTAAAAATATTTTCAAATTTTGTAGTCATATCGAAGACTAATGTAATTATGACATATTTTTTATTATTTAATATTTTCATGTCTCTGACTACCAAACACGACCCAAATGAAGAATAAGACGCTGAAAACACCTACTCAATGAAGCTGCTTGTTTTCTAAAGTAAAATTCTTTATCAACCCAGTGAAGAAATTCAGTATAGTATAAAAATAAAAGGCGTCAGTTTTTACTGTCACGGCTGCATTAGTATACTAAAACTGGTACTATACAGTTATAATACATATGTAATACAGTTCAGTACCACTGCTATAATAGGGGTGGATAGAAGTGTGTAATATACTATTTTTGAACAATTAGTGAAATTCGCCAAATGCGTGACAATCTATGAACTATGATGGATCAAGTAAAGACAACAATTTTTCGTCAAATTATTTCTTCAAAATATAAGTGCAGACGAATGAATTTGATCATCATAAAATCTAGTAATTACTTATACATTTCATTGGTACTTCTGCTAATGGGGATAAAAAGAGGTCATGTCAACCCAATCCTACAGGAACTTCATTTTTTCAGGAAATATTTGGCTTACCGAATTTAATTATGACCCATTTAAAGGTACAATGGTAAAGGAAAAAAATATTTTCACATCAAAATAACATTATTATTTATGAAAAAGCCATAAGAAAACCATACCTCCAAGACGTATATTCTTAATCTCAGCCAATCTCTTGGCCATGGGGCTGGCATAGACGCGGCCAGTGTCGGCAGGAGCGGGGGCGGGCGCGGCGGCGGGGGCGGCGGGCGCCGGGCGCGGGGGCGCTGGCGCCGAAGGAGCGGGCGCGGCCGCAGCTGGAGCGGGAGCGGGCGCCGCAGCCGCTGCTAATGATGCAACATTTTAAGTCTTTATTATCATTCAACTTCCGGGTATCTCAATAGGTAAGGTAACCAACTATACTCATTTACTGAGTTTTGTACTCTTTTTTCGCAAACCGTACTCTTTCAAATCCTGTACTCTGAAAGTACTCATATGTATATTATAATTATTTGACAGGCCAAACACCAGACACGAGTTTGACAGTGATTTGAATTTCGCGCGCACATAATAATATGGCTGCCGTTTTCGGCACAAATGAGAGGCCTATGGAGAGACAGATAGATACTACAGACCACTTTTTATAACAACGTCAAAATTACATTATTAGACGAACATCCTCATTTAGCAAAAAAATCCACTCGATAAAAGTATGTTTTTAAAAGAAAATAAAGTTTTTATCGTTTTTTCTTCTTTTTTTTCACCGATGAAATACTTGCAGTGTACTTATTTTGAAAAAAAAAAGTTGGTCACCTTGCAATAGGACACAGTCACAGTCTAAACTTTTTAGTTTTTTTTAAATCTAACAATAGATTCTGGCCGGCAACTCGAGGCACAACTAAATGGTGGAAAATTTAAAATAACTTAAACTGGCAACATAAATATAACATGAACGATGCGATTTGGTTCTTCTGTGTCTTTATTTATGTAATTACATCGATTCAGGTACTCCATTGCTTATCGAAAATTTCTATAGAATAAATTAGCTTATGACATGACTCGCTGGCCAACTCTAAGAGGGTAGATGACACAGAAATCAGTTGAGACACACTTTATCATATTACAAAATGTCATGACCTTATCGACTTTACAAGATTATAAAGTCATAATTTTTTACAAGTAAAAAGAGTCAGGAATCTTTGTTTAAACTATCATTAAAATCATTTCTGTCAAAATATTTTTAAATCAAAATTATAAGAGTATTTGAAAGCCTTCTTTTACAGGTAAATAATGTTAGAATTTATTGTAACACTGTCATTCATCCAATTACAATGAATTTTTTTCTAATGAATATAGTGTTTGTGTGTAGAATTATTCATGCTCTATCATTTCAGGTTCACAAGAAGGCTGAGGTTTGAGATCAATTCATCAATTTGATCTACAGTTTATTCAAGTTTATGATGAAGGTCATAACTCCATTGTCTACCTTTATTTATTTATAATATCACCTCAGAAATGTCTCAATGCTGAACTGGGCCTTCCCACATTATAGGAACAGACAAGCCTTGACACTTATCCAAAGCAAATTGATAGGTTTACAGAGCAATAAGGCTGTATAGTTTTTATGCTAATCAACACTTATCTTATCAGGATTCAAACACTTGCTTTTATAATGAGAGATGGGTGCCTGAATATATATTTTTTTGATCAGAATCTTGAAAATTTCAATATGTAACAATAAATATTATAATATACATATACACAAAGTGAACAAGCAAATATTCAACACTAACAAAACATGTAGTAGATACACTGATTAAAAATATTTAAATAAAAACATATTTATGTCAAATTTATGAAAAAGAACGTAAATAACCTTTTTTTTCAGCAGCCTTCACTGGTACAGGTGGAGCTGTGGGATGCAAAAAAAAACTTGAAAACCATGCAAATTAAAACAAAATCATCAACTTGTTGACAAGCCTTTATAGTGCAATGCAAAATATGACAAATGTTATTACTATTGAAGAGTTTTAAAGGAATATTTTTTAATTTAAGCAAGTGGTTATTTTACAATGGGCCTCTCAGTTTTCTCTATAAAATACAATATAGCTACTAAAACTCTTAATCACTCCACATCATAAGTAAATTATAATTATGCAGTAAGTAAAGGTCACACATGCAATAATCACTTTGACACCGTGAATGGAGTGAGACCTTAAGGTCTCAAAGGCACTAGCGGTTTAACGCCACTAGCTTATTCCGCGGCGGTCTTAAGGAATAATAAAATAGATAACACAAGCTTTACGAAGGAATCTCGATTGAAGTCCGTCAGCTGCATGATAGGGGAAAGTCGCGGCTAGTGTGTGGGATTAGCCAGGTACGGGCGATACTAGCACCTCTAGCCAGAACTAAAGATGCTATTACCAAACCACAGTGAAACTCACTAAAACCCCTTGGTATAACGTCCATCGCCTTTAATGCCACGGCTTCGTATATGGGTATATGGCCTAGCCCCTCCACAACACAAACTTCCTCGACAGCATCTATTTGGTTTATGAACTGACAGTACACACTATGTCTTGGAAGGCATAGCGTGTCAACTATTATTCCAACCTCCTCAGGCGGCTGGCCCCCAAGTGAACAGTTTAGGCAGCCAACTACTAGTGCGAATGAATGACGTCTATAAATTAATTTTATAATTTATAGACAATTTTTTAACAAATTCGGTTTCTGGTTGAGCAGTCTGAGTTGTCAAAACTTCCTCTAGTGCAGAGGCTCCGGGTTCGATCCTGACTTGGTAAATTTCGTAAACAAATTTTTTCTGTTATTTACTGTGGTCTTGGTGTTTGGGATCAGCCCAGAGTTCTCCGTTGTATATAACCCAAACTAAAGCGAACTTAACCTGGGGATACACAATATGTGTGTTTGTCTGCCAGTTAAATTAGTTTTTAGGTTTAGATATCCAACCTAATACAGCATGCAATTTTTATCACTATTAAACAACCAAAGCAGGTTACTTACATTCATTTGTTCAATCTTAAATTCTGTTACTATATTTAAAATGTAATTTACTTTGATGTTTATTGTAGCCTACCAACTTACAGTCATCTTTAAAATCTTTGAATGCGGCGACATCTGCTTCATTTTCAGTAATTATACATAACAGTTTTCCAACCGGCACTCCCTTTGTACCCGCTGGAAGGAGGATCTTGGCCAAATAACCCTCTTCTGGAGTCTCAAAGCCCATTGTGGCCTTGTCTGTTTCAATTTCACAGAGAAGATCACCTGGAAGAGAATATCACAATACTTGACAAAACAGTAAATTGAAAAAACAGTACCTAAGCTGTCTATATGTTAAAAAATACACTTTTATTTTTTTACTCTTCTACTACTTATAACAATTCATTAATGTAAGTTAATAATGTGCTTGAGAACCTCTATGGACACGCAACTCACGACCAATGGTGTATAAATAGCATGGTAGATAGAGGAAGAAGACACCATATTTTAAGAATTAAAACAGGTGCCTGGAAGATATCACTTTTAGTGATAAGGCCGCCTTTTGTTTTACCATGTAACTGTAACAACAAGACAATTGTTGTGCTTTTTTTGTAATTTTTGTTTTGGTGAACAATGAAGTGTTGTCTATGTCTACTTAATAGATTTTTGGGACACTTTAAATTCAAAGGGTACAAAATACAGAGATGTGAAGTCTCTTGAGTCAACCATATCTATAGCAACTGTACATCTGTGAGTACTTATATAGTATAATCAAGTCAATTATGTTTTGTGAGGTCCAATGGATTCTATATGGCAAAATATAATCTAATCAAATCAAAATTATCTTATAAAAATCTTTATCTAATACATAAATTTTCATAGCATAAATTGAAATGTTTTTAACTAGAGTTGTAACGGAACTTCGGTTCCACCTCCGTTACTGTGGAAGTTCCGCAAGGAATCGTACCTCCGCCTCCGCATCCGTGTAATTTTTGCGGAGTCATAACTGAGGTTTATTTACGAATCATACGCAAGCAGCAACGCTCGCGACGAATCAGCCGTCCGGCCGCGCGCAGCAAAAGAACAAAAATCAACGCGTGCGCGGCGGGAACGCAGTTGGGGTGGGGCGAGGGGCTTGCGAACGTCATTTGTCAAATGAATGATACCCTACACGAATCAACCTGTCGAATTACTTAGACGCGTTAGACGTACGTACGAAGTTTTACAGACGCGATGAAATGTATAAACCATAAACTACTTTTTTTCTATATCCAATTTCACTTCCGCCTCCGCCTCCGTTAACCTCCGCATCCGCGGAGGTGAAACCCGTCGCCTCCGCATCCACCTCCGCCTCCGCTAAGAAGGCCTCCGTTACAACCCTATTTTTAACTGATACCATAAGCTTTGAAACTCACCTTCGTTGAGTTTGTCGCCTTCCTTTTTCGCCCAACTTATAATGGACCCACTTTCCATGGTTGGTGAAAGTGCTGGGAGATTGACCTTTACGTGTGAAGGCAGATCTGAGTAATACCTCATCTGGATTGTCCATTGGGGAACAGATAGCACTGATTGATTTTGTGTTGATGACAGTAATCTAAAATTATCACAGAAAATACATTATAATTATAATCATTTAATTTTAATTTTATTTCATTAGAATCTCCAACAAAGGATACACATACAAATTTGTAAATATAGATAACCTTACACTTTAAATCAATGTGCTCCTTCAGTTACTGGAGACCACAACATGCGTAAAAACTAGTCATATAAATTTAAAGTGTAATATATAATACAATACATATATAAAACAATATATTATTAGATATTTGTGATAGAATATACAATTACATATATAGATAAATTAGTCATTATTCATTAATTATTTTACTATACATTAATTTAATTAAAAATAAGAATTTTGTATATGTCATAGGTACTACACAGATATCATCAGCCTTTATCAAGCAGACTCTGTAATACCTTTCTCAAGAATATAGTCTTGGTTCCAATAAATAATTTCCGATAAATTATTTCTACATCCATCTTGAATGTGCCATTCATTCTTTATTGTGTTCATTCCTTTTTGGATGTTACTTAGCAGATATCGATAGGAACATATTGTTTAGGTAACACATTTTGATTTCAAGATATAATATTGAGTAGATAAATAGTAGTGCAAGCTGGTCTCCAACCATTAGTGCAGTAAGTCGCATTTCAAAAAGATCTGGAATGCATTTAGAAGTGATGAGTATACACATGCCCCATACAAAATACATTTGTACTGATATGGTGCAAAATTTACAATGTAAGACTTCAACATTTTTATTGCACTACTACTCACCCCTCAAATGTAAGATAAGCACAGAACAAGGCTTATGCTAGAACAGTACAATAATGCCTCTATGGATATTCACATGACAAGGAGGAACAAAAAAATACTCAAAGTACAATTTCTAGTAATATGAGGTGAAAGAGGCAGATCACATCAGATTCTTGTTGAACATTTCTGAACTAGAAATTTGGAACTGGACAAATGAAGGGATGACTCTCAGCACCCCATCATCACTTCAAATGTATTGCTGCTGTACAAACCACACAAACCTCCTCATCATTGAAGTTGTACATTGCACAGGTTCAGTACAAAATATCATGTTACTCTTACAAACTCATTTTATATTCATGTCCCACCCAGCACTAGGACCAAGGCAACCACAAAAGGCCAATGATTTTGTTATGCATCAAACACACTCACATTTAAAGATAACCTACTACTAGTAAATACTTTGCACTTAAGTATTTACTAGTAGTAATATTAGTGTTCTAACAAAGATATTAAAATCAACTATTTTATATACCCACCAATGGCATATATTAAACTTAGAATAAGAGAAAAAAAAGAGAAATAGTTCACCACACAAAACTGAAGTTATTAAAGGTTCATCATTTAATGCAAGTCCTTTATTTACATTCTTTATTTGGTCATATTAAAGAAATCTTATTTGATTGTCTTAATAACACTGATATTGTTAAAAATCTGTTTATCTTAAATATACCCCAGCATATAGTCTTATCAACACAAACAAGATAAAATGTAACTGAAATAACTTCATATAAAAAGTGAATTTACATTTATACAAGGTCTCATCAGATTTAATTCAAAATATGCTAATAGTACATGTTGTATTTTCTTTTGTTGCAGTTTTCATAAAATAATTTACTATAGATAAGCAACTGAATGGAACAAAAAGACTAATAAAGTGATAAATCAAATCTTAAGAGAAATTGTTGTATATTTTTAATTTGGGGTTAACAGATAATGTAATAGTCTAGGTAAACAGAAATTAATGATAAACCTCAACATATGACAAAAGTATTAACTGAAATTATTTTGTATGTAAGTGGATGTAATTTATTTTTCATTATAATTCAAGTACCAGTTTTCATACAAGATTATTTTTATACAAAAAATTATTATTCCAATTATGTCTCTCTAACTTTAAAAATATTATTAAATAACACAATTATTTACCCAGTAATTGTAACAGTGTTAATGTATAACATTGGATCTGAATTGTTAATAAGTTCCTTTCAGGTTGAGTAAAAGTTTTTTAAGCATCTACTAGTTTATTTAGTTAATCAATGAATTTTTGATTTATTGGCCTTAACCTTACATTGAAAAGATAAAATCATGACAATCATTAATGGAGCAGTCATGATTGTAACATGATAAGGTATAAGATAAATAAGTTGTCAACTTTTTATTGTTGTAAATAATCATTTATTAAGTTCAAGTAATGAGACTTGGCATTTTAAACAAGTCTTACAGCATTTTAAATGTACAAGATTAAAATAAATAAACACAAATTACAATTGTCTATAAATAACATTAATCTATATTAGTGTATAGTGTTAATTATGGTTAATAATTACTAAAAAAATAATTAAAAATATGCAAATTAAAATTAATCTAATAAAAAGTCTGTTTAAGTTATAAAGTATACAATTATGTTCCTTAAGGAAAGAGACTGGGAGCTTGTAGGATAATACTTTTAGATAATATTAATATAAGATAATAAAATTATTTCATTAAACACAGATATATATATATATATAAATATGACAGCACACGTGGAATAGCCGGTAAAAGCCTGCGGCCGTCAGCTTACAAGGTGAAGACCATCGACGTTTTGGTTATGCAACTGGCACCGCATATTCTAACGCCGCCGAATTGTAACATTTACAAATGATCACAGAAACACTGCATCCAATATCATATTTTCAAAATTAATCATCAATAATTTAATCAGATTAGAATAAATGACTTACTTATTGGAAACTTTCCTTCTTGCTAACTCGGTACTGATACATCTCGTGATATTTCGCCTTAAAGCTTTTTTCAGGCCTTCGTTAAAAATCTGGTTTCGTACAACGATCGTTCGCAACATTTTGATGTCTTATTTTCTAATTCTAAAACGCCCAGATGATTGGGACGGTTTTACAAAACCGTGAGCGACCTTTTATAACTTGTAGGTCGTTGAAAAAGTTGTGATTGAGAGGCCTAGACTATAGCGGTGAAAAATGTAAGCATTTCAAGAAATACTTGGAACACGCCGTAAGTATGCCAATATCTGTCATTTGAATAACCAATAAAAACTTATGATTTCTTAGATTTGCTTTGTGATTGGTCAAAAATGGAACAATTTTAGCGAACAAATTAAACATTTTTGCAAACTCAAACCTATGCTTGACAGCAGATAAGGGTAACAATTTGCAAGCTAAAGAAAGCAAAAAAGAAAACAAACATCTGGAACGTATTATCTCTCTGTATAATCTATGGAGGGTAGAGTTTAGGACTTCTTGATTTAGGAGAACCATTGAAAGGCCTAGTTGCCAAGCCATAAACTTATATCAATAAGGAGAACCATCGCTGTAAATGAAGTGTCCCATCGAATGCATTTAAATAAAGAGATAGAAAATAAATAAGAAAATATAAACCCTGTCTTAAACCATGACGGGGAATCCGGCGATAAAAAAAACAGAAGTGATAACTTAGCCTGCCTACCGCTGCCTTACGCGCGAAAGAAAGGGAAGCCAGACAGACTGTCACCGTAACGCATTATGTAACGAAGCGGTTTAACCTACCATAAGAACTCGTAGCTTAATTCCAAGTTACAAGTTCGTACTGTTTGTCAATATGAATTTCCGTTGTACGCCTTCCTAAACCTAATAGAGTCTAGTAAAGTACATTATTGATTATAATTAGGTACATACTCTTTAAGAACTGTCATAAACGGTAACGTTTAATATTTCGATTATTACACGTTTTCTATTTGTTTATGAGGAATTTTCTACTGTATTTTCGGAATTCAATACCAATAAAAGTTATAAACAACAAATAGTGTAAAAATAAATGTCTGTAATCGGTTCAGAAAACAAAGTTATGACTGGAACAATATCTCAATCACTACAGATTTTTGAAGTTATATTTCTTTAGGCGCGTTAGGGAAAAATGATGAGAGTAAAGTTTCTGTTTGATTTTGAGGAAATTTCTGCCATACCTCCGGAACTCAAGGTCTGATAGAAATGAAATTTATGTGAGGTCATTTTTTAGTTCTTATAAAAAAGTATATTTTCAGCTCGAGTGAGAAACTGAACAATACTGGTGACGGACTGCAATGCAGTACTATGTGCGAGTGACGTCCTGCAAGCCCAACCTCTCTGCAGGCTTGTGCATGGGTGCCTTTAGATAGAAGGATTTGATTTGAAGACATAAATTTAAAAAAAATACAGCACCTAATGTACAAGTACATAAAATAGTCAAATCTGACATTTTAGTTTCTTCTTTTCTGTCAACTTCTTTGTTAGACAGGTTTTTTAAAATGGTGAGAAATGAATTTACAAATATATTCGCAATCTTAAAGTGAAAATTCATAATAAAGTGCATGGAATAGTCTTCACAAATGTCTGTTGTGCCATCTATTATTATTTTTTGTGTATAAGTCATAGTTTCTCTAAAAAGTGTTTGTTTTGTGGCAGTGTTAATAAACATAAGTACTATTATTTTCAGGCGAAACGCACGAAGAAGGTTGGAATTACCGGCAAATATGGCACACGTTACGGTGCCTCTCTTCGTAAAATGGTTAAAAAAATGGAGGTGACACAACACGCAAAATATACTTGCTCGTTCTGTGGTAAGGTTAGTATCATCCGAAACATACGATGGATTGGGTTTTATACCTTCTGTACTACGAAAAAGGGTATAATTCTTGTTTCTCACTACTCTTAATTAAAACGCCCATCCGTATAATAATCGGGGTATATATACGGGGCGCATTTATTTATTATGAACAGATCCGAACTTTTTAATATAGCTTAGGAGGCGGTAAATGTATAGCTTTCCAGTATTCGAATTTTATGTAGCGGGGTGGTGAAATGGGGAGGGGGAGAGGCATACTTACCTTTACTACAACCCCTATGGGCCGGCGGTCTTGAAATAAACTTTTTTTAATAAACATAACCTCACTTATTTTCGCTGATTTTTTTCGCTAATTTTGCACTTCTATCATAGGTCTGAAATCGAAAAATCCTTTCAAAGTTCCAAAAAAGCCAGTAATCAACATAAAAACAGCCAAAATAACCCAAAAACCAGCTTAATTGGAAAAAAATGAAGAAAAAACACAATAGAGCACATTTGTATACAATACAAGAGTAACCATTCAAAATGGCGACCAATACAGACGATATTTTTTTTTACGTAATCGCATTAATTTATATTTAACCAATATTTTTAAAAAAATCAGCAGTGTATTGAAATTGAAATAAAACCGATATCATTAATATATTGATTCATTATCATATTAAAAGCCAACTTGCTAGTCGTCCACTAAATTGATAAATAAAACAAATGTTTCATATGAGACTTTCAAGGTGTCGTAACTCTCTGTATGTACAAAAAAAGGTAAATGGTTACCAGTCGGTTCTGGCACTCGCCGGCCGCTGCCGCGGCACGCTCGCTTCGCTCGCTCGGCTCGTGCGCTTTGGTCTAAATATCACCTAACATAACCGACTGTTTGTGTATAAAATAAATAGTAAATGGTTACCAGTCGGTTCCGGCACTCGCCGGCCGCTGCCGCGGCACACTGACTACGCTTCCTCGGCTCTTTAAATAGAACATGGTGTCTATATAAATTAAGTAACTTTATAAATGTATTTTATGGAAAACTAAACAAAAGTCTAAAAGAAAGCCAGTAGTCAACGTAAAAAGAATCAAAATTATTATAAAACGCAGCACAAGTCGTAGAAAAATAAAAAGTTAACAGAAGAAAACACATTCACTCAACTACTAGAGAAAAGGAATAAAATGGCAGCAATAAAGGTGGTAAAAAAACAATATTTTTTTTCATAGAAATATTTATCGATTTCCGAAAATTATTAAATAATTCTAAATCGTGAGCTACATGATTTCGAATTTCTTAATTACAAATCGATAAGTATTAATGACATATCGATTAATTTATTTTTATCATCACACCTTGTTAGCCAAGCCATTAAAAACAAGTGACAGTAAAAACTGTCACTTTTTAATCAGTCGATTATTATACATGTCTATTACCTACTCTAGCATTTATTTGTATTTATGCGTCAATTAAATTTGAAAGTTTATTTCTACATTAAAAACAGTTTTAGTGTTATAAAAAGTTCTGGCGGTTATATGTTATTCATGAGTACATTCATAAACAATTCGTGAGTACATTCATAAACTCAAATCACGGTTTTTTATTATCAAAAGTGGCACAATTTTACAACATAAATAAGTGAGTTTATGATTATAAACGAAAAAAATTTAAACCCTCCGGACCTTAGGGGTTCTCGTAGGGGTGAGTATACCTCCCCCTATTCACTTCGCCCACCAACAACTTAACATTTGTGTACCAGATTGTTAAGTCGCAGCCTAGGAGGCTAAGGCGGGTGGTGCAAAGCGAAGCGGAGCACCCGCCGATTAATTTTATATCTCAAATAATAAATGTGCCGTATACCTATATACCACACCCCTTTGAAGCCTCAGCCTTTGTGGTTATTTTTTTATAATCACACAAAATTACTTCATCTCTTAAATAATAAATAAATGTACCCAACAACTATCCAAATTAACCAAGTAATCTGTGTTTAAATTCCTGGGTGTTCTTAAAAAGATACATCTGAATAGGTACTTTTAAATTTAATTAAGTTCATATTGTAACTAATTGAGAGCCCATAAACTTGATCCAAAGTATAAATGTTTATAATTAAACCAAAATTATATTTTCTATTTTCATTGAAAATCTATAAAATTTTCAGATTTACATTCACATTCGAAGATGTTATTATCAGAGAAAACTAAACTTGTGTAAGCTTAGAGATATGGAATTTTTAAAAACAATTAACAACTATTTTATGAACTTTTAATGATATATTTAGTAGTATCCATTCAAAAACTGGATGATTTAATTATTGTACATCTTTACATAGTACAAATCAAAGTCACTTTCGGTGTTTGTCTGATCTCTGGTAAAATACAACTGTGAAACTTAAGCATTAAAATTATCATTTTTCTATGAACTTCATTTAAAAACTATGATTAAAAACATCTTGCTGTAGTACAAGCAAATAGGTTAAGGTTAAACCCACCTGCTGAAAAGTTGCTACCATCACCATTAAATTTACAAGATCAGAGGTGACACCAAAGTGCTTCAGACTTCGAAGAAAATCAATGACACTCCTTTCTTAAAAATCAGTGCCATAGAAAAGTTTATTTTTGTATGTCTTTTTGTGCCTCTTTGTCTTATTTTGTGACATCAGTTACAAAATTGATTGTGACCCTGCACTGTTTAAGTAGTTCTTCTGGCCAAAAGTGATTAAATAACCACATTTATAACATGAAGTGATAGAAAAAAAATCTGCAAGTCTGCCATAAACAACTGTAACTGTGACAGATATACTTTCTTCAGAACTCATTCCCCTAAAATTAAGATTGCCTAGTGGGGGAACTTTCTGAGCCAATCTTATAAGTTTCTATGTTCTTTTCAGGATGCCATGAAGAGGTCGTGCGTAGGTATCTGGTCATGCAAGCGCTGTAAAAGGACAGTAGCTGGTGGTGCTTGGGTGTTCTCCACAACTGCTGCATCTTCCTGCCGGTCAGCTGTTAGAAGGTTGCGTGAAGTCAAGTAAACATCTATTAGTTAAGATAATAAACAAAAACTAAAAACACATTTGTTTCATTTCGATTGGGATTCTTGCATATGCTGAAATATATTCATTTTATTAATGAATTTGCATTAGCTAGCAGATACTACACAAAGTTTCTGTAGAAATGAATGTTATAATAATTTATTTATTCATTAATTAATTAATCATTGTATATATCAAAATAATGAAATTTATTTGAACCGACATTCATTGAATAGCAGAGGAGTCTTCACCCGTCATTGAAGTGACTATTATCACCTAATGACTGATCAATGTCTTAAAGAGTATTGTAATTTGAATTGGAGGTACCATTGTGCACAGCTTACTAATATAATTATACTTATAAGGTCTAACTGAGCTTATAAAAATTATTAAAAAGAAAAAGCAATTTTAAGTCAACTGGTTTATTAATAACTATCACTTACAATATTTTAATGTCTTATGTAGACAGTGTATATAAAAATAGATTTCTATAATTTCATTGTAATAGCACCAATGTACTTATTATTTATTACATTTCTAAATTATTTATAATGTCCATATTATGATCAGTAAATATTTGATTAAAAGTAATGTAAAATAAATTAAGCATAACAGTACTCAGGATTGAGCATTATATTTAGACAGATAAAATCCAATAATGGAACTTTGGTAAGTATGTATATATCCATTTGTCCATATGAGACCTGTAGTATGAAATGAACTAATCAATATCATTACAACAAACACTTCCTTTAACCCTTAATCAAACAATGGTAGAATACATGCCACACTCGATCGATCGATATGTTTTTAGTAGAAAAAAAGTAAAATTTAAACGAAACCTATGGTTATTGTTGTTTATCTACTAGAACGATTATTAAACTTTTGAATGTTGGTAGTGGCAGTGAAAGAAATAAAATATATTGTTCGTCATTGACTGTCAAAACCAAAACACCCGCGAAGATTTATTAATTTTGCACTTTAGTCGTGATTTATTCATAAATATTTGATTTTTGTTTGGAAAAAATCCGGTAAGTAAATAAGAGCTATTTATTTGTAAAGTTGATATTGTTAGGCGTTGAGTGTATAAAATTAGTTGCTTTCAGTAATAATTATATCTAAAATATGTGGCTAATATATGAACCATTGTACGTTAATAGAAGTAAATGTTTGAAATAACGAAAGTATAGGTGTAGGACATTTTGTCTATATGTGTAAATAATTTTCGTTTTTATTGTTATTGCCTAATTGTTTATTTTTATAGGGCAAGATGTCATCAAGTAGGCCACTATCTAATGCTGCACTACTTAGTAGATATTGATTCGGAAGATGACGTGGAACTTCCATTTGTTCGATCTAATGCTAATTCCATTTGGCTCAAAATTCAAAAGAATAAATATAATAATAATATATTTTCATATTATACGCTAACAAAATGGTTTTATTTTTCCTGTTCAGACAATGGTCATATAGCTGCCACATTTGGGAATCGTTATCAGACAACGGTCATATAGCTGCCACATTTGGGAACCGTTAATTAATATTTAATGGTATAATTAATTTAATGTCAATATTTAATGGTCATATATTAGCCACCTAAAAAAACACTGATCCCGTCATTTTTTTTCTTTTTTTATATTTACATATCATAATTAGAGTATAATTAACCAGAATTAATCGAATGTCCCAACATATCGCCGCGAGTAGCTCGTATCCGATTAAGGGTTAAACATTTAAGACATGTTCTAATTAGTTTCAAAAGCATTTTTCCACTGCAAGTGAGTTTTACCAGAGATATAATTATTGGCCGGTTCCTATATCTTCTATTCATTCACTTTCCTTAGCATCGATTGAATTTTGACCTTATTTATATGGAGTTTATGACAAATTTTAACCGATAGTAAAGCAAATGAACAGTTGGTAAAATATAGGAACATTGAATGTACATAGACTGACTGGATCTGCCCAGAGCAGCTAGTAACATTAATCTAGGCTGACATCTGAATGGAATGGCTGTCTGCTCTTTTAATTGTTATTTCAGGTTCTTATTTACATTAAATATGAGTACATAATAAAAAAATGTATAGTTGGTTGTGTTTCAACACAGGTTACTTATTTTTTGCCATGGATAGTTATAGTTACTATGAAAAAAAGTCTAACAAAATATCATTTTCTTTAGATAAACACCTCATTTGTATTTTTTCATTCCATAATGGTCTAGATTTTTTATTGCTGTTTATACTCTAACTTGGTATACAGCAACTGTTTGTCTTTATGATTAGACCATGCTATAAAATAGATTAAATTGAATCATTCTTTCTACAATCACAAAATGTATATAATTAATAGATGTAATGTACATATATTTTTAAATAATTGAAATAAAATATGTTCATGAATGTTTTTTAGAAACAATGATTTTCTAAATATATACTTTAAGTACTAGCTTAAGATCATAGTAAAACTGGCACAGTGGAGTAATAGAAAGTGGGTTAATATTAAGTCTCAGTCAAATTCAAACTGATAATACATACTCTGTATATCTCAGTCACCTAAATCGCTATCCTTATCACCGATTCTGTAGAGTAAACTAAATGCCATACCCAAAAATGCAGTACCAAGTAAATCTCCAAAGGCAGTCAAATAAGGTATAGCAGAGTTATCTGGATCCATGCCCATTTTCCACATCCACTTAACCATGTAATTGCTGATAGCTAGCAAAAGGAAAACTTGAGCCATTGCTGCTGTCAAATAAATCAAAATAAACATAGGTGTGGATGATGTATGTCCTGCTCTAAGATACCCTATAGTATATATGAAAATTAACTGACTTGGTACAACCATTAATAAAAGTAATTTAGTTGTATTACTTATAACAGAGTCTTCCTTCTGTTCTGTATGAAGAGATGTTGATAGTCTTGAAGCATGTACCGCCACCATATTCCCTCCGATACCATTAATTACTAGTTGATACACAGCAATACCTCTGTATACAGACACTGTGTGATCTAATATCAAACCCCCTGCACTGCTTATGACCATTGCTGACACTACAGGCACCCAACCTTCATCCAAAGCTTGCCTTGTAAACTGATTCTCCCAAGCAATATAACCACATACTGGAACTAGAGCTGCACCAACTATTATAATCATAGATGGTAGTGTCACACTTGTGCCAATTGTTTTAAATAAAAGGGAAGCAATCCAAGATAACAGTGCCAAAGTAGTCAGGTCTCCTAAACTAGCTGCTATAGGTGTTGCAATGTTGTCAGGATTTATATTCATCTTCTTAGACACAACAATCACTCCGATCATGATCAATCCAAGAGCAAAACTAGCTGATGATGCAGTTAGCACACTAGACGCACACAGTAAAAGAGCATGATGGATGTCAAATTGTCCATCTGGTATCCAGCCCATGGCGACTGCAGCCATTGCTGCCAGGAACCCCACAAGGACAGCTTGGCATTGTATAAGACACAGATTACCCACAACCAAAGACCATAAATTAGTGTCAAGGTGTCCCAAATGAGCATGAGTTGACAGCCTTGATGCTAATGTCATTTCCAAATTACCTTTTAAACCCAAAAGAGCTGGTACAAGAATATACACTTCTGATACTTTATCAAAAACTTCCCAATGTTGCACAACATCAAGCAAGAGACTGGCAGCTACCATACCGAAGCCAGCCAATAAAAATGAAGCAAACATCTGCACAGCAGCCACAGCAGAGTTTTCTTTCTCATATTTAATATCTGGTGGTTTATCTTCATTCATCAATCGATATGCGTCTTTGTCCATCAACTCTGTATCATTTATACTTTTATCGCTCCGAGACATTCTAGAACTATTATTCTTGTTTCTGTGCATAATTAATAGGTGTATTGATTAATTAAAATAATCTGCAGACATATAAATAAAATCAGTTTAAAAATCGAACTTTATTCTACATAAATGAAATAGTACACGTACTCGTTTTTGAGGTGCAGAATAATAATGAACAATATTTAACTTCCACAGTCTTTTGTGTAGATAAAATTTAGTTAAAACTAGATCTTTATGTGCACTTCGAATTCCTCTTCACAAGAGAAAAATTCTTCCTTTTGATGCTCAATGAATATAATCACCTTTGTACGTCCTGATAGGCATAGTGTGTTGTTTATAAAAAATATTTATATAACAGATAGTATGATAAAAATATATCATTTTATCTTTACTATAATTTCAATATCTCTGTTACCTATGTATCTAGTTCGTTATATAAAAGATAAAACTACACAATTTTATACACAGTACAATAATTTACAAGCAAGCCTAAACTCGACAAAGAATCTTGGAATTTTTTGTTTTTTTTAATGAACTTATGTCACCCATTGACGTCTGTTGTTGTGTCAACATAATGTAGTGGTTTCTTTATTATTCTAAGCTCGCATTATATGTATATTTCACCTGTTCATATCATTAATTCAATCCTTTCTTACTGTATATATTTTAAAATCAGCTATCATACTTTATGTAAATCAATAAAAACGATTGACAACACACAATTTGTATTATTTTAACATTTACTTTTTTTGTGGACCAGTGTTATTATTATGATGAGATGACAAGATTTGCCAAGCGGTCTTGGTAAAGGCGCAAGTACCAGAATTGCATTCATGTATTGGCAAAAGTTATACGATGTTAATGGGTTCGTTTTAATAAAAAATTGCCGTTATTTGTAATCGCGTAACTGTCAGTAAGAATATTTCTTTTTTAATTTTTGTTTAACGAGTTCTAAAACTCTTATAACTAGCCTAATATGTATTTATAACAGTTTTAAGACTCCTTAAACGATTACGGGAGTAAAGTTCAATACCCAAATGATGTTTTTACATATCTATATGTTTATTTTAAGAAATACATACGTTATTTCTTTACATACATACATACATAAGTTCACGCCAGGTCCCTTGCGGGGTAGGCACGGACAACAGAGCGCCATTTAGGCTTATTCTTACACACCTCACTTGCTTCTTTGACATTCATAGCTCTTGTCATGCACGCTCGTCTGTTCTTGAGGCTCCTGACATCATCTTCTGCTAATACACGATCAATTTGATCATGGAAGGTGTGTCGTGGCCTTCCGTGACTTCTGCATCGATCCACTTTTGCATTGTATATCTGTTTAGTCATTCTTTCATCATTCATTTTTTCCACATGCCCGAACCACCGGAGCATTCCTTTCCTTACCTTCACCCCGACACTCTCTTTCAGACCAACTCTCTTTCTTACTTCGGTATTACGAACGCGGTCCGCGAGCGTCACTCCGCAGATTTTGCGCAGTGTTCGCATCTCGACCGCGTTTACTCTACTTTCATGCTCTCTATTCCATACCCAACTCTCGCTTCCATACGTTCGCGTAGGTATAGTCTGGCTATCGAAAGTTGAACCTGGAATTATTTGCAAACTTTTTATATGGCAACTCTAATACGAATGTCAACGTCAATTTTGACAAACAAGATGGCGGTCTTCGTTTGGTTGTGAGTGGATTTGCCTGTGTTGATACTTTGGCGGAGTCCCATCTTCCGGACACAGCTTTGACAGCCGGGGCTGCTGCTGCACACCAGGAGGCCCTGAAATGTTGCAAATATGTGTCCATTGGTAGTGGGTACGTATGTGGCTTTCGGGTCGAGACTAGGGGGCCATGACGAAATCTGATTTTTATTTTTCAAAAAATGTAATGACTACTGATTTCCTGCTATCTACCGAAATTAAAAGTAGATAGTCTATATTCTATTGTAGGTCATTCTAGATTCGAGATATAAGGGTTAGTAATAACAAGTTTTCCAAATTTCATAAAAATCCGTTCAGTACTTTTGGCGTGAATGAGTAACAAAAACATCTCACAAACTTCAGTATTTATAATATTATCGTTAGAAACGAGTATGATGTATCTATTGTCACTCATAAAATACACAACATTAATAATTAAGTAACTACCAAGTATCAAAATAGGTTAATCCCAATAGTGTTGATGTTGCCATACACACATTATTTAAATTTGCCTCAATTTTCCAGGGTCAGCTTTCGTTGGCCAGACTATACCAGCACCGCGTTGTGTATGCCAAGCTGGGCCTTCTGGCTGAGGTTCTTAGCGCCTAGAAGTTTACCTAACGCTCCATTCACACTATTCCCCAAATTTACTCTTCTTTCTATGTCAGCGGTGTACCTTCCATCTCTGCTAAAAGCACATCCAAGATATACAAACTCATTCACTTGTTCCAGCATAACATCCTCGACCATTATCCTTGCATTCGTTCTGGTTTCTTCTCTTTCAAACATCATAACCTTTGTTTTCTTCGCATTCAAATGTAAGCCTCTCGCCTGACAGTCATCTTTCATCATTGTGACTAGTGTTTGCAGTTCTGATGGCGATTCGGCTAAAAGCACGGCATCATCCGCATAAAGCAAAGTGCTAACAATTAGATCACCCATCCGCACCCCAACATCCATCAACCTTAATCTCTGGAGACAATTGTTCAGATATAGGATGAACAACAAAGCCGACAGCACGCAGCCCTGTCGGACGCCAACATTGACATCAAACCAGGGCGACAGGATGCCGTCCACCCGCACGCATGCCATACAGTCCTCGTAAGTGGACTGGACAGCACGCAGCAATTGTCCATTAAACAGCTTATAACAGACTAAAAGTAATTTCTCAGCAACGTAACATAATAGAAGCGGATATTTTAACAGGGTGTGATATAGGTCAGAGAGTTTTATCTTATATATACAATATATAAAGCTGATAAGTTTGTTTGCTTGAACGCACTAATCTCAGGAACTACTGGTCTGATTCAAATTTTTTTTCAGTGGGTATGTACCCAATTGATAGAGGAAGGTTATAATAGGCTATAATCCATCACGCTAAGAGCAATTAGAGCGAAGCACCAATGCAGAATGTTTCAAAATCGCGAGGTTTCTTTAAGTTACTTTTTTTACTATTCCACGTGAATGAAGTCGCCGGCAAAAGCTAGTAGATTAAGTAAAGCTTTTTAACTATCCCATAGGAACTCTTTAATTTTTCGGGATCAAAAGTATTCTATATGTTGACCAGGAATCTAAGCTATCACCATACAAAATTTCATGTAAATCGGTTCAGTCGTTTCAGAGATTAGCCGGTACAAACAAAGAGACACAGAGAAACAAAATATTCGGAAAAAATCTAAATTAGTTCTATTTCACTTCTAACACCCCCCGGGTGTGACTCGGTTTTTAGCATTTTTTTTAATTGTACAGAAATTCGACCTCTACAATTTTATTATATGTATAGATTAATAACAGGTAACTTGTAAATAGTATAATAGCGGTTTAAGTAAATACAATTTTTATTTTTTCACTCAATAAACTATCTTAAATGCTAACTTGCTGACCTTACATGCACGATGAGCCGTCATTTCCAATTTTTATCGTTTTAGCTAATATAGATGCATAAAGAATACAGCGATTTAATTTGTTGCTGTAACTGTTGCCTCTTAAGTTTTGCAAGCAACATCCTCCGCACAACTGCCCTGTGGGATAGCGAATGGGCCTCCTAAGACAAGTATTGTAATCTTTTATATTAACGAGTCTTGGCAACACAGTTTTTGACGCAAGTTTGACAAGTTGGCATATTGTATTTAGTGTGGTCGGTGGACGGCAAAGAGTATATTGAATATATGGAGATAGAGTCTTCAGTCGAGAGAATCGTGCAACTAGCACATCTAGCGAATATTAATGGCGCTAACTCGTATATGAACGTACCTAATATATGCATGTGTGTGTGTGTGTGTGTGTGTGTGTATATGTGTGTGTGTGTGTACGTATAGCGGGTTTGTGTATACTTTGTCTTATTCATAGACAGAGTAAGTTTGAACGCTCATGGTTTCTAAAGAAGCGTTCATACTTACTCTGTCTATGAATAAGACCGATATTCTATATATTGTATGCTTAGGTATGGAGATTTCTTCCACCAGGAATTCCAACTGTATTTAAAATAAAATTTCATATTATTTATAAATTGTATATAATTTTAATTAATACATATCACTGCACATCAAATCATCATTAAACAGATTCACAGGTCACATAACATAAATCAGTAACTTCGATATCCAAAAGCAGTTTTCCTTAATAGATTCGCCAGAGTCCAAAACTACATATAGATCGTTAATAATAATCCACTTCATAAAACAAACAGAAAACTATCCCAGATGTTAATATATATAAGTTGAAAATATGACGAAAGTCGGCACTTGATTTGAATATGCATGTTTATTTAGAAATATTAAATATTATTATATTTGATTAAATAAAAATGGTTTTCATTTGAGTTTTTTTGATAATGTCATTAATAACAAAATAATGCTAAGCAACGAGCTGCAGTCTATGGCAGGTACAAAGAGTTTATTATCCACCATGTAAATACTGCATAATAGAGAACCCATTTCAGTATCGAATAATCGATAAAATAAATCCTGTCAGATATTTGTAAATTTTAAGGATAATTATAGGCATTGGTATCTTATGACTAACAACAGCTAGACGGAATCTCCCATATTAAAATCTAAAGGAAGGCGATTTTGTAATATGAAACTATATGAAGATTTGCCATCGCAAGGATGAGATGCAGAAGTCTCCGAAGTAGCGGACCCAAGTCCTACGTCCGCTCTTTTCTACAAAACGGCTAATTTCTGCAAAACGGCTTATTAAAATGTAAAGAGGGATATAGCTCATTCGCTCTATAGAACTGTACTACTCCTTTTGCTCAGCAGCGACACATGTCATATACAAATATATGCTTAAGTATGTTAAGCGCGCCACTTTCCTCTGTTCTGAACAGTGTCTAGACTTCTCAGTTTTGACGTTCGTTTACGTGAGCCACTCTTATCTTTCTAGTGATACTAACTGGTCGCCCCAAGTATGCTTTCCTCATATTCCAATCCTCCTCCATCCGTTCTACGTGACCGAGCTAGCGGAGATATTGAGCCTTTCTCTCTTCAATTATTTTAGGCTCGGCCACGAGGTTTTCTATGTCGGAGTTGGTTCGGACCCTTACTATCTCCTCTGTTTGTTGGATCCAAACAGTAAACTTGCTAATAACTTATTGTTTTAAATTGTGTTTTTATATTTGATTAAGTTCTTAGATTTTCTAAGTAATAATTTAAACTACAGTATAATTTAAAAAAAGTTGCACAGCTTTCAATGTTTAAATTGGTAAGAATATTTGTGCATTATGATTTGTTGTTGTTGTTAAAAAAATCCAATTTATGTCTTAATATAACAAATAGATTATTTTATTGATACATCTTAGTCCATAAAATATAGCACATAAATATGTAATAACGTTGAAATAGTTTGCATTGGGAACATTTGTTACCCATGCAGACGCAACCAATGTGTATATTACATAAGTTAATGCACATATCATTGTAAAGAATACTTTACTCCATTTAAAAACTATTTACGTGGCGTTTGTCGATACATTAATCGTCAAGGTATCGATTAACTCAATTTAATAAGATCATAATAAGCCATCCCTAACTACATTAACAAGTATTGACACTGTCGTAATTTGGCACTTTTTTTTTTCAATGACTCCATTTACTTTGGTTAGTTATAAAGAGTCTTAATTAAATGTATTCAAACATATATTAAATATATATTAAAAATATTTATTTCTTATAAATATTTATGTTTTTATAAATGTTTACTTATATATTAATAACTTAGAAAACAAATATATGTGAAGCAAAAACTTAAGGATGCTAGCAGTGCTATCTGTCATGTAAAGTTTTAATCATTCTACGAATAACCTGACTAAATGAAAAGGACCGAAAGATCTAAGCACTAACAAGAAATTGAAAACATTCATAAATCTATAAGTTAATAGCGATTTTTTTTAATTTTTTTTCACCTTCATTTGTTTTAAGTTTATACCCCATGGTGGACGGCATCGTCGTCTTGTCGATGGAATAGGGAATTGCAATGAATGGTCGACTTGCGACTGAGTGCCGGGAGCGGACATTTGGCTTTGGTCGTATTAATTAAAAGTGTCTTAAAAATGGATAACAACTAAAGCTCTAAATTCTTCACGCGGTTTATGCGTTAGTAAAAATCGTTAGGAATTGTGGAAATAGTGTGATAACAAAATATTTTATACCTAAGTCGTAAGTGAAACATTCTTTGTAATAATCAAGTTTAAGATCCGGAAACCTACTTAAAGTTTGTGCTGTTTATAGTGATCGTTAGTGAAACTAGTCCTATTGCAAGTAATTATTTTAATTACATTGTATCAAACTTCGAAACTAGTTTTATATTAAATAAATTAGTCACTTCGCTTTGTTGTGGCATTAAATTCGCATACGTAAGGCCGCAGTGGTACAGTGACATTAAGCGGTGAAGTTGCCATGAGACAGTGAATTTGAGTGTGTTTACGTGGGATTTATCAAAATGTTTAGAAGTAAAATACGGATACACACATGTCGGATAATCCTGTTGACCTCACTGGTATGGCTAATGGTGGATGTAATGTTGCTGGCCATGTATTCAGATTGCTTCGGAGACGGCTGTACCAAGAAGACCGGCAGCGAGATCAATGCTCAGGTTAGTGACCCATATTATACAAAAAGTTTTATCAAGTATTTTCTCATGAATAATAATATTGACCTCAAATTAATTGATTAATCACTGGTGTGTAATGTTTAAGTACAACAACTTTATAAATCTAATTATTTCATCAAATTATGATATGCAGAAATAATTAATATAAATACAATGTCTAATTAATTTAGCTTAAGATAATACTTATCTCATTTTAGTAATTTATCATATTCCAGTTAATTGTTGATAACACTGATTTGGTTAAATTGCCATGGTTTATCTATTCAGTTGAAAATTCATACCTGTAAAGCTTTATTTTGTTGTAAAAAGTAAAGAAACCCATATTACTATATAATTGAAAAGCAATTTTGTTCAGATGTTTGTTTGTGTTCTGAATGGCCTTAGAAATTAAGCAGTTTTAAAAATTTTGTGAAAATTAACATAGCCTACTTTGGTAAATCTATAGAAGTTTGATATATGAATTTTAAAGGGTGGATTGGTGGAGTGGAGCGGAGGAGGCATACTTATCCATACAACCCCTATGGTCCAGAGTTCTTGAAATATTTTTTTTATAAACATAAGCTCACTTATTATTCACTAATATTGCAATTACCTATATCATAGGTTCAAAGATCTTCAATCCTTTCAAAGTAAGGAAATCGACAACTATTAGTAATCAACAGAAAAAGAACCAAAAAAACAGCATGATCATAAATGACTATCTTGTAGTTTGAATTCCAATTCCCAAACCACCACTTATTTTTTAAATTTGGTACATAGTAGTAGTAACTACTAAACATGGCTGTACAACAGATACTATACCAAACCTAGTATTTATACAGCCTTCGGGTTGGGTTTACATATATGTCCCCGGATGATTTCCTGGGTGATTTTAATGGTCAATGTGTTTAGGAATATATTTAAGACTTATTTATAACAACTGAAATTGGTTTTGAGTGGAAAAAATACATATTCAATTAATTATCGAAGTTTGAAATTCACGACAATGATCTGGTAATTTTGTCGCCGAGACGTTTTTTTACGTTTTTTGACGGGATTTATCGAAATAGGAGACTATGTATCCGAAAATTTAAATATGTGGAGTTTTAAACAGTCGGTTAGGTTAGGTTTTGTGTAGACCAAAGCGCAAGAACCTACTGGTAACCATTCACTATTTATATATTAGTGAAAAACAGAAGTGAGGTTAGATTGACAAAAACATTAATAACTCAGGAACTACACATTTCCGACACATAGGAGTTGCAGAAGGGGTGAGTTTTCCTCCCCCCCTCGCCCATCCCCCGCTCATTACTTATGATTCCGGGGCCATATATGTAAACCACACCCCAGCCTTCTGCAGGTAATTTAAATAGGCATTTCTAATATGCTCTGAAGAATCAAAATATTTTGATATTCACTATATCAACATATACTATATTTTCCTAGATTGAAGTTATTGTTATAAATACCAATGTTATTTACATTAATAACTTAAAGAAATTGTATTATTCAAAGATCACATGAATTACATTTTTATTATCTAATAATGTAACAAATATCTTACATAATAGTATATCATTTCCACCTTTGTTTAATCATGCATTATTAACACATTGACTTATATTACAACTTAAACAAACTTAAATACAATTTAATACATTGAACAATTATAAAAGTACATACTATTGTATACAAGGTAAGAAAACTTTACTTATTTGTATTGTATTCTACCCATAGTCCCTTAAGACTAATAAATAGAATACTGAGCCCAGATCACCCTCTTATACGGGTAATGTGCCCTGAAGGCTGGCTATGTTTCTTCACTGGATCGCCATACTGACCTGTTGGCCGAGGTAGACATCAGCCTTCTTATCCTTCATTTTCTTCCATTAACTTTGATATCTACATAATGTCGCTGCATGTTTCGCTAGAACATACATAAAAAAACGTGCCTATGGACTCTACCTCATAGGTCGCGGGAAAAACGGGGGACCTTTTCTACCTGCTTAACATTTGATAAGTTAAATTTGGTAAGTTTTATGGTAAAGAAAAGAAGAATTAATAAAAAAATCTCACTTTTTTGCTTATAATTTCTTTAATTTTTAATTTAGTGCAAAAAGTTATATAAACATATTTGTAGGCAAAACAATTTGCTACAAATTATGACTTCACAAATTTTTTGTAAGACGCATGGTTTCTGAGATATAGCGAAAAAAGTGTTTTCACCACTTTTTCCAAGATGGCGGCCGGGCACAAGGGTGGCGACCCCACAAACTTGAGGTAAGCTTCTATCGACCCCCCCCCCCCACACATGTCCCAAAAATAAAATTGTGTCCTCTAAGAAATGCAAAGCTCATGTAAAATTTCAATGGACTATAAAGAAATGATTAATAGGCAAATAATATTATTCCACAAAGGAATTGTTTAATGACAAATTTGAAACATAATATCAATACATAAATAATAATAATATTTTAATTAAAGACATTAAATAATTGACAAACACACATAGAAATATAAACCGACATCTATATAATTAATAAAGGTAATAAATATTATTAATTAGTAAATAAAGGTACATACATACATACATAACTTCACGCCAGGTCCCTTGCGGGGTAGGCACGAACAACAGAGTGCCATATGGGCTTATTCTTACACACCTCACTTGCTTCTTTGACATTCATAGCTCTTGTCATGCACCCTCGTTTGTTCTTAAGGCTCCTGACATCACCTTCTGCTTATACATGATCAGTTTGATCATGGAAGGTGTGTTGTGGCCTTCCGCGACTTCTGCATCCATCCACTTTTGCAATAAATAAAGGTAATAAATATTATTCAAGTTGGATAAAAAGTACTTAATAAAATAAATAGGAACTAACTAATTAAATAATGATAATTAAGATCCTGCTTACTTGCACACCAGTGAACCTGGTAATATGTACTGAACAATGTATTTCTAGGAATAACACCTAATATACAACTACATTTATAAAATAATAAAATTTCATTTCATTCATTCATAAGACAGGTGCTATAGGAGTTGCACTTTACAGAAATACCCCATATGGATCTTGGTAGAGAGACCATGCACATTAATATTTTTTCTGGCGCACATTATACAAGTTATAAATTGTAGGAGCCTGCACATGAATATTGCCAGTATCCGTTTTTTTATTACACCTCCATTAAGTATGGTGGGTGAATGAGTTTGTCTAAATTACATGTATATTTTTTTTTAATAGAAAGAAGAATACAGAGGCAAAAAAGCAGCAATTGCGGCGGCATTGCAAAGCAACATAGATGACGATGACACAAACTTAGAAGAGAACGAAGTAGAGAAGCAAGATGTGGGAGAAGATGGCCTTATGCTCTCTCAATATCCAAGGTCCAGACTTAAGAGGTGGCAAAAAGCACCCTCTGTAAAGCCACAAGGTGAATCACCTGGAGAATTGGGTAAGAGACCTTTATTATTTGCTAACATAATAAGTAGGTTTCAGTTATAACGACGTTAAAGAAACCTTTATAATTCCATCACTATAGCCAGAAGTCACTGCTATATACCATGGTAGAAAGAAAACAATATTAATTGCTAGACAATACTTACATTCGCAAATGTACAAAACTTCACGTATTTGCACGTTTATAAAAAAGAGTATTATCAGAAATATATGATGTGATGTGATATGATAATGTGGATGCAAAAAAGATAAGAATACTTTAATGAACCTTTGTAGACTCTGTCGCAATACATATCTGCAAGGGATTTCTAGGATCTTGTTACAACTATTTGACAAAAGCTAGTCGCCATACCGGAAATTGGCTATAGTTAATGTATTTTCCTTTTAAAAGTATACTCGGAAGTGTTACGTCACTGTAACCGAAGTCATTACAACCATATCATAGTATAAGTAAGTAGAATAAACTCTATATATATTTTATTTACTGTATGTAACTATTGTATCCCATACTAACAGGCGATTTGGAATCGTTTAGCCTTCGGAGAGACTGCGTATTCTACCGCCCGTACAACGGAGTGTTCCCAGGAACTGTTTGACCTGTTGCTAACGCCTCATTTTTACAACTGCACCGCTCACCCTCGACGGGATGTTCACCCCCATTTCCAGGAGCTCCCACGCTCATCAACGCAACGGTTCTCTAGAACGTTTATTGCCCGCACAACTATGATCTGGAGGGACTCCTCGCCGACGTTTTCCCGCTACATTACGACATGGGGTTTAAGGAGGGCGTTATAAATATAAAGAAATTAGAGGCGGCGACGGTAACCACCTTCCATCAAGTAGGCCAGGCGGTCCGCCTGTTTCACAAAGTAAGAGAGGATTGAAAACGTATATCTAACCATAGATTTCCCCGCGGTTTTACCTGACCTGGGACCTGATTTGAAGTAATATAATGAATGATATGTTGTAGACAACGTAGGTTTTTGTTAGTGAATTGGAAAACGCGATTGCAGCGCCATCTATTTTGCTTATCCGTTTATTTTAAGGAAACGACGTCCTTAATTGGGATAAAATGTGCCCTAAGTGTTAACTCGGGTTATAAACCAGCACTCTATCGCGATTCGTTTATATACGTTCAGTAGTTTCCAAGAAAGATGTGATCGTTGCGCCATCTTTTACGCTATTTTTGTACAAAGTCGAACCAGTTACAGATTTACTATAGTAGTAGATTAATTAAAAAATTTATGTGACTTTCTTTTTATTGCCTGAAGCAGGCATACAGGCATTTCGCCTACCAGTTGCCTATAGATATTTGTGAACCAAGGGTGATACCAAAGTAGTGCGGGTCTCGGAAAAATCTTATAATGCCTCTTTCTTAAGCAATCCTATCTTGTAGCGCCGAGAAAAATCCTGGCGGGAAGTTCTCTGTAGACCGGTCTTGTATGCGGAATAAACATTCTAGAGAACCGTTGCGTTGTGGAGCGTCGTAAATCGAGGTAAAAAAAAAGTGCTCGTCCCGTCCATCGCGAGCGATGCGGTTAGGGAAATGAGGCGTTGGCACCAGATCAAACAGACAATGTCAAGAAAAAACAGTAACACTTCACAATATTATGAAACTTTCACTAACTCTTACAAAAAATAAGCATAATTTCGTAATTATATACCGAGCAGACATAAGAGATAAATAGTGCACAAACGAACAATAATTCACCGAAAGAATTAAAACTTTCTCTAATCTTAATTATTATGGACAAGATTTCATCGTAGACTTTCAGTTGTCCGGGCTATTAAAGATTAACGGTCTTATTCTTAGAGAGTTAGAGTAAGTCTGAATGCTTCTTTAAGAAGCATAAAGAATCCTTGAATAAGACCGCTAGGAATTCAAAATGCGCCTGGTGTCTTTTGAGTAACGGATAACGACTTTCTATTCGTATTGATGCTATCTTGATAACAGATTTTACAATACATACAATGGTCAGATTAGCTATTCTTTCGAATAAATCTTTACTTATTCTTATTTATTTATTTTTAGTTAGTTTTAGGTGTTCTCTGTAATATTTGTATATTCTATTTATATGTCGCCTCTTTGCTTCAAAAATGAGAATTGAAATTTTAGAAATGAGTCTTTATTAACCTTTAAAAAGTTAATAAAAATAATTTAAAGAAAATAATGCATTTTAAATTGTATTAAAATTCGCCTCTTTCACTACTTATTTTTCGCTAATCTCCGTTTTTAGCCTATAACATTGCAAATAATTTAAATGAAAACAGCT
The DNA here is from genome assembly GCA_012273795.1 of Dendrolimus punctatus. Lineage (NCBI taxonomy): Eukaryota > Metazoa > Arthropoda > Insecta > Lepidoptera > Lasiocampidae > Dendrolimus > Dendrolimus punctatus. The sequence goes on from CM022543.1 coordinate 12,792,512, forward strand.
CATAAACCCCATCTTTCATTATAACCGCCACGCTTTTGTTACGTGACTTGGTGGGTTGATACATCGGTTACGCGTTACCATATTGTTACGAGCTACAGGACTCGAATAAAATAAATGCCTTGGAATTACTATAGAGTTTATTAGAACTTTATAAACACGTATAAAACAAGTACAAATAAAAACTGGATGCAACTAGTTCACACTGCACGATTTAATGCAATTCAACATGCGCAGTCCGTCACTATATCGCTAATCGAAAGTACTACACGTCTTAATCGTATCGTAGTCGTTGATTGACTGCTTCATCTCTTCGTTCGGGCATTGTTTTATACTAAGTATAGAATAAAATAAAGGGTCGCGTTCGCCGAATTAATCCCGCACACCTGCCAGCTTCGACAGCCATAAAACAAGGATTAATTCGTTCGACACTAATCACAGCCATAAAATAAGTACCATAACAATATATGTTTTTAAATTTTAAACACGAAGTAAATAAAAGAATTCGTTTTTTACAACATGCCAGATGTATCAATATTTTCCTTTACCGTCAGCACATGGTAATTGTAACAATATGCCTATTAGAATAGGAAGTGCTAAGTGGTGTTGCGTGTTTTTTGGCCTGACCCAAGATATATAATAGTTTAAATACCTTTTGCAACCAAAAATATACTTAGATCCAAATGTCGCTTACGATAAAATGACATTAAAGGCTTTATGTACCTACTGGTAGTTGTAAGACTTAGAATAAAGTTCTGATTTATCTTGATACTTGTCTTGCTCGTCATACGAATCTGCGAAAACGACTTCTCTAGGTTCTCTGGTTTTAATAAAATTGGTTAGATGCAGATGTGTTTCTTATGATACTTAATTACGTTAATTCCGCGTGTAATAACAAATTTGAGGGAATTTCTTTGATGCTAGCAACGGTTGGTATGGGCCAAGGACCCTTGTCTATAGATGACACTGGTCACTTTCTACCAGGTGCGCCGTTTTGTAACAGATAAGCGTCCCTTTGTAGTCTGGAGGTGAACGTAGAATACATTACTCATCACCAAAATATTTTACGTTCCCACAGGATATTTAAATTGTACGTCGGAAAGCAGGATAGCCTTAATTTTATATATTTCAATTTCAAGATTCGTCAAAATGTATGGAGATAGCCCCTTTTGATAATTTACACATGACTTTCTTATATTGCAGCACGGATGTTCTCTAATGATAAGACTTTACTATTTCACATGAGACTGTTGCAGTTTTAATTATTATTGTAACAAAAACTCCAATAGCAATTACAGTATATTTAACTTGCAGTCAAATGAAATTTAATTAGATAGATAGATAACACTTTATTGCTCACCAAATATACAATTTCAAAAATACACAATGTCATGGTAGAAACAATATGCGGCCTTATCGCTTAAAGTAATCTCTTCCTGGCACCTTACTTAAGGAATAGTTTCACCTAATCTGTCGATGTAGGTGGTGCAGATCATTAAGTATATCATAAATAAACATACTTAAACTACATATTTTATAATTTAAATACACATACTTAAATTACTTTTTATCCGTGCAGGAACGGAGAAAGAATACAATTTCCTGCGGCTCGGCGGCCTATCGTAAAAGGCGACAAAACAACCCACAGCCAGGTGGTAGGGCATTTGTCCCTACTGGATGGCTACCACCCCTGGTCTAGAGTATGCCACCATAACAACCTTGTGTTGTGTTTCGGCATTAGTGGCCAGGTTCCATTCTCCCTTAAGAGAGCAGTAGCGCGTTTGTAGCACCTTTGGTGTTGCAAATGTCCATAGGCGATGGTAACCGCTTTCTATCAAGTGGGCCGTCTGCCTGTCTGCTGTACTCCTGCAATAAAAAATAAATAAATCATAATATTACATTTTATCACGTCGATAATCAGTGAAATGATTGGTTTTTTTTGTTTGAATAAGGTTTTTGATAAAATTAACGATATGTAAATATCCAGTGTTACAAACTTCTCGGATTTATGTATCAGAACACGTAGAACGTAGAGAACTGATTATTTTAGTTTCGAAATAACAACACAATTCAAACGTTGCAAACTAATGGGTGCTGTTTATGCAGGCTCGACAGGGTATTTAACATTTTATTCTTACAATAAAGAAATTAAAGTAGTTCAAAAGCATAAATAACAACTTTATAATTTAATCTAACTATTGTTTGTTTTATTTAAAACTTATAGCTCGTATATTAAATGCTTGTAAAATAAATGGTAATCTAGTCTAAGTATTTTAATTTTTTTGTCGAATTCTGTTATTGGACCAACTTGAAAACGAAGTAACCAGTTTCCGCCAGCTGCCGTTAGCCTCTGCTGTACTCCACCAAAAATTTAATAATACATGTTTTTAGTAGGTGTGGTCTTGTGTAAAGTTTGTCTACCATAAATAGTTATTAACAAACATGACAAACGGTTACCAAGCCTGTAAATAAAGAGTAAGCATCTAAATTAAGCCACTTCCCATTTCGCAATACAAAGTTATTCTTATTGTTACGAGTTGCGGCACTCGAATTAATAAATAGAGTTTATTAGAACTGTACAAACAAGTATAACACAGGTACAAAAATAACCGCAAACAATCCAAACGTAATGCAAGAAGGTCCTAATTCAATAAAACGCGCAAAGACCGTCACTAATAGATTCCCGTATGTACAAACGTCTCTCCTTGATCTTGGTTCTCGCTCGACTGCCCCTCTTTTTCCATCAGGTCTCGTTTTATACCTCACAAATAAAAATATGCCCGTATCGTAGTTGACGTAATCCGTAACAGCTGGTTAATGATTCGGCTGCAAGTGGCCATAATCGAGTATACATTAAAATAATGGGCTGTTCTCTAGAAACGTATGCCAATAAATAAATAAACAAAAGAAGACGTGCAAATAGTTCAAATACCGACAGGTAATAAAATGTGTTTTTATGGATATGCAGGTGGAATTTGTTTTTTTCGGGGGGCTAAGTTATAACATTATTATACTGTGCATACTATGCAACTCAGGAAATCTTTATATACATATACACTATCGGTCCCGGCAAACGATGAATAAAAGTTATCCAATGCTTAAATTATAATTTGACTTGAATGTAAAAGTAAAACCATTCATCTGTTTTATTTTCGCAATTATCATTGTATTTTTTTCATGTTATAATTAGAACTTATTATATTATATATAATAACTTTTATGTCATATCTTCTTAAGTTTTCGAGACCTGTATACATTAATAAAACTACGTTTTAACGGTTTTAAGCGCGGTAATTTATTTAATTTTGGTTATTCCGATTCCGGTTCGGTGGCTGTGATCACGGACGGATTTGTCGTCTTGGTCTTCCGTGATCACGGCCACTGAAAAGCGGCCGAAACGTCGGAATAACCAAGATCAAATAAATTACCGCGCTTAAAACCGTTAAAACGTAGTTTTATTACAACTTTTATGTCTTGAGAAAAAGTTTGCCTTTAATCGTGTTCATCGATGCGTCAGTGCAGGAACTTGTAACTATTTTTTTGACACTATTTTGTTGTCAAATTGTGTTGTGTAGTTACATGTCCGGTTTTATTCATATTAGCTCAATGTGAATATGACCTAAGATAACAATAAAAAATAAAAAAATAGTTACAGGGTCTTGCATTAAAGTGGACCACTTGGCCTTTGTTTTTAATAATCATCATGATGTCAGTATAAGGCTATTAGTACTTATATAAATTTTAGCTTATCTGATTGTACTATTATTTCATATAATAATATTAATTCATATTGTGTATGTATTCCAAGACTAAGTGTGTACAATTGGCATAGGTAATGCTGGCTAAACTACTTTTAATCATGATCGTTCTATTTGTTATTTGTTTCAGGCAAAGCTGTGAACATTCCAATAGAGCAAGAGAAATTGATGTTAGATAAATTCCAAGAGAATCAGTTCAATTTGCTGGCCAGTGACATGATATCTCTCAACAGATCCTTGACTGACGTCAGATTTGAGAAGTGAGTAATGCTTTTTCTAACTTTATTGGTAGCTATTGACTGGACAATAATAATTGGTCTTATTTTAATGAGAACAATGCGATTGCTTATAAACTATACCGCGTCAAACTATGGTTGCCATCTTATGGAAAGAAATAGGAAACAATGGCCGGGCATTTTATGCAACCTATACATATATAATTATTTGACCTCGCTGGCTGACCGACTGGCATATCAACGTACGGCCCAAACTACTGGGGTTAGGACTGTGGTCATTTGCATGCGGATTCTTTCAATAATTTAGGTGCGCACTAGGAAAGATACATACATGGCAAGATGATTTATTTATATTTGATTATTAATGGTGGTTGATAATTATAATTATAATATTTTTATGAATATGTGTCTATGAATGTCAAAGAAGCAAGTGAGGTGTGTAGAATAAATGAATAAATGGCGTTCTGTTGTTCGTGCCTACCCCGCAAGGGACCTGGCGTGAAGTTATGTATGTATGTATGTATAATATTTTTATTTTAGCTTAGTAGACCACCAAAAATCGTACACCTAATTTTCATTTAAAAATCTCCTTAGACACTGGGTTGTCTGGAAGAGATCGCTATAAGCGATAAGGCCGCCCATTGTCCTAATGCAAATGTATCCATACCAATTATCGAGATTTAAGTTAATGGTGAACAATACTTTTCATTCATTCATAATGTTTGCTGTCCCCGTTTCACTTGTTACTAGACACAGTAGATTTAATACTCAAACTAGCTCATTTTATTCATTTTGCCTAAAGCGTAGACTTAGCTTTATAGTCGAACCCTTTCGTGTTTTTAGATGTAGATATATAAAAATTACGTATATTTTTGTTGAACAAATAAATTAAAAAAAGGATTTTTAAAATTCAACCCCTAATAGTGTGATAAGGGAATGATAGTTTGTATGATGTATCATTTTCAAAGTAAGAGGCACGAAATTGTATATATCTGTTTCTTGTTAGAAATAAATGTACACATGTATCGGCACTTTTGGAAGTTCTACCACTACGGTGGTGAAAAAAATACCCTCTATTTATAATCTACTCAAGCGAAATCTTCTAGCATCGAAATATGATCCAACGTTACACAGAAATGTTCGATCGTAATATAAAATAGTACATATATTACAATTTAAAGTCTGTTTTTTGCATGATATATTGTCATTACGTTCTTTATTATCGACTCGACATGATATTTGCATTGACACGGTCGATTGAGCCCGCAGTTCTGATTTCATTCATTCAACCGTGTAGTTTTTGTAATAATATCAATCAATATTACTTCAATAATGATTATTTTCTGTATTTCCTATAAATGGGCTTATATTATCTAACGTACAATAACTGAACCACGTTTTTGTACCACGCACAAAGGGGTGTCCCGTAGCAGCGTGAATAATGCCCATAATCTTGCGACTTGGCTGACTTGGCCGAAAATGACATTTATTTGGGGGGCTAGCTAGCATCTACAATTTTAATTAAAGGTAAATAAGGAATATCATATTATGTCAAAATCTTTTTGACACAATTGTTTTGTTCAAGCCAATCTTTGTTTTGTTTGTTTGTTTGTAATTGTTTAGATTTTTTAAAGTTTTGACAGACTAATTCTTCCAGATGTTTCTACAAAATATTTACGTGATTTGGCCACGTAAAATTAAATATAAATCGGTCAAGTGCGTGTTAGTCCAAGTATAATACAGAGATTCCCCTAGGTGACCCCCTAGGCGCCTACTGTCGAAACTTTATTGACATTATATAATATTCGGAAATTTATTTTATGAAAATTAAGACTATTAAAGATGTGAGTGTTTTGAAATAAATATTATTAATAATAGCTGTATTTTCATTATCAGCTTATTATTTGAATGATCATATAATATTATGTAATTACGTGAATGCCGTGTTAGAATACAGTCTTTACCAGATTTGATTAATGTTATAAAAGTTGTCACTACTTGTCTATACATATAATAAAATTGTAGACGTCGAATTTCTGTACAATTAAAAAAATGCTAAAAACCGAGTCAGGGGGGTGTAAGAAGTGAAATAGAACTAATTTAGATTTGCAGTTTGAACCTGTTGGTGGCGCTGAGATCGGGTTCTAGAATTCTCCCAATCACCGGGAGCGATTCTGGTGATTTTGTTTTAGTGTGTTTGAGTGCGTTCCCAAATGGTTTAGATTCGCAATTAGAACCGGTAGCTAGCGCTGAGATCGGGTTCTAGAATCCTCCTAATCACCTGGACCGATTATGGTGATTTTATTTTTGTGTCATGAACAAAGTCTTTTGGGAATTCAAAAAATATGGCGGTACGAAGTTCGCCGGGTCAGCTAGTTTAAAAATAAAATTATAATAACTTGTTCTATTTATTCGGAGACATGTAATATTATGTACTAACATATCATGATTGGTTTTCAAGTTATCAGTATGGTACGTGTCTTTTATTTAATGAAATACTTAGATAGCGTAGGTCAAGGTCACTCCGTCTGAGGTCAAGAAAATATCGGCATAAAGCCGACCTCATTTATTCATAATATTTATACAACGTTTATAGGTTCGTTAAAAAGAGTTTAAGCTATGTGTAATTTTGAATGCAATTATATAACCCACACCCAGGCCATAGAAATTTACCATGCCAGGACTCGAACCCAGAGTCGCTGCGTTGCAGTGAGATAGGCCAGCAACGGCTTAGCCCGCCCAACCACAGAGCCCATCACTATATCTCACTTATGTTCCTTAGCTTTTGATATTTTTCTAATTTCGTTTATAAAAATAATAAATTAAAAATCGTATGTAGTAAAATAAATCCAACTATCGAAAACCACATTTATAATGCTAATAAAATTTACTGTCAATGTGGTCCGATCATTACTGAGAATATTAAAGAACGTGACTTGTCAGGCCGAATCCCCTAACGGTGTTCCAACCGATTCAATCGGCAACTGTACGTATGATTTATGGATTGCAATGGTTGGTTTTTACAGTTTTTGATGCTCTGTTGGCACAATACAACGATGCCAGTTTATGTATATGTAATGTAGTAAATGTCAGTATACACTAGATTTAAATGGGCTGCTTAAAGATTTTACTATTTCTGAAATAGCTTGATTTGATGACGTGGACGATTATTATAAAACATTGCCAGCGTATTTAGCGGTCCTCAATTAAATTATGGCATTGATTTTGTAATCGCACACATTCACACCTGATTTATTTATTTATTAACTAGCATGTGTCAGTGAAACATCGACGCTATGTTAGTGAAGTACAAATGCGGCGCTATAAACCGTGCCACTTTTTTGCTATGTCTATCTTACCCACGGGAACGACATCATTTATCGGAATGAAAAGTATTCGATGTAATCCAAGCTATAAGCTATCTCTGTATTGAATTACCCTTAAATCGGTTCAGTAGTTTTTACGTTATGCTCGAACAGACAGACAAAAATTCTAAAGACTGTTTTTAGAATATGTTACTCAGAATTAGCTTCCTTGTATTTTTTCCGAATTTTAAATTCATTGTTGCAACACCAACTCCTCTACAGATTGATTATATTGTTAAGAGTTAGCGGGACTCGAATTAAAATGCCGTTAGAATTATTTATTACAGTTTTTTAGAACTATACAAACACGTTTAACACAGGTATAAACCGAACACAACAAATCCAAACATAATGCAGAAACGTATGCCAATAAATAAGTGAAAAAAGAAGACGATATATCATAAAAGGATTACAATTAGTTCAAATACCGACAGGTAACAAAATTTTCTTCTACAGATCTGTACGTGGAATTGGTCTTTGTTGGGCCTAGGTTGTAACAATATTATAGATCTGTAAAATTTTATCCTTAATCAATTCGTCCATAACACAATGTGATAGATTAAATTGGATAATACTAACCAATGACAAATGTGTGTTGCAAAGTGTGAACCATGCGTGCAATACCCAAGCATTTATGTGACGCATGTGGCCATCGGCCAGTTTACGTAAACCAGTCGGACTGGTTACTATTGAAATGTTAGTTTATAGGTAGTTAGTTCCCGACAACTTTTTCGCTTTCTTTCGACAAATCGTAGCAATGTTTTATGGATTTTCACATTTGAGTATTCAATATAGGCGATCTAAGCAGGCTCTCCAGATTTGGGAAATATCTTCAAATTCATTAATTTTTCATGCCAGAAGTAAAATGACATCCAGACCATCGTCATTTTAATATCCTCCTGCTCCGTCTGCGTTAGTGTTATTGACTATGCTCAAATGCATCTTATTTAAAAAATTGAAAAATAACGAATTAAACTCTGAACTGCGTCTGTGTTACACAGTCAGGTGTATCAGGGATATTAAATGTTTAAAAGAGGGTTTAAAGCTAGCCTCGAATTTTAGATCCCAGACACAAACTTTTATACCTACCCCAAAATTTTATATTCTCAGATAAACTTTTGATAAAATAAAATTTATGGGCAAAAGATTTCAGAGTATGAAAATTCTGGATCTAAGTCCGTATTTTAGAATAAGTATTCGCAATACGATGCTTGAGAATAATATAATCTGTAAAACTAAAATGACTTGCTTTTCGCTTTATTAGTTGTCAGGTCAAAGATTAATATCAATTAATGAAATTAGTCGTGACCTTATTATACTTACTGTCGTATATACCTGTCAGCTGAGTGTCGGTTCCTATATCTTACAAACTGTTTATTTGTTTTACTATCTATGCACAGCTAGTCGCACATCTATAATAAAATTGTAGAGGTCAAATTTCTATACATTGAAAAAAAATATGCTAAAACCGAATCAGGGCGATGTAAGAAGTGAAATAGAACTAATTTAGATTTTTTCAAATTTTTTGTTTCTCTGTTTGTCTGTCTGTACCGGCTAATCTCCGAAACAACTGGACCGATTTATATGAAAATTTGTATTGTGGTAGCTTATATCCCTGGTCAACATATAGGATACTATTGATCCCGAAAAAATAAAGAGTTCCCGTGGGATAGTTAAAAAAACCGCACCACGCGGACGAAGTTGCGGGCATTAGCTAGTATAATATATATTTGTCTGGTACACGCTGATGGTGGTGGGCCTAGGATACCCAGGTCGATGTAGGTGTCGAAGTTAAAACACTGTTAATTGGTGAAAACTTGTAATAATAAATCACTTTACATACTAAAGCGTCTGCCTTTGGCCACAACCCAAACGGAAGAAGAACAAAAAGTCAACCACAATGTTGCAAGTTCATAAATAAAAAAAATACTTTATGTTGGTGTTGCCAACACTATCGGCTAAAATTTGACATAAGTTCCATACAAGTAATGTCAAAATTCAAGCGATGGTAAAGCAGGTGAATAGGTAGTAACATATAGGAACCAGTCATGTCCGTCAGGTCAGTAGAAGGGGTACGCCCAAGAAATGTTTACTTGACGTTGTAGATGGCAAGCGTACTGTTATGTAAATGAATATTCGGCATTTTTGCATTGTGGTATACTTACAACTCAAAATCAGTTTACCGAAGAGAGTCGATCGGTCCGTTGTCGCGACAACGAGCCCGTATGAAACCTTTTAGCTACAAAAAGTGTGCTTCACTGGCAAAAGGACTTAAGTAACCACGAGCCACCATCCGGACAGCACCAACAGTCTGCAAACGACAGATGCCGACAATGGAGATTGTTCACAAAAAAATACCCTCTGATTTTATATTTTTATTACGTAAAATAGGGTATCTTAAGATTAGTATTTATTTGAATATTTTTGTATATTAAGCGTTAGTTTTTTTATAATTCGATTTTAAAATTATTTCTCCAACGACGTCATAAGGGACAAGTTTACATTGATTTCTTTGCCTAGAAAAACAAAAATAATAAATCTTACTAATCATAGTAATCTGTGCTACTACTATTTAAATGTCACTGTCATTACTCATTACGTATCGTGATCATTTTAGTGTCTTTGTCGCTAGGCTTATAATTTTTCGTGTTCAACCATTATTAGTTTCTATAGTTATCGTAAAAAAATTTAAAGCGATCTTTAGGGAAAAATCCATGTTACAGAACTTAAATCAAATAATGTACAGCTAGATTTTTTTACACCTGAAGCAGGCAAACAGGCAGACGGCTCACCTGATTGGATTTAGTAAGGTCGAATAAAGGTCAAACACATTTCTTACAAAATACAAGAAGATCGTACGTTTTTTGGAATTTTAATTAGACAGAAATGATTAGGGACACTATTCCTCGAAATGGTTTATGAAATAGCTAGATTGAAAAAAAAAGAACAATCCCAATTGCGCGAAGTGGAGAAGGAAAAGTAGCTAAGGGGTCCCCGGACTTTGAAATAAACGCTCCGAAAACAACCGGGATTTAAGGTTTGGATGGTGATGATGATTAGTTTACTGTGTGTTCTCATTTGCTAGTAACGGTCTACGATTTCAACATAGTTCTGAAACATTGATTTATTACTTTTAAATTTAGAGATGTATGCTGGCATAAAACACAATAAAACAAAATTATTAGTGTTTATGATGTTACTGTTCTAAATGCTATTAATATTGTAAACGAGAAAATTTGTGAGTGTGTAAGTTTGTTATGTTTGTTTCTCGTTCACGCTCGTTTTTGGTGAAACTGTAAACTGACAGAATAACACATGCTATAATTGTGTTGATTGTTGTGTCCATACTGACGGAAGTCGCGGGCAGCCGGTAGTTATTACTATACAATTACCAAGTGATGATGATGATGAAGTTTGTTAGAATTGTTTATGGAGGTATATAATATTAAAATGGTGGGAGGAACATTATTTTTTTAATAAGTAAAATTATAAGAGCTAGACATGTTTGCTTGAAAATTTTCTTCCGCCGCTTCTTCTCTCCAGGACACAACAGGTTGCGAAGCGGTGGTAAATTGGATTAGGCAGGCTCCCCTAGAGTAAATAATAACCATTAACAAAATTAAAACTAAATAATTAAAAGGAACAAGTTTGCGGTAGGCTAAATAGAACTTTAACGATACTTGACATCATTGTGATAACGGCTACTGAAAAGTGGCCGAAATGTCGGAATAATAAAAATCAAATAAATTACCGCGCTTAAAACCGTTAAAACGTACTTAGGTAATGTTCTTTTGTGAAATATTGCTATTTATGTTACTGTTCAATATTATTATTGATTACAGGTGTTGATAAGTTCAGTGATTTATCTTAGTCATTTGTATAAATAAATAAAAGTAAAGTCACTTCAGCAATCAAGCAACAAGCAAGTATTTACTCAATTTAATCCTAGAATGTCTAAGGTACAATTTGTACGGGCCAAGGTGGCTCAAGTCGGTTGTACCTTGGGCAGTTTTTTTTTCTCACGGCTTTCGTTCTTAGCTTTATAGAAAATTTACAGATTCTATTGATACATTGTAATAGTTGAATAAATAATCTTTCCATATATGCATATTTGAAAGGTCTTATACGCTACTAATTTTTCTTTAACGAAAATGTCAGAACCTATCGAAGGTAAAACAGGTTTCCCTAATAATATATAAGCATATATTAAAATGGAAATGCCAATACACATTTTTCTTCAAAAATATGTTAAGTTTCAAGGTTTTAAGTCGGTTCCAACATATACGGAGTTAATCGACGATTACAATCAGTCGATTATAATATTATTCTTATTTGTTATCAATTCGTTTTTGAGGATAGTCTGTTATATGTCTATAATTATTGTTATCTAATGTCTACTAGATAACAATAATTTATTGACATGGAACATTAATTACCCCATATAGATATTTGATAGATGGAATAATAGATAAATAACTCTTCATTGAAAGAAAGAATATTTATTTATTGAGCAAAACGCGGTCCTATCGCAAATTGAAATTTAAATGTGGCCTAGGATGATGTAAGATGTCTTGAGATCGAGAAACGAAACTAGAATCATCTAATAATATCGAATCTACTTAATCTTCCGGTTGACATTTAAAAGTTTTATCTACCAGTTTACACGTCTAATATAATATAGGTTAATGGGATGGAAATTTACTCAAAAGTTTTATTTAAGAGTTAATTAAATAACGGTCCGTTTAAGTTAGCGTTGACTCGAAGCGCATTGAATCGTCAATATAAAAGTTGACATAGAAAATTCACTTTTTTTTCGCAAGATAATGCACATATTTCTACAGAAATAAAAAATAAAATTCGCAGAAGCAGAAAAAGTGCGTCTGCGAACGACCAACGCCGATTGCTCCTCATGTACCCAGTTACACCCAGTTACAAGTTCCTGCACTGACGCCGACGAAATGTCTAGTCATGTTGCTTCCTCTGGGTTCCGATAAATGTGGTCTAAGAAATGTTGGCGTGTCCATATGAAGGATGATAATCCTACTAATGGTGTCGTAATAAGGAATGTTGCAAAACCGTGTGAGGCGGGGAAGAAAAAGTAGGAAATCGGAATGTGTTCTTCAAAAACGTCCGATTTGAAAGTAACCAGGATTGATATGATGATGTTGGTAATATCACATAGCTAATGTGTCGAGTACTTTAAAAGTTTTTGGGTCGGTTTATTTTAAGCGCGTCAATAGATAAATGTCGTATTTGTGTTGTTCTTTGTCACTACCTAGCACTGAGCGTAGTCTGATTGAATATAGACAACATTATTGGATTTTTCTTGTTCTGCTGCATTTTTTTAAAATACAAGACCTTTTTTTCTTTCCTTTGAACGTATACAAATATTGTCTATCGATGATTTCCAAATAAATGACGAAACTTAGGTAACATAAATTACTATTTTTAGATATTTATCTGCGTGTTTCCCTAAAAGTTGTCTACAACTAAAATTTTATGTAACAAAACAGAGATTTTCCTTAAATATTTGTTTGAGTGTGTTTGTGTTTTCTTTTAATATCTTACAGGGTTTCTGAAGATATGTCAAAAGAAGTTACGCGCTAACAAAGTGGACCAGCGTAGCTAGATTCTGACTATAAATGAGATCAATAGTTCATGTTTTAATAATAACACCAATCACTAATGAATGCTTTTGCCAACAGCGAAAAACTAAATTTAGACTTAACTAGAACTGTTCTTAGAATTCGCTCAACAATATCATTAAGTTTGCTAACTCTTTACTAACTAGAATTATAATATCCATTCACTTTGTAAACTGCTTTAACTTGGGTAGCAAGAAAACGCTATTTCCAGGAACAAATAAACTATGCTCAGCTACTTTATCAAATTTTTACCTATTTAATTTAAATACAGGATAAAGTTTATAAAATTTCTTCTTTATACAAACAAGGCCGTGCAGAAAGAACAGAAAAACGGGAAATAAAATAGTTTTTCTATTTGAGCTATTTTATTTTTTACTATTCTTCCGCGTGAAAGAGACGTTTGACGCTATGCACTACCGAATTATAAGCGTATCGCAAAAAAAACAATCTAATTTGCATAAATCATTAGAAAGCACCATACATTTTGTTCCAGATGTTAGACACGCCGCCGCGCACTAAATCCATAATGATCAACGTTCCAGTGGCGTATTAATAGACTTGTATTTTTTTATAACATTTTCTGCAATAAACTTTTACTAACGTAACTAAGTAGCAGCATGCATGTTGTCGATACGAAAACCAGTCGTTCTGCGGTGCGTTAACGGTTTTGAAAAAAAAACAAGAACAGTCCTAATATTATCTAGTGAAGAGGATGCCAGTGTCCGGTTGAGAGACTTGCCCTATGTTATTTTTGAATACTATTGATGGCATACGACGTATGTATGGGACCACCCAAAATAATACGTCACACCCTGTGGAGGTCGACGATGTGTGACAAGGAGTGGAGGGGTCCTAAATTTAGCAACGTCACACTTCAAAATCATATTATAGCTTTTGAAATATTTTAATATTTCAATCTCTATCTGAATGAGTATAGTGTTTAAATTATCAAAAATAGTTTTAATGAAAATAAAACTAATTACGGAACGGCCGTTTTAATTTAATAATTTCTTGAAGTAAAATTGCAAAATATGTAATGTTCACTAGGGAGGAAGGATTCTTACTAATATGTTGTGTGACCAGCTGTGACAGGGAAGGGGGAGGGGTCCAAATCATCAGGTTTTCAAATTGGACAAGTACATTAACAATTTGCCCGTAAAACTTGAAGGAAAATATTGTTGCGATTCGTTTTGTCACTTGTCAGTTGAAGATTTTCCACTTGTACGTTGCGATTTATTTTTCCACTTATCCGTTGCCATTCGTTTTTCCACTTGTCCATTGAAGTTTCACTTCTAATATGTATCCTAGCACACATTTTGATTTTTTATAAGTGGTAATGAAAATGGGGTGTACGATGTGAACCCAAAGTTCAGGAGCAAATTATTGATAAGAAATGGAAAATTAAAGCAATCATTCATAGTTTTCTAGAGGTAAACTTGTCTCTTTCAGTTTGATAGTAGCTATAATATCTGTGATCAAGATAATTATTCCAGCATGAATCTACCCCGTCAAAAATGTTCTTAGATGATTCTTTGTCTTAAGCCGATAAATAGGGAGGAAAATATTTGTTTCCAAGATAAAGTTATTCAGTCCTATCTTACTGGATCTATGAATGGGAAATTTTTATAAATATTTTCGGATGGTTTGTTCAAAAATTCTTTCGAAGAAAATTGTTTTGAACAAGATCCGGCGAGTAATTAATAAAATTTGAAGTGTTTTTGATTAAATATTTTTAGGGTACAGTTGTTTAATGACTAAACAATTCACGTTCATCACCTCTGCGGAACCCTTTTCTGTGCCTCAACTGATACGTAATTGGCTGGTGTTCTGGCGATAAACCGACGTGTTATATTCACCGACCTGTAAGCGATAAGCTTAACAAACTCCATTATTACGATATGGGGTTTATAACATTTTAACGAGGCGTTTAATTAATCATAGAATTTTAAATTCATTAATTTAAGTGTATAATTAATCATTTATATCCCTGGTAACTCTTACATTTCTCACTGGAAGTTCTTAGAAACTATCAAAATACACCCAGACTCAAAGAAAGCTCGAAAATTCTTAGCGTTATTTTCAATGTATAAGACATTGACTAGAATACCTTATTTATAAGTTGTAATAAATAATTTTTGTTAAATAGTTTGATTATATATACACACATATTGCGATAGAAAAGAATTTGTACTTACATATTTCTTTTAATCAAGATTTTAATAGAGTAAGGAACCCTAAATTTGCAAAACCGAATCGTACATGATGGTTTTTCTTATGGATATGTAATGAATAATTATATAACATAAATTGTACATGGCAATGCTAACCACTTTCCATCGGAGAGAATTACGTAGATTTTGTATTATGCGAGTGAGACGAAACAGACAACCGCTGCACACTATCCATCCACTTTTTATGTAATCTTATCACCAATATTTGCTGTGTAGAACAGAGTGACCGAGACATGTGGCAGTTCTTTATACAATTACATAAAAAGCGAATATGTCGAGTGTCGCTATCACCTGTTACGTGTCTAGGTCGCATACCTCAAAGTATTAAATGTCACGAAGTGACTATAACCACAATTTTTCTTTTAAAACAAGTAAGACAGTGTCTATTACATACTATGAAGATGATCGAGTCTACTTGACTTTTAAATGTTAAGGTCTTTACGTCTAAATTGCAATATTTGACCTGACCACATAAATTCTAGCTATGTTTGCGGGCTGACAGTTACGTGAAGATGCTTTTTAGATATTCCAAAACGATTCACTTTGTAGATAAGAATCAAGCGAAGAATCGCTAAAATATTCAAGACAAAAGTCACGACACTGAAAGTATCATGTTATTTGATTAGATTGGCAACACTAATAGTTTTAGGTGTAAAAACATAAAGAAATAAACTGCCTTTTCTAATTATTTCTCCCTCCACAAATTATAACCGTCTATTAATCTAACGCGAGAAAAAAGTCGAGAATCCACCCTATTCTTGTTTCATTCGTTTTTACGAGAAAGTGGAGAACCTTTTCTCCTTGATTGCAATGTTATGATTGTTTCTTGTATTCCATACTTTTATGATGGACGCCTTATCGAGTTTACTTACAAGAAGAATATATTTTAAACGTTTTATTTTATTTTCAGATGCAAGGACAAGCCATATCCAGAATTATTGCCAACAACGAGTGTTGTGATAGTCTTTCACAACGAAGCTTGGACTACCCTCATTCGGACAATATGGAGCACTATCAACCGTTCACCACGGAGTCTCTTGAGAGAGATTATACTGGTTGATGACGCTAGTGAAAAGGGTAAGTGCCCATTGAAGTTCTTATAGTAGCTTTTGATTTTAAACAATGAATTTCGACTTTCAAGAGTAATAGACAGACGTATTACTTTTTTATAGATACGTCAATGAATAAGTTTATTGACCTCTTGTTAGTTAGCGCTTAAGAACCTTGAACACTATTTATGGCTGGTTCCTATATTTTACTAACCATTTATGTACTAAGGCAAAATTTGACATGAGAGTGGTAGAAATTTGATATGCAAGTAATGTCAAATTTCTACCATGTGTAAGGTAAGCTAAGTAATTTTTACATATAAATTGTCATCATATCAATATTGGTATTGGTTTTAGAAGGTTTACATGTTATGTACAAACAGAGTTAAAATTATCTTTTGTCGAATATGTAATTATATGTTATATATAGTACCTATGTATATAGGTAAGTCCAATCGCATAGTGTGCCTAATTGGTATTGCAATCGATACTAGGCCAATATTATTAAATTTAAATTACATAAAAAGTGATTAGGAAGTTCTTAAAGCAATCCCTCAACGTGACTCCACGCATTCATTGCACCATATTCATCTCGGTGACACGTGGTGGCTCTTACTTGTGTCGCTAAAGTACAGACCACGCGTTAGTGTCTTAGTGCCTATATATAAATAAATGTTCTATCATATCCCTAACTGCATTGAACTACCCATATCTATTAGCGGTCAAGTTCTCGGTACATCTTCAAAACTGCCGACCTACATCGCTTTGACCTTTGAATTTAAATGCTGTTATTGTAACATGCATCACGTAGAATTAGTGAACGGATACATCGTGACGAAATGTTACATGAATAAAATTTAAAATATCGTTTGTGTGTCAAATCCATAACAATGCCGCGCTGTTGTAATTACGGTAGATTTAGGTATAATCTCATTTTTATATCGTTGTAACTAAAATGACCTAATATTGTCAGTTGCACGTTTGTGTTTAATTGTATATTGTAATTAATTGTATTTGAAATTTATTGTAATCGAAACAATGAAAGATAAAAAAATGTCGCTCTTCAATGTAACTAATGGAAATAAGACAAAGTATACACTTGTTTATAATAAAAGGCTTTATTAGTATTATAGTATAACTAAATAAATTTAAATCTTATTATACTCTGCGTATATCTTGTTTATTTTACCAGTGAAATTTTTGATTAATTTATGTTAAGATTTAAATATTTAAATTTAAAACGTTTTTTATTTTAATAGCTGACTATAGATTTTCCTTACGTTGACTAAAACATTTAAAGATTATTAAAATAATGTAATTGATTGCATTGTACTGAAATGATTTTAGGAAAAACAACTAATACAGTCCAGTATAGAAGGCGGGCGTAACTCAGCTAAAGATTCAGCCCCTTTTTCTTCGTTACATCAGTTTGACTTGGGTCGGGGGCCTAATTCTACTATTTCAATATCTTAGTGTTGCGAAGTTATTCAATGTATGATTCCATCACAATAGTGTCCAATATTCGTATTCTACTAAATCCACAATAACTTGTCGAAATCAGCACGGCTGAATAATAGTTGAAAAAATTTGGTATTATTACTATTAGCAGAAATTTATATCCGTGCACGAACGGAGAAAGAATACAATTTCCTGCTGCCGGGCGGCCTGCCGTAAGAGGCGACAAAACAACCCACAGCCAGGTTGTAGGGTATCGCCATAACAACCTCGAGTTGTGTTCCGACATTAGTGACCAGGTTCCAGTCTCCCTTAAGAGAGCAGCAGCGCATTTCTAGCACCTTTGGTGTTGCAAATGTCCATAGGCGATGGTAACCGCTTTCCATCAAGTGGGCCGTCTGCATGTCTGATGAACACCTGCAATAAAAAAGAAAAAAGAAATAGCGTCTTTAGTTACGCTAGAAAACATGAAACTATTTTTACTTAATATGAAAAAATAAACATGGCTTTTCGCTGACCGTTTTCGTGCATGATATGGTGCAGTAAGTGTTATGTGTACAATTTTTCCTTGTAAATATTATTATTGTATTGTGATTAAAGGAAAAGCTTTTAGGGTAATGGGTATAAGAGAAGTATGTATATTTTTAATATCCTTGAGAGAAGTTTCATGAAACTCATAGTCGTGAAAGTTCTTTAATAACCAATATAGATTATGGATCAGATTGCGATTTTTAAGGATTCAATGAAGATATAGGCTTTGTAATTTATATTATTACACTGAATTATAGCCTTTATTTTACTTTAAAACCGTGTTTTATACTCGTTCAGGGGTTGCATAGCGTGTACTTTACTCAAAGTTGGTCATTCGTCTTATTGTAATTGATTTATAGTACTAGTCTATACACGTTCAACTACTAGGTAAAGACTTCAGTTCAGGGGAGTATGTATCATACATGTATGAGCCACTAGTATACAAGTACGATTGGCAGGTTTCACACATCGGTAATCTACTAAGACTTCCTGCACAGTCAATAAATTTAGACTGGAAATATTTGCATTAGAGTAAAGTAGAAAATACTAGCTACACTTCTGGCAAGATTCGAAGTTAAGAATTTCTTTTTTTCTTTTTATTGTATTAGTTCAGCAGACAGCAGACGGCCCACCTGTATGAAATCGCCTTACCATCGCCTATGGACATTTCCATTTGCAACACCAAAGGTGCTACAAAAGCTTTTTGTGCTTTCTGGAGGGACTGGAATCCGGCCATTAATGCTGGAACACAACTCAAGGGTGTTATGGTGACATACTCTAGACCAGGGGCGGTAGCCACCCAGACGGGTAAACACCCTAATATTCGGCTATGGTTTGTTTTGTCGCCTCTTACGATAGGCCCCCGGCCGCAGGAAATTGTATTCTTTGTCCCTCCCTGCACAGATAAAACGCGGCTATACATGGGTTGATTAACACACGGATACATTTATTATACGCCATCAAGACTTAACAATATGTTTAACCATTTCCCTATAACGTTTATAAAAACATGTATAAAATTTTATGTATAAAATTGATGTTTACACCATTCATAATTCGCTACAACAGATTATACATACACTAGATTTTCTATAGTATTTTCCACATTCATGAAATTGTTTTTTTCTTATAACAGAACACCTAGGCAAAAAACTGGAGGACTACATCAAGACACTGCCCGTGCCCACGCACCTGTTCCGCACTGAGAATAGGTCCGGTCTGATTCGCGCTCGGCTGCTGGGTGCGAAACACGTGAAGGGTGATGTCATCACATTCCTAGACGCTCACTGCGAGTGCACTGGTGAGTGAAGGGTTCGCTTGCTGGTTCACTGGTTTTCCATGTGTGAAAGAAAATATTGTAACGAGTGCAGGACTCGAATTAAAATGCCGTTGGAATAACTATAGAATTTATTAGAACTATACAAACACGTATAACACAGGTACAAATATAACTGGACATATCCAGTACAAACTGCACGATTCAATAGCACGCGCAAAGTCAGTCACTATATAGGTTATCGAATGTACATGTCTTGCTCGTATCGTAATCGTCGCTTGATTGCTTCACCCCTCCGCTTGGACATTGTTAAACTATACAATACAACAAACGACCGCGTGGACTGAATTTTGCGAGAAAACGTAATCTGCACACTTGCGGCCATAAACGTGAACATTAACAATGGGATGTTTTTCTTAATTACAAATTTTTAACACAAAGTAAATAAAAGAAGTCCAAATGCCGGAAAGGTAATAAATTGCAGGTGTGCATTCACTTTGTCGGCGTGTAACAGTATATAGCGGTAAGATAATATATTCAAAATCAGGCCGATTCGATTTAGCCCTGAAGGTCCACTTGAAGAAGTCACCTGTATAATATAAATAAAGATTAACAAGAATTTATTTCACACCACGTGTTATTTATTAGTCATCGCAGTCATAGCACCAATGTGCAATAATTGCACTCTTGCATTAGGTATAATATCGAACGAGGAAAACGATTGTAAAATCGATTTGTTGAAAACTACCGTTTCCGTTTTGGATGTATGTTAATGTTCAATGTTTATGTGTTATCTTGAAACGATGGAATAATAATATTGACATTTATTGCAGTGGCCTTTTGCATTGATAATGAAATTGTAGAAGGACATTGGTTTCCCAGTCTTTGAGTCTCAAATATCAAGCCTTTACCACCATTTTATCGAAGCGACATTTCGATCTAGGTATATTATTGTTGGAAAAGGTACTTTGAAGTGTCATATTGTTTCAATCAAAAACTGAAGGTCTGAAAGTAAAATATATTTAAAATATATTTGGGAACAAAAAAATATACTTAGGTCCAAATGTAGCTTACGATGAAATGGCAAAAGCTTGATATCCTATATGAAAAGAAAGGCCAAGTATTATTTTGGAATTGCATCTATAGGTAAAGAGAGAGAGAGAAAGAGAGAGAGGGAATTGAATTTAAAATTACATAATTTATTAAGCCGGGGTAGCCAGCGTAGTCAAAATCAAAATCGCGTTTCAAATGATATTGGTGCAAATCCTGGCCGGAAAGCGGATACATACCACGCATTCAGGTATTCTGACCTTATCGTGCGTATAGTTATTACGTACTGACAGTGAAAGAAATAATTATTACATATCCTGTTAAAAAGTAGTATATATTCCGAATAGAAATATAAGCTAACAATGTCCTCAATTGTATTACAAGTCTGAATATTCAGACTTCAGGGAGATTCTCGCAAAAACGTATTGGACTCATGAATGATAATGTTGATTCATATTGGCTCACATTTTCATAACCTTGTTAGTTACATTTTATTTAACAGGCCTATTGTTATGTATATTTGTTTGTACAGATGTAATATTATTTGTCGGTAATAGATCTTTATTTAACAGTTTTGTTTGCTCAGACTCAGTTTTGTTGTGAATATAACATTTTTAATTAGATGATACAATACGGTCAATATTGATATTTGGAAACAGCAGTAAGAGTTGAAAAAGGCATGTTAAGTTAGTTTGAGCATGTAGAGAGAATGAATGAAAGAAGAATTACAAAACAATTATATAACAGCTATGTGACTGGTAGAGTGGGGTCCGGTAGATTGCGACGTACTCACAATGATCAAATTGAAGATATTTTGAAGAAAGGTCAGTTAAAAGGCAGGTTAAATTAACGTGTATCATAATAATAATAAGTGTTACGCCATATTTACATTAAATTTATCAAGAGGCCTCTACGTGTTGGCCTTCCCATGGTCCCACGCAAGCCCTCCAAAAGTCCGGGCCATTTTTATGCCCCGTTGTCTCTAAGACATACAAATAATTATATTTGTATGTCTTAGAGAACGTACCGGTGATATTTTTTCGACTCTTTTATTTATTGGTCCCCACCCGAAATTTTCTTGTACATGTCGGAAAAAACAATTCCCTGAAAGTTACAGCCCTTAATCTTAATTTTAAATAATTCCCCGAGCGTCAAAAGATTTTTCATATAAAATACACATTTTACACATTGCATTCGATAAACCATAAAAGTTTTATAAAATTAATGAGTTAAAGTTCAATATCTCAGAAAATATTGATCTAAGCAATTAGGTCTATGAGACTTGGAAGTGAGATGTCTTTAGAACAGTTGTGATTTGAAAATCGATGAAGCGGAAAGTTGACACTAAATATATTAGATATAACAACATATAGTTTCGGCCAGAGATATAACTAAAATTACTTTTGAATAAAATATGAAGTAGTGGGGTCGATCTACAGGGGGCGAAAAGAAAATTTGCATCGGACGATGCGGATTAGAGGTGGACGGACAGACGTGAAGCAATCTAATTCCCACCCTTCTCTCCTAAAATTAACGTGCAATACATAATTAACCACAATGACTTAATTGTTAAATATCGTTGTGAATATAAAGATAATAATTATAATTATAAAAGAGCACACTCGACGTCACATGTATAATAGCTATCGAAAGTTTTCGTAACATTTCATATTAGATAACTCACACTTTTTACAATAAAATTGTGTTACATATGTAATTTCCTCATATTTAAAAATATATTTTAATTTTTGATTCGATTTGCTATCAAAACATGTTTTTTTATGAAGTATAATTTTACTAAATTCCTTTTGAATTTTAATTGATTCGATGAATATCTTTAACAGCACGAAGTACATTAATTTGTTGTACGTAATATATTTGTGATATAAAAAAGTTATATTTTTTCTAAACTATCTATGTTAATTATCACACTTCTATGTGCGTAATGCGCTTAAAAAGTGATATAAAGACTTCTTTTCACCTATTTATAACCAGAAGATATGTATGAATACTATTAATAATTAGGTAAAGTTTGCAGTCTAAAAATAAATATTCAACACTTAATTATCCATGTATTATAAGTTTATGATACAAGGACGGTTTAATCACAGGTTCAGCACTTATCCGCGGCTGAGATCACGTGGTTTGTTAGCAATTTGAATTTATTTAATCACCCGCTGCACCGCAACGCTTAAATTTTAAACCACACAACCGGTTGCATTGTGTTACATAAAAATTAATTACCTATACCCGAATCTTTCCACAGATTTTACTATCTAAATTTGTAGCTGTATACACTACACCTTCCTGTCAATTTCGTCTATGTAGGATTCGTCTATGTGTCGTATGTATTCTAAGAAAAATGACTGCTGGACGAAAACAGATGGACGGACGAACATTAGGTGTTATTTTGACCAAAATGGCTACGAAACCTTAAAAAAGTATTAATGATACTATACTCGTCGAGCTGAAGATTTCAATATTAAATGTGAACATATTTTATTGCAAAATCTCGACACCTCATTAAAATGCTGACATTATATATGTAAACATTATGTAAAACTCATATTGCTTTTCGAGTGAAAGTGTTATAATGTTATTTTGTAACAAATATTTGTATAGTATTACAACATTTGAGAGACTCAATTTGGTTTTTGTTTAAAATATTTTTAAGCGCTCCCGTTTCCTTTATTTTCCAGAACTTTATACTCGATTTTTTAAAATTAACGACAACGAAACTCTTCAATTATGACTAACACGCACCTCGCCGTCTTTATTTTAAAGCAGTTTTATATCTCGTGATGTTTCAAAATCTTTTTAGAGGGCTGGCTTGAACCGCTTCTGGCGCGTATAGTCGAAGACAGAACAACAGTGGTGTGTCCCATCATCGATGTCATCTCAGATACAACATTTGAGTATATACAAGCATCTGACATGACCTGGGGTGGATTTAACTGGAAACTCAACTTTAGGTGGTAAGTGATAAGTTTAGTTTTTTATTGTAGTTTGAATTTAAACCATAGCCCGACAGTCAAAAGAGCTGACACACTAGGTCATTTTAAAACGAAACGTTGCAATCGGTAGCTCTCTCTTATATTTTGTACGAACGCGGATTGCGTTCCAAAAAACGTTTAGAACATTAGCCGTTTACAACAGAGAATCCGTCCTTTAAAAAAAATAAAGTTATTCTCATCTCATAAAAAGGAATCTGACAGCCTCCCGCGTCTTCATCTGCGTTTTCTAATAAAATTCGTAATTTGAACATAACTATATGTTATTCTAAAGTGCTTATACACCATAATAAGATCCTTTTTAACAAAAACAAAACCGGCTTCTAAGTAAAAGGCAAATCCCTTCAATAGTTTTTTAAGGGTTACTTACCAACATCCAGTGTTACTCACAAAATTTATCATTTGTAATAATTATTGTATTAATACGTACGAATATTGAAAATAGATATGTTTTGAATAAATTCAAAAGGTTAAAATCATTTTTACAATAACGTTTAATCAGGTGTTCTATAAATTACACACGTGAAAAATGTTAATAAAATTGAAAGGAAAATTATCTACTAATAATAATTATACAAAGTTATGAATAAAGTTTATGCATATATCATAAATATTTAATAACTGAATATATAATTGTAAATTATTTGTTCAAGTGCTGTTAGTTGGTAATAAAAATAAAATTTAATGTGAATAATATTTTCGATACCTATTTATTGCTCGACTATTTTTAGAAAAATAATATATGTATATTAAATACAGATTCTGTTATTAAGATCAATTGAATTGGTATTTTAACTATAAGGTAACATAGGTACAGTTCTCTCCAAACTTTATAAAAAATCGGCTATTGCCCAGTAATATTTTTCTTTTAAGAACTGTCATACAATTTGTCGCTAATCGATATTTATTATCTACATTCCTCTTTTCTTTAATTTATACTAGCTATGTTCTGTGTTTAAATTAAGTTAAATTTGAATTATAAATACTATACACACTACAGTTTTTTGATCCGGCTCGAAGGACCAAAAAACTGTAGTGTGTATAAAGTTTTAGTATAGGCGGGAAGGGTAAAATGTACGAAATACCAAACCAAACGAGCGCTGTAATGACATTGATTTTATTACTGAAAATATATTTATATAAACGTGTCGTCAAGGGTTTTTTAAGTTATTTGTAAAACGCTGACTATGGTACATACTTGGTACAGCCTGATAATCCTAGTACAGAATATTATCTACAACTTGGTAGTTCTAGAGCTACAAAGATAGCAGATTCAAGAGTATACATAGGTACTAAGTTCTTAGATTTATTGTATTAGCG
Source organism: Dendrolimus punctatus (assembly GCA_012273795.1). Lineage (NCBI taxonomy): Eukaryota > Metazoa > Arthropoda > Insecta > Lepidoptera > Lasiocampidae > Dendrolimus > Dendrolimus punctatus. The sequence goes on from CM022543.1 coordinate 12,817,436, forward strand.
TAGATAAAAGCCCAGATTGTCTTATTCTTACGCAAATTTGAAAGTACACTAGGTTCTCTTCGTTTTAGTTTATGTGTTAGCGTGAATAAGGACACCGAACAAAACTCTTAAACTTAGCGCTTTATGACTTTTCTCAGTATACACACGTTGAAATATTAATGTTCTCAATATGGTGGTGTGAATCTCTCACCTCAATAGATATTTTCGCTCTAAAAACTCTATTGAAGCATGAGTGAATATTTAACGTATATACTGTATACGGTTATGGTTAGTGCATGCACCAAGACGTACTGTGGTAGGTCTAGCTGCGATTGTTTATCAAGATTATTTTAATTGTGCAACCGCCACGTCCTATTGTTCTCTGTTCGATCCGCTCCGCGTGAATAGGCGTTTAATTACTTACATCTAACGACATTAATGAGGTTACGGCTTCGAGATCAATTGTCAATGCCATCGAAATATGCAAAAAAGATAAAAGCATACACTCGGTTACACAACTACCGTGATAGATGTTTGTGTTAGATCAAATACTTCCTAAAACATCGATTAAGATCATTTTTATGGTAGCTATTTAGTGAAGTAGTTTTTCAAGATATTCGACGTTTTGTGAATAAAATAATTATTATGTCTTGTTCCCTAATTATATAGTAAAACGGTTTCATAGCGATTTGAACACCAAATATTTAAGAAAGATGACCTTTTTTTATTGCAGGAGATCAGCAGACAGGCAGACGGCCCACTTGATGAACAGCGGTTACCATCGCCTATGGACATTTGCAACACCAAAGGTGCTAAAAATGCGCTGCTGCACTCTTAGAGGAGACTGGAACCCGGTCACTAATTCCGGAACACGAGCCAAGGTTGTTATGGAGGCATACTCTAGACAAGAGGTGGTAGCCATCCAGTCGGGCAAATGCCCTACCACCTGGCTGTGGGTTGTTTTGTCACCTCTTACGACAGGCCGCCGGGCCGCAGGAAATTGTATTCTTTCTCCGTTTGGTGTTGCAAATGTCCATAGGCGATGGTAACCGCTGTCCATCAAGTGGGCCGTCTGCCTGTCTGCTGATCTCCTGCAATAAAAAAAAAAAAAAAAATCAAAAGCACAGGCTTCCATGTATTTCATTGCTGATGCAACCTATACATCTAATTGAATTTCTATATGAGCCATATTTGATTCAAGGTATCGAGTCCCTGAACGTGAGATGGCTCGTCGCGGCGGCGATAGAACCGCTCCACTCCGTACTCCAACAATGGCCGGTGGTCTGTTCGCTATAGACCGCGATTACTTCTACAAGATTGGGTCATACGATGAAGGCATGGATATATGGGGAGGCGAGAATCTAGAAATGAGTTTCAGGGTAAGTTAGCATTGTAAGTTAAATTACTTTAAAAATTTTTTGTGAACTGAATGATTAATTGATGATAACGATATTCAATGTTTGGTACGATAACTATCATGATCAGTGATTTAGTATTAAAGTTTAAATGTATATTTCGAAAAGTATTGTTTGCAACAAATAGCTTCGTATATTTTCATAGATTTTGAATAATAACGTATGTAGTTTCTCCTATAGTTTATATAACCAAGTTATTTTTCGGTATTAAAATTTTATGATCAATTTTGTTGTCAGATGAGTTGACGCAAGTATATTAGCTGAAATAAAAGCGTACTCGAAAGCTCCTAGGATTGTCCCTCCTTGCATATAATGTGTAAATATATTCCAATATACAGTACAGCACGCTCTACGTTTTCAACATCTTTAGATTTGGTTGTATAATTTTGGACGTTTTCAATTTCTGAGTCATAAAGTGATAAAAACAAAAGCGTTGCCAAACTGAGCCAGTGGTAGATAGGAAAACCATATTTTTGCATTGAGTAAAGGAAATATGTTATGCTGACTTTGCCGTAGGTATTTGTAATTTTTATGTTATACGTCATTAACAATTTTAATTCCTAGTCGTTGTCTGCAATAAAAGTGGTGATTGTTAAGTTTAACAGCCAATAAAAATAAAGAGCCATTAAACGATAAAGTCTAGTTGGACTTGAAAAATAACAATTACTTTTACGTTTCAGATTAAAATTTTAGAATGGATGGGGCAAACTGTACATTATCAGCAGAGTACTATCAGAACATTATACATAATATAACATCTCTTTCTGTACTATATAGTCCTGTTTTAACAAGAGTCCAAGCTAGTCAGAAAAGAGTCGTATGCATGCGCAGTCTAATGTTTCCCTTTGAAATAGCATACTGTCATATTTTTCCGGTTACTCGTATTGTAGACCTTATAACCTATACAGTTTTGACAAATTCTGAATGTCAATAAGTTTTTATACAGGTAGAAGTAATAATTGCAAGTGGTGGTTATAGAGCTCTGCGCAAATTTCAGCAGGCACATAAAAACGTGCATAGCAATATTATGAACAAAATTTTATGTTCACTTCTAGTTTGTAACGGATAAATACCCAATAAGTAATTTTAAAAAAACAAATTTAGCTTCGCCTTCTTTAGCTACACTGATGAGTACATAAAATTAAGCGTATACTATTAAATATTACTAAAACTGATCAAGAATAATTTCTACCTTAGGTGTGACACTATAATAATAATAAAACTATTCGCTATAATTATGTAAAAAAGGCCTAAGGCAGGAATTCCCAAACTATTTTGAGCAGAAGATCCCCTTTGCAAAATGAACTGATACCTCAGCCAAATTACTTTAGAAATCCCATCTCTAGTTTTTTCGTATTGATACAAAATACGTACCGATTTTTAAGTTGGTTAATTGAGTAAATTTGACATCATTTTCTCATCAAAGTTTTACAAAATAAATAGGCATAACATTAAGTCAATATCAAGTATAATTATTAATACAAACTCCATCCTACAAAAATTTTACTCATAACAAGGTGGTACACGTATCTTGAAATTCTCAAATAAGAACTTGTGTTAATTAATTAATAGGGGTCGATTTTTTGACCTCCTCGACCCGCAAGATCAGTTTCGTTTAGATCGACCATTTTGGGAATCCCTGGTCTAAGGTAACCCTGTTATATAAAAGCATTTTTTTTCTGGTATCAATAAAAGCTGATTTACATTAATTCGGTGCACTGAAGGTATGGCAGTGTGGCGGCTCTTTGGAGATCGTGCCATGCTCTCACGTCGGTCACGTATTCCGTGACAAGTCGCCCTATTCGTTCCCTGGAGGCGTACAAAATATTGTGCTCCACAATGCGGCGCGCGTTGCAGACGTCTGGATGGACGAGTGGGGGGATTTCTATTACGCCATGAATCCAGGTTCGATTGTGAACTGTGAGAGTGCTCAGACTGATAACGTTTTGTTAATTTTAAGTTTATTTTTATTTGCGACTCCCATAAAGGAAAATCGAGCACATGAGAGCACGTTCTTAGACACATACGTAGTTGGGTTTTTTTATTAGTAATATTTTAATTAGGTAACATCGTGAACAGATCGTAATGAGATTTGATAATAGATTTTCTCCAAAGACTGTAGTATAACGATGGAAGAATATTACGAATGACATGGTGATAAAATAATTAGTAAAATTTTCAACAGACGTTTTATTACCTAGAATATATGAGTGCGGGTTAACCTCTAGTGCGTGTCTCTTGTTTAAAGAGCAAGTGCTACAGGTTATATTATATTACAATGTTTTTATGTATTTGCCCACAGAAGATTCACTTCATTTTATATCGCTAATTATATATACTATCCCCCGTCTATCTGTCAACAAAATAAATTACAAAACTTGACCAAAAAGGCCAAAATGGTCTAAATGACCAAAAGACCACAGTGACCAACATAGCTAAAAAGGCGGAATAGGAAAAAACGACCAAAAAGGCCAAAATAATCAAAAGGGTCAAAATGACCAAAGAGGCCATAATGACCAAAAAGGCCAAAATGACCAAATAGGCCAAAATGACCAAATAGGTCAAAATGATCAATAAGGCCAAAATTACCAAAGAGGCCAAAATGACCAAAAAGGCCAAAATGACCAAAGAGGCCAAAATGACCAAAGAGGCAAAAATGACCAAAGAGGCCAAAATGACCAAATAGGCCAAAATGACCAAAGAGGCCAAAATGACCAAAGAGGCCAAAATGACCATATAGGCCAAAATGACCATATAGGCCAAAATGACCAAATAGGCCAAAATGACCAAAGAGGCCAAAATGACCAAAGAGGCCAAAATGACCGAATAAGCCAAAATGACCGAATAAGCCAAAATGACCAAATAGGCCAAAATGACCAAAGAGGCCAAAATGACCAAAAAGGCCAAAATGATCAATAAGGCCAAAATTACCAAATAGGCCAAAATGACCAAAGAGGCCAAAATGACCAAAGAGGCCAAAATGACCAAAGAGGTCAAAATGGCCAAAAAGGCCAAAATGACCAAATAGGCCAAAATGACCGAATAAGCCAAAATGACCAAATAGGCCAAAATGACCAAAAAGGCCAAAATTACCAAATAGGCCAAAATGAAAATTATCCCTTGTCCATCCTCAGTATTTAATTTACATACGTGCCGAATTTCAGCCAAATCGGTCCAGTAGTTTTTCCGTAAAAGCATAACAAACAAACAGACAAATATCATTTTATCCCGGAAACTATTCCATTTTTCGGGATAAAAAGTATCCTATGTTCATCCTCGGTATCGAAAATATATATATATATATATACTGAGTTTCAGCCAAATCGGTCCAGTAGTTTTTACGTGAAAACGGAACAGACAGACAGACAGAGTTACTTTCGCATTTATAATATTAATAGGGATTCTAGTCCTATGAGATACGGGTTTAAACCACATACGCTACAGTAGTTTAAATTTGCTCGCAGAATTACGATTTTCCGAACTGGACAAAATGTTATCAGTGAGAGTACAATTAAGTTTTGTTGTGGCTTGGGATAATTCATGTACTAACAAGTTTATTAAATGTTGTTCATTGTGAACATTAATTTACATATAGACGATCTCGTTGAGCTTTTTAACATTATCAACGGTCATTGCAGCTGCATTCATTTTTATTGCATGCACGTTGTTAACATTCATTTCGCTTGCTTTTTCTCTTTTATTCTTAATGTTTTTTATACTAATTTATATTTTATCCTTCGTAAATAATTCTTAGTTAAATGCTTGATTATTTAAATCTGTATTTTTCTCTTGTTAACAAATGTTTTAATCGTATAAGAATTTATAATACTGAATTTTATTTCATGATTCGAATTACTGTAACAACTTTATTTCAACCGCCTATTCGTTTGTTTATTGGTTATTGTTACTTCGGGGCTACATTTTTCTAGTTTCATTACTTTTCTTTTTTATACTTATTTGGACTTCTTGTTTGTGCAGAAGCAATGAGTATATCGGTTTGATTATTTTAATTAAATTATTGACCACAGCAATACTTTTAGGCAGTGAGTTGTAGCAATCTCTACTAACAATCGAAAAAAGGACTATGCTTAAAGGAGTAAAAGTATGTCGATTTTGGATTTTTAAATATTCCAATACCTAAAGGTCAAAATTCTATATGTTTCTGTGTCTCAGTTGATTATTTCAAGATCTAAACGAAGTGGTATTGAATGCAGAACAGGTGTAGAAGTCTCGGGTGTCTACAATAATATCCATATTGCATTTTACATAGGCACTATTACGTGCAAGTACGATTCATACTCGGCCTGTTATTATATACTTTTCTAGAAGTTTTTCAAATACCCAATGAAAACAGACTAATGCTCTGCATAATTTTAGTCCTTATATCTTCCGCTGCTTTGAGGTTTGAGCCTCATCAGATATTTAGGGCAATAGCTTATATATTCGCCACGCTTTCGTCGGTTATTACTATGTGGAATTTTCCTCATGATACGTTTTTTATCGTTAACATGTAATTTTATTGTAACAGAACACAAAACAAAAAGTGCCTCAGTTCTGTTCTTCTGGACTAAATGCCATGTTTTCGAAATGAGACCCAAGTCGCTAAGCTATTATTGCTTTAGTTTTTTATAATGCCGTCAACTCCGTTTTTATAATCCGTGCAGGAACGGAGAAAGAATACAATTTCCTGCGGCCGGGCAGTCTGTCGTAAGAGGCGACAAAACAACCCACAGCCAGGTGGTAGGGTATTTTATATATGCTCGACTGGATGGCGACAACCCCTGGTTTAGAGTATGCCGCCATAACAACCTTGTGTTGTGTTCCGGCATTAGTGACCAGGATCGAGTCTTAAGAGAGCAGCAGCGCATCTGTAGCACCTTTGGTGTTGCAAATGTCCATAGGGGATGGTAACCGCTTTCCATCAAGTGGGCCGTCTGCTTGTCTGCTGATCTCCTGCAATAAAAAAAAAAACTTAGCGTCAGCCACGGTACATTGTAAACAATACCATCAATTTGTAAAAGATCTATTTGTTTAGACACAGTTGTGTTATTAGAGAGTTTTTATAATGCAATCAACAGCATTTCTAACCATTTGTGAAGACAAAGAGATTTCAGGTGTGAAGTTTTAACAAACAACAATAAATAATTTTATCATTGTAATTAACGATGAAATTCAGTGTATTGTGTTTTATTTGTACAATAATCTACAGTATGCCTTACGACGATATGATATTTTGCTATCAACTTAATAGAGTAGATGACATTAACGCTGATAGATGAGATGACTAATTGAATAGCTTAGATGGCATTATAATATTAACGGGTATATAAAATCCTGAGACAATGTATATCATCTTAGAAAACGCCACATCCTCCTAGATGTACAAGCATACAATATTATGACGAACTTTAAAAGTTATTCAAATACTAACAAAATTAGTTTAGTATATTTGTAAATTTAAGTGCACCTAAATTATATTGGTTTTCAATCTCTAAACAAATCTAATTTTTCCAAGTATATAATAGATATATTTTTATATTACATGCTACAACTCGCTGGCTATCATCATGGCTTAATAGAATAATAACGTTTAACACAGTTATTAATTAATATTTATTGACATCAAGTTTAAAATAATATCTTTCTATATATTTATATGTATTATACATATACAACAAGCTGGACCAACATATTTTAGTCGTTATTATGATAGGGTTCAACTTTACAATAATGGACACTGAATTTTAAGTAGTGAAGGGGGGAGGAGGAAGGGGGGAAGAGTACTTCTCCCTCCTGCAACCCCCATGTCTAGGAGACATGTAGTTTTTGAGATATGATTTTTTTTGTAAACATAACTTTACTAATTTTTTTCAAAATGGTGTACTTATTTCTTATGTCTAAAGACGAGAAATGCAGAAGAAAGGTAGTGGTCAATGTAAAAAACATTTAATACAGTCTAAAAACGTGGACTAAAGCCCACAAGCCTAGCGAGCAAAGGAAGTGTGCCATGACAGCGGTCAACAAATGTCACAACCGATTACCATTTAAATAATTATCAATAAATAAATGGTGACCAGTCGGTTCTGGCTTTGGTCTAAACACTAACCCAACCCAACCAACTCACCGTTTAAGTCACTGGTCGCGAGAAACACTGTCCTTGCACCAGTCGTAGTCGTGTTCGTAGTCGATCATTATTAAAAAATAAAAAGGCGGCAAAATATTCATAGTGCCGCCTAATGCATCGATGTTTGTAATAAAAATATATCGATTACAAATACTACTCATTCAAACTCGTAATTATAAGCAATAACAATAATTTTCGTATTTCAAAATGGATATTATTGGAATATCGAATGATATTCGAATTAAAAAATCGATATTATTGACATACTGATTTGATAACATTTATTATTTATCATCGTAATGTGAAAAAAAGTGACAGTACTGTGATTTATTATTATGTACTTTAAAATTATAATAACTAATTCAAAACTTATTTACTAAACTAAAAAACGGTTTTAGTGTTTATATATCATATGTAAGTGTATTCCTGAAGACAAATCAAAGTTTTTTCAACAAAAGTGACATAACCTTCTTTACCAAACGTATTTTTGTTTTTCCCATTATTCATTCAAAACTTGTTGGTGGACCCTAAAAACTTGTTTCCTAGCCCAAATAAGAGGTCTAGTGTCTATATATAAGGCGTATGTATACCCCTAAACTTGATTTTCGTAAAATTCAGTGTCCATTGTTGTAAAGTTGAGCCTTATGATAGTATTTAGGAGGATGCGAGTGACAGCAGCAATATATTAATAGAGCTGGGAATCATATAATAATAATATGCGATAATTTCAGTTTTATACGTTACAAATGCAATTTATAGAAAGGTCAGACTGAATTCTGACAACCTTTGAAGATGTCCACGTTGTAAAATTCATTTTCGGATATGTGTCCAAAGGGCCCTCCCTTTTGTTTTAACTATTAAATATTATTTAAATAACGTTTCTAATCACGTAGATGAATACATATTATACTATGTATTTATGTATATATACTTGGGATGTAGTGAGTTATCATTGAATGAAAAATTATTTGGTCGACTTAGGATGATTTTACGCACACCACATTGCCCGGGTAAAAGTAGAAAACAGTTGCAGCGGACTCGTGATTATTGCTGGATATCAGCCAAAATTACCTCGTTGTTCTAGGATCAAACGGTCGTAGAACATAAGCAAGTTCCTGTCACGAAGCTTGCAAATAATACGCTCCCGACTCACAATTAAATTTTGTTGAAAAGTGAAAATAACGGACATGTAATACCTACATACCCTTGTCACAGCGGGATTATTTATTGCTGGTGACAGTTTATGTTGTCCCCGAAAGCCGTCATCCGCTGCCGTGATTAGGTATGAGCGAAAACACAAGACTGATGCGACATCATATAACCTACTTGTGCCCCTTCGCAAGAACTTGCGAATTGATTAGCATCGTGCATTCGAAGTCTTTTTCGTTTCTTTTTACAATCTCATTACCGAGTGTATATAATACGTTCAGTACGGTATGACGATCGTCGAAGGAGTGGTGACCCAAATCGTGTAAGGGAAACGCCTTAGCACACGAAATCGCATCGCACCATTTCTCAGTTTTGTGTTTTGGCCGTAAACGGTGATTGAGGTAGTTAAATGCACTCCAATGCTGTCCAGACTTACTTGTGCTAGATTAGCCTGGGTATCTGCTCTCTCGCCCACCCTGAGGACTCCGGAACATTACAATCTCATGTCAGGCAAAGTTAATCGAATCCCCTTAAAGACTATATAAAACCAGAAAATGATTTAACCTCTATAGGAAACTAGTCGCCCGTAATACAACTATAATAATATATCAGGTGGTATATACGTCATTACTTTAATATTTATCTGAGAATATTTATCTTACAATATAAAGCATACATATGTATAATTGCTCATATTTACACGTTTGATGATGTTTGAATATATTTTAATACCTATCTCATAATGTGTTGTTTTTTAATATATTAATGTTTTTAACGTAACTATACTTATATTAAACTCACTATTTCTATACTTAAATGTAAATTACATTTACTAAATTGGTATAATTTTGTTTTTAATCTTCTAATACTTTGGGGTAATAATACCATTGTTGGTATCCCATTCAATGATTATAGCACTCAGTCAATTTATTTCAGTTATTAAAAATCTTACTATTTTGTTTAATTTTATACCAAGAGAATAGTGTATTATCATTATCACTGTTTGGCTACAAACAAAACATATTAAGATTTCTTAATGTTTTGGATAAAATAAGAGGGTGCCAGTAAATTATACTGGAGTGTCAACAATAGTATAATTCCCCTTATATGTATTTGTCTTATTTCATTCATAATGTCAAGTTTTATGCAAAGATAAAGAAACAGTGAGCTTTTATATAACTTAGAAGCAAAACTAACTGGTCTCAAGTAACATACATGTAAGCTTTTTTAATAAATATATTTAATAAACGTAACGTTTTTATTAAGAACGGCTTTTCAATATCAGTTATTGTTGCTTGCGTGAGCGTTAACAATGGCATAACTATGTTGAGGACGTTGATTTATTAAGATTCGTGATTTTTTGATCAAATAACGAATTGTTACTAGACATGAATGGCAATATTAACTATTGTTATTTTTTTGTTCTGGGTCAAGTTGAATGATTACTTGTCGCACTTACACATTAATAAGGTACGATGTGTACCGTCGTCTAATTGAAATATCTATATAATATTATTTAGCTACCCAACAGCGACGGTGGATTAGAAAATTTATTAAAATCTTAATGTGCTTAAGAATGAGTAATTTTATTTGCTCATTATTTAGAGATTGTGTGATTTTACATCAACTTTCTCCAAGATCAGATTTGTGTATGTAAAGACTTGAAACTTTCACATGTAAATTCAGTTCATCAATAGTCATATAACACCTATCCGATAAAAGGTATATTATGAGTAAATATACTCGCTTAATGGAACAGTTTCATATTACTCAAAATTTTCTTTATTTGATAGTATTTTAATGGCTTAAATGTTTATTTTGTAAGTATAAATAAAATAATTTTAATGTTCCTGCAAAGGTTGCCGAAACATTTTTTTTAAATTCTGACAAACCATTTGATAAAACCATGAGTACCTAACCTCCATAGAATAGATGATAAGAACATTTTTTACAAAGACTCACGTGTCACTTTTATCCATTCGGCGTATAATTTTCCTTAAACTTTAAAGTCTTTATATGTGTTATTACAAATTTTAATAAAATTATGTTGTAATTGTAGAGATAAATTAAATAAAACTAAATACCGAAGGTAAATATTACAAATAGCTCTGCAATCTAATTAGAAACTATGGAACAGAACCAGATCACTGCCAGACCTGTAATAATATAAAATATTGCCATGAGATAAAAGTTGAGATCAAAAATAGCCTTAGTATAGCGATGCCATGTGAATGTTGGTATTAACCCGGGTTGTGCGTGTGCGGTGGTTGGGTGTTCGCGTGCGCCAGGTGTGGATGTGCGGCGGCACTCTGGAGATCGCGCCCTGTTCGCACGTCGGCCACGTGTTCCGCAAGACGACGCCGTACTCGTTCCCCGGCGGCACTGGCCGCGTCGTCAACCACAACAACGCCCGCCTCGCGGAGGTCTGGCTCGACGACTGGAAGCACTTTTACTACAATATTAACCCAGGTCCTAACACCACCTTCGTATAACGATTTAAAGCTGATGTGCATTGATCCAACTGCCGAATTCAAATTCGAAGGATGCCAGTGCTGACTTCGTACTGCCATCGGGTAAATTAATTTGAAGTCTGCACAGATCTGCCAAAGCAATGCTGACTTCAATATTCCCGATTGAAGATTTGGAAGTCAGTCTGCTTCCCAAGTCAGTTGCTGGATCAATTTAAATCAGCCTTAACGTAGACTCTGAATCCAGTTGCCGATTTATTTATTCCTTTAGTATTTTCACAGAATTACAAGTTATTTATCTATTTATATCGAGTATTACTTCAGTTAGTTTATCACTAATTATATTTTCAAACTAAAGCTTAAACGCGTTTTTAGAGTTAGATCGAATTAACCATTTTGAAAGATGCAAACCACAAAACAATGTAAAGAAATATTTGACTTGACTTTTAAAAGTGTTCGATAATTTTATCACTATTATAATCTTTATTCATCATAAAATGATGTAATTTATCAAAAATTTGTTTAATTTGAGAACACATCTCGTATAAAATTATATTCTACTGCTTTTATATCTGATATAAAAGTGTTTCTCTTTAACTTCCTTATTTCCAATTTTTCTTTGTTATTCGTTATACCATGTACGCAATTATTCTTTTTGGCATTCTTTTCTTTCTACTATTATCGACTTTTAGAACAACATTAATAAATTCGCGTCGCTACGTTGTTGGCTTCGAATTAGTTGATTGATATATCTCAATCTCATAATTAATGTTTTTGTATCACGTCATCTCACAAATATTTTTTGTGGTTCACCGACAACTAGATTCCGAGTTGGCAGTCTGAACATTGCAAGAACGTTGAACTTTTTCTAATACCTTATTATTATTCGGTTCAAATAATCAAAGCGGTTTCAACTGATCAAATCGTATACTCTAATTTAATAACCATTGTGTATTTAATTATTTTATTGATGTTTGTAGGTATAACGTTTAGTTATATAACATTTTGAAAACCCTTAAGACGCGTTGTCTCAAAGTGTTTGTGTTTCAATCTTGCAAAGTTTATATTATATTTACGCTTTTTATATTTATGTTAGATATATTTAAAATATTTGTGCATGCTTTTATCTATATCTGTAAAAACATAAATAACCGTTATTTACAGTTTATTAATTTAACACGTGCTTAATCATTATATGTGGTGTGTTAACATTGGTCTATTAAAAGTACTAATGATTTATTAATAAGCATAGCATATAACATATATTGCTTTTATGCTAGATTAGGTTCTAACATGAATCATTATGGTAATATAAACATTCATTCATTTCAGTACCTATTATTCTGTTTAGCATAATTACTTATTTTTATTTAATTAAATATATTAATCATTTAATTCAAATAATAGCGAAAGATTCAATAGTACCTATTTCATTAATTGAACATGTAATAAATTCACGCCAAGGCGTGCGGTTACACGCACAAACGAGGATTTGCACGCAAATGTGACATATCGCAAGTATAAGCAAGTAATTACAAGTAAAGGTAATAAATAATAATACATTTTTACTTTGTTTTGATGACCAATAAAGTGTTATCTGTCTCATTACTTGCTAAAACGAGTAGTGTGTATTCATAAACGCTGTTAGTAAATGTACGTTGATAAATGTTATGATCCGATAATCAGGTGCGCTGAACGTTCCCGTCGGTGACGTCACAGAACGGCGGGCACTCCGAGAACGGCTCAAGTGTAAAAGCTTCAGATGGTATCTGGAGAACATCTATCCAGAGAGTCAGATGCCGTTGGACTACTATTATCTAGGAGAGGTAATCATTACAATCCCGAACGAAAAGGAATTAAAACCAAATCTTATACTAATGTATAAAGCTGAAGAGTTTGTTTATTTGCTTAATACCAGGAACTCCTGGTCTGTGTTAAAAAATATTTCAGTGTTAGGTAGCCCATTTATCGAGAAAGGCTATATATAATCACGCTTAGACCAATATTAGCGGAGCACCAATGAAGAATATTTGAAAATCGGGGGTTTTTTTTAACTTACTTTTTTTTACTATTCCACGCGGACGAACGATGTCGCGGGCAGAAGGTAGTAAAAATAAAATAAAAAAGAATATGAGGAGACAGTAAATTATATCGGACAATTTTGTTCGTCAGGTGGGTTATAAAGAAAATAATTATTACAACCGAACCAACTATGGTTGATAGACACCTTTTACCGACTTTAGAAGCGAACTTGTCACCTAAAACGTGACAAAGGTCTATCATTACGGTCTTGGAGATTCATCTGACGATACCGTAATTATTTATTACATGTGGTAGCTAAACGTTACGTCAGCTCACATTTTTTTGGAATTTCACTACACCACAAAAAAGAATTCATCCCTTAATCGTAACTATCTATACTCAATATTATTGTATAGCGGTATATAGATTTTGTCTTCTTATCAAATTACATAAATAAGAACTCGTTTATTAATGAGAAAAGTGACATATCAAAGCCAATATTCATAAATAAACAGGTTTGTATGCATAGGGTTCCGTTTTTATCAAAATGGTTAGGAAATTAATACTAAAAAAATTCAATGTTTGGTACACCTATGTCTACCAAGGCGTGACAAATATCGCACAGCAATTAGAGAGCATTGAAAAATTTAAAGGACTACGAACGAATTCATATGTCATATTTTAAAACAAAGCATTAATGAATAGTATCATTTTACAAAGTTTACATTGTAATCACGTGCAAACATAAACTAGCTATTGATGCGAAATGTTTGTCCAAGTGTACTCTTTTAATTACTGTGATTGTGTTACAGATTCGCAATGCGGAGACTTCGAACTGTCTGGACACTCTCGGCGGGAAGGCTGGGCAGCCGCTGGGGATGGGCTACTGCCATGGGATGGGTGGCAACCAGGTAGGTTCCTGTATCTTTATTTTTTGACAATTTTGCCAATATTAAAAAAAATATACTTCAAATACAAGTTCGATTCCCTAGTTGAAATTTTCAGGGGCTATTGGGGACATTATAGAGCAACTTTCGTGAAAAAATTAAACAAATCAAGTTTTTTTCAAACTTTGTTGAGATTTTGTTTTATGTCTTTGTGTGGGTTCCTGGATGGTGTAGATTCGCAATTAGAACTGATAGGTGGCGCTGAGATCGGGTTCTAGAATCCTCCTACCTGGACCGATTTTGGTGATTTTGTTTTTGTGTCGTGAAACCAAGGCTTTTAGGAATTCAGAAAATATGGCGGCACGAAGTTCTCCGGGTCAGCTAGTATGTGTATATATTTTTTATTTATTTAACAATGTATATATTACATAGATATATACTTAATATTTACAAAAAATCATATTCCAGCGACATGTAGTATTTTCTCATCATAGTTTTAAATATCCTTAGTGATTTTGCTTGTGTGATATGATTTTATTTTAAAATAAATTGTTTGTTAGGTGTTTGCGTACACGAAGCGGAAGCAAATAATGTCTGACGACAACTGCCTGGACGCGGCGCACCCTCGGGGGCCGATCAAACTCATCCGTTGCCACGGGATGCGAGGCAACCAGGAGTGGACGTACGACACTAAGGTAAGTTTATAAAGACAATTATCTTTTCACTTTACTAACTTCAAAATGCGCTTTTGGTGCTTAAACATATGTGGCCTTACTTATAATCGTTGGTTACATTTTAAGAACCCATAAACTCCTCTCAAGGATAAGAGGTGGTGGTAAAGTAACTCATAAATAAACAACATCGAGAGATAGTTTAAGTGACTGCTAAGAGGCAAGATGAGAAGTTTTATTTGAAATAACCGTTAATTAGGGGCTTAAGAGTCTCTTATTTAAGAGATGGCTAATAATCTAGATAATCTGGACAACCAAAAACAAGGCTATTTGTGGATTGTCAACGGTTTTAAATTGTGGTCTGCAATATTGTACTCGTAATATACCCTAAGTTTCTTTCATTAATTACATCGAAAAGTAAGTAAAGAGAAGTGATAAAAATAAGATACAAATATGTTAGGGAATCACAAACATGTAATCTGCACACTTGAAGTTAAAAAACCAGTGTTGTGTATTTTTGGACTTTAGTAGTTCAAGCGTTTTGCAGGCATTTTTGCTGCCTTAAATTTTGCCGCTGTAGGTAACTGCCTACTGTCGCTAGCCGCCCCTGCGTACTACTCATATCTGAGTTAACTGACTGCTTGAAATTTTGTTGAAATACAGAGTTCTCAATTTGTTATGATGTCCACCTAAGACTGTGATAGATTTCGCGGGAACTAGGAAGTAAAATTAAATTTTAACCTATATGTATGACCTTCAATTAAAAACAAAACTTCGTTTAAAAAACCGACTTCAAAAACTAAAAAGTATAAAATAACTTATTTCTAAAGCTATTTTTAATTATAATATCTTATTTTTGATATAAATTAGCTAAAACATCTTGAAGTCGGTGCAAAGTAGAACATAAAAATTACATACGAAAAATGCCGCGCGCCTTCAAAAAAAAAAAAAAAAAAAAAAAAAAAAAAAAAAAAAAAATGCCGCGCGCCTTCAAAAATATAAGTATATTCCGAATAATTGAGATTTTTTGAGTCGGTTAAAAAGTTTTCTCTAGTGGAACTTATTTCGAATAAAATCTTTTGAATTTGAACTTGCAGTCGCGCACGATAAAGCACACGAACACCGGCATGTGTTTGGACAAGCCGGAGTCGTCGGACGTGTGGAAGCCGGTGCTGCGCGCGTGCAACCGCTCCAGGGGCCAGCAGTGGCTCATGCAGGTGGACTTCAAGTGGCAAGCGCGCAGGCGGGGCCAGGCCAGCTAGTGAGCCCACGAACACCGACAGGTGGGGAATATATAATGTTCAGTGTGTTTACTTGTCGATTATTATTTTTCAGATATACGTTATACGATTTGGGGAGAAAAATTCACAAGTATTCACCGTGATATAAGACCATATAAAATAGAAAAAAAGTCGCATCTAAACTAATTCAGAGATATAAAATGTTATGGGTATGGCATATAATGAGGAGGGATGGAAGTCACGTGACAAAAAGTATGTTTAATTGTTAGACTACAAGATGGATGGGTACAAATGTAGAGTTAGACCAAAAAAGGATGGATGGATTGTGTGAAGAATGATATGATGATATGTGGTGTGACAGAAGATGTATGTCAGACTAGAGGAGTGTGGAAGGAAAAACATATTATGTCGACCCCCAAGTAATTGGGATATGGGGAAAGAAAACAGAGAGAAAATGTCAACAAAGTAATTGAAAGCATAGGTTTTGTATTTATTACTAGGATATATAAACCTGCGAGTTCGTCCTCGCTTGTTGAAATTCTCGCGCGATTCCCGGGATCAAAAGTGGCGTAAATTTTAAGTCTAATAATATGCTGTCGAGCCTCGAGAATCGCATTCTAATCGGATCAGTAGTTTTTACGTGAATCTCGAACAAACAGAAATCTAAAAAAAAAATCATCGTGTTCTCCGTTGTTTATTCCATTTGTATTTTTTAATAACTTCAATGTGCAGACGCAGCATGTTCAGAATTTTATAACACTATAGATGACTGTGTAATAAGTACGTAAGTATTTTGATTCATAATTATAATGGTTGAATGTGGGTCACATCACGTCAAGTGGACCCCCCTTATACCACTTGATGATAGAAAACTGATTAAAATATAATTATCGAAAGTAGTCATACCTAAAAATCATCCCTCAAAACAGTTTTTGAAAATTTTGAATATAATAACCATTTTTTTACAATAAAAATTTTCGGTACTTGAAATTAAAAAATTAATTATAAAAAGTTATTGAAGATAACTTAACGAAATTTTCAGCGATTATAGTAAAATATCTATAATTTCACATTAAATTATTTTGCAAATTTCATTTGTTTTTTATCATATTTTTTATTAACTTTAAATAAACAAATTTAAATTTTAATGACTTCTCAGTACGATAATTGAATTATTATTTTTTAGAAATATGCGTTATACATTTAAGTTCTTTATTTTTAAAGAAATTTCACTGCCCGGTATTAGTTTAAATAATATGATTTTTATATGACGCAGCGGCGAGCGGTACAAGTGCTGCGCGCTACTGAGCTTAGCTGTTAAGGCTATAGATCGCTACAGATTACACAATTATTTAATAAATAATCGTTTTGGTTATTTTTTTTATATTTTTAACAATATTTGCACAGAGTAATTAAAATATATTTATATAAAAGTATTCTTGAGACATAAGTAGGGTAGCGCGGAAAAGTCTAAAAAAAAACAATTATAAAAGACAAGTTTATTGTACGACAGTTCTTACAAGACCTCTCATACTAGAGTAATATATTTCTTGTTACAAGACTAACTTATTACAATTAAATATTAACATTATTATAACTTAATACTAATTATTTACTGATACGATGACTGGTTTTTGCATACTCAGCAGGTTGATGGGCAGCGGTGTGTCCACCGTTTGCCTATCTATGTATTAAAAATATTTTGCGAGTGACGCTCGCGACCGCGTTCGTAATACGAAGTAAGAAAGAGTTGTCTGAAGAGAGTTCGGTGAAGTAAGGAAGAATGCTCCGTGTTCGGCATGTGAAAGAATGTATGATGAAAGAATGACAAACAGATATACAATGCAAAAGTGATGGATGCAGAAGTCGGAAGGCACGACACACCTTCCATGATCAAATTGATCGTGTACTAGCAGAAGTGATGTCAGGAGCCTAAAAACAGACGAGCGTGCATGACAAAATATGAATGTCAAAAAGCAAGTGAGGTGTAAGAATAAGCTAAATGCGCTCTGTGTTCGTGCTACCCGCAAGGACCTGCGTGAATTATGTATGTATGTATGTAAAAAATATTTTCAACTGACTAATATTTCAGATAAAAAAATAAGCTTCACAATCACTTTTCATTTGTTATTCATAAATATAAAACAAGTGAATTCCGATAGCAAATATTGTTAAAAATATAAATAAATATAAAAAATGAACTAAAACGATTATTTATTATAATCTGTAGCGATCTGTAGTCTTAACAGCTAAGCTCAGTAGCGCGCAGCACTTGTACCGCTCGCCGCTGCGTCATACAAAAAATCATATTATTTAAACTAATACCGGGCAGTGAAATTTTCTTTTAAAATAAAGAACTTAAATGTATAACGCGTATTACTAAAAGTTAATAATTCAATTATCGTACTGAGAAGTCATTAAAATTTAAATTTGTTTATTTAAAAGTTAATAAAAAATAAGATAAAAAACAAATGAAATTTTCAAAATAATTTTATGTGAAACTATAAATATTTTACTATAATTGCTGAAAATTTCGTTAAGTTATCTTCAATAACTTTTTTATAATTATTTTTTAATTTAAAGTACCGAAAATATTTATTGTAAAAAAAGTGGTTGTTAAATTCAAAATTTTCAAAAACTGTTTTGAGGGATGATTTTTAGGTATGACTACTTTCGATAATTATATTTTAATCAGTTTTCTATCATCAAGTGGTAAAAGGGGGGTCCACTTGACGTGATCTGAACCATATGTCATATTTTTAAAGAAATTTTAATGTTTTAGACATTTAGGTAAAATGTTGTCGGAAAATCAACACTGATTTTTATAGCCTTAGGTGGTATTGATTTGCTGATTTTAAATAAATCATTTGTTTCAGGAATGACAACTATAGACCACACCAGTCTTCCCCTCTCGTTAGATATCAGATTTTACTCTCTATTCCTATATCTGAGATTTTTTATCTATTAGTATAAAATTGTATCGACTCATGTGGTCCTATGAATTGTTGACAATACATTGAATATGCTGTAATATGTTTGTATTCCTTAAATGTTGCTCAACTTAGTGGTTTTGTCGGATATGATGACATTTTGTTTGGTAAATACTTTTATATATGTATAGGCAGTAGTACTATCTGTGTAAATATTATGCGGTGTTTACGGAACAACTTGGCTTTATGCCGTGAAACTGATTAAAGGTAGGCTATCCCAGACTTCCATATTCCTCGAAACTAACGAGCCATTTCATTTATGTATATTAAAACTATACATCGACTTTCTTTAATGTATATGCAAATCTAATTAAATTATGTCAAGTATTTAGAATATAAAATTGAAAATAGTTTTTGAATCGAACCTTTGTCATGTTTTTTATCTAGTAAATTCTATTATGTTTCGAATCATGAATGACACTAGTATCTGCATATTAAAATATATATAAGATATATTTATTACAACACTTAACTATATGAATTTTATTATTAAAAATTAATTTAAAAAACTGGGATAATCCGCCTTTTCGTCGTAATATGCATTTACGGTTGCACAGTTTTCGCGGCATTTAGTAATTTTATCTTGAAATTTATGTTTAAACACAAACAGTTGATTTTGATTGCTAATAGTAAGCAATCGCTAATGTGTGCGAGGCCTAATATATTCTAAAAAATTTAAGATACTCACACACATATTATTACGTTAGGGGTTCAAGTATTATGTTTTAGTAGGCTTTTGGTTCTTGTATTTAATTGCTGACAAAATGGGGAAATAGGGGAAACTACCATTATTGACAACCTAGTTACGTTATTTGGCCATCGGAGGATGTTTTAAAAATAAAATATATTTTAATTCATTTATTAATTGAATTAATTAATTACCATTACTTAATTCTAACTTAATATGTAACGCCTGGACTTCTTCGCGATGGAGCACCAAAAGACGACGCTGGTACGTCCCGAGGACCCTTTATGGGTTTGTGCGATGTTTCGACATCGTATGATTTTCTTGGAAGATCGATGAGTTTTATCGTGTGAAGCAAGCGAAGTAAGTTAAGGGTTCGTCCACACGAACACGTGACAACCTTTGATTTTATCAAAACGTTATTTTTTTCTAGCCATACATTAATGATAATAATATTATTGTATGGCTACAAAATAGAAAATATCAAGACTGTAATATTTTGAACGCGGTGCCATCTATTGGTTGGGGTGCCAACAATGGATAGTTTAAACTGTAATATTAAAATTTACAATTAAATGTTTAAACACAGAAGTAATGAATTTACTCTACTTATCCCGATTTAAAAAAAAAAATATTATTGGAAATGAATAAGTATATCAAGAATTATATTTTCAAGAATTATATTTTCAAGTATGCCTTTTCCGGGCTTGTTATAACTTCCGAACTTGTATTATACGCTTATGGAATGATTTCTGTAAGCAGAGAGATAGAGACAGAGAGCATAGAGTTTGTGTTCTTATATGTGCTTATAACTAGAGCTCTAGTTGACTGAACCATATACTTGCTTAGCTAGAACCAATCGCGAATTTAATTTTCTTTTACCTTTTTTCATATAAGTCCATTTACATTCTGTATTTTATTATGTTGTGTTATAGTATATTTTGTTATAGTTCTAAATAAATTTTTTTTCCTTTCTTCTTTCTATTTAGGACTCTCCCTTGACTCTAGATGATTTGATCCCCTCGGCCTGTCTCCCTGCAATCGAAGACATTAAAATAATGCTCAGGTAATACTTGAACCTCCATATGTAAACACTAAGAGATTATCAGTTTGCGATATTTAGGTTACGTTGAAATTAATTTAGCGAAAAATTGATATTTGACTGTTTTCAAATAACAATTTTATAAACTCTACATATGATTGTGAGTGGATCACGCGAGTATTCGATAAACTCAATAATTCTTGAACAATATTAACACTTCGATGAGCCATATTTAATAACTTAAATAAATCGTCTTGTCTAAATTGAATCTCTTCTATCTAATTTTGTATTGCTTAAATACATGTGACTCTGTGGAAAAGGATTATTATTCTCGGAATTTAATTATATCTAAAGACTAAACATTACAATCTATTTAAACAAACTGATAGCACATTTTCCTCCATTCTTATCTATCAAGATCGGTTGTCCCATTTAGACATTCTCTCACGGCGTTTTCTTCACAATCAGGACTTGGTAATTGTAACAATATGCACATTTGGAAAATAACTGTGTAAGCAGTGCATTATTTTCGAGCTAAGGTTTGAAATCACATCATTTGATACAGACACGTTAAACACTAAGCTAGCAACTCTTAATTATTTTATTTTTCCCGTTACGTAACATTCGAATTTTTATTAAACAAGTTGTGTTGATAATAAGTTAACGGTAATAGTATCGAAATCAAATGTAATGTTTAGCCTTAATTAAAAAAAATACTTGCACAAAAAGAAACTATACGAAAAATATCGATGATTCATGTGATGTTAGTATTGGCTTGAATTTAGAGATTACCACCTGAGCGAGTTGCCAAATCACTTAAGAGACGCTCATATTAAAAATGGCGGTGCTAAATATTGACACTATGATGCGTAGGTTTTAAATATCCATACGTTCTTGCAAATTTAAAAGATAACAACATGATGTATAACGAGTCATTTTATAAATAATTGTAAAGTATCCTTATTCACCCTGTCTTTAGAATTTACAACGAAACACTACATTACACTAAGTAATTATTTGTTATACAAAGTTTGATATGTAAATTTAATATACAGCTGCAGCAAAATCTGTAATTTACGGTGAAAAACCATACCCCTTGTTTACATTAAGCCATCATTTCCAGCAGCTAGCAGGAAAGTGGTGAGAGAAGTGGGCAGTGCGTGTATTTCATGTTTGACATATATTTGGTTTGCACGCAAAAATTGCGTTTCGAGTGAAGTTAGTTCCGTGAGTTGTCGGTTGTATCTATGTTATGGTAGCGTTTATTACATCTCAAGGTGTATTCTACGAAAGAGATGGCATGCGATTCCGGATAGTAGCCGAGCGAGACCGCAACATTCTTCCAAATCCAGTCTGTCTGTTACCATTAAGGTGCCCACACATACCGTGACTCGTACAAACAATTTGCACCTCAGAACCGTAAAACTTTCTCCAGATTGCTGTAGGACGTCAGAACGCTCAAGGTCACGTCTGCGACTTATAATCTGCATACTTCAATGGAATTTCCTTTTGCGGATACGTTGTGAGCCACGCCCTTTAGCCGCGCTAGTCGGTCGCGACTTATAATATGCTCATACCTTTATAACTACTGCGTAATGACCTGTAAGAACTTCAAGGGCGCATTTAAATTTTGCTCGTATTGTACTCAGCTATCTATTTCTTTTGTCACATTCCTGCTTGTTGTCATGGAAGTGAACATAGTGTAATTGAGGAATTAGTGCGTGGAACTCTTTTTTTTTTTTTTTTTTTTTTTTTTACATGGGGAAATGCGTTACCGCACCGTCAGCGCGCGGGGATCATGCGCGGCCGGTGTGTGGGCTCCCGACGCCGGTTCAATACGACCGGCTGCCGGTATACCCACTAAACCCATGGAGCCTTCTTTCCGCCTAGCGCCGGGGTCACGGTATGTGCGCGAGCTTAACCCGCGACCCCGGCGGCGGCTTGCCGCCTCATAACCAGAGGCGGCTTCTCCTGTGTTCGGGCCGGGGAGATGTGGTCCCGGCCTGAGAGGACGCGCGGCTACCTCTCGCGCCCTCTCGCGGCATTAGTGCGGGCGGAGGTCTATGTTGATCCCCCAGACCTCGACGCCCGCTGCCGCCGGGAGGGGGAGGCTGCAAGGATTATTCCTGCGCCATCACCCCTCCCTCTCCTTCTTCCTACCCCCGCCACCTCGCGCACACAGCAGCGTCAGCGGCGGGGGGAGGGCCTTCGCGATGGGGGGGAGGGGGAGGCTGCGAAGGATTTCTCCTGCGCCATCACCCCTCCCTCTCCTTTCTCCCCCTCCGCCGCCTCGCGCTCTCAGCAGCGTCAGCGGCGGAGGGGGGGGCTTCGCGGTGGGGGGAGGGGGAGGCTGCGAAGGATTGCTCCTGCGCCAACACCCCTCCCCCCTCTTCTTCCACCCCGCCCCCCCCACCGCCTCGCGCAATCGGCAGCGTCAGCGGCGGGGGGGGCCTCGCGATAGGAGGGAGGGGGAGGCTGCGAAGGATTTCTCCTGCGCCATCACCCCTCCCTCTCCTTTCTCCCCCTCCGCCGCCTCGCGCACTCAGCAGCGTCAGCGGCGGGGGGGGCTTCGCGATGGGGGAGGGGGAGGCTGCGAAGGATTGCTCCTGCGCCAACACCCCTCCCCCCTCTCCTTCCTCCCCTTTTCCCGTCGCCTCGCGCACACAGCAGCGTTGGCAGACGGGGTCGGGGAGGGTAGGTCGCCGGTCAGGAGGGCGGTGGTGGGGTGGAAATCACCACCGCCGTCCTTGACAGCCAGCGGAGAACACCTCGACGCTGGCCGTCGCATCGGAAAGGAGGGGCGTTTGGGGAGGAGGTTTGGTAAGGAAGGGCAGGCATTGGGATTTGGAGGCGGAGAGGTGGGACACCACTGTCACGGAGTGAGGGGGAATGTGACAGTGGCCGCTCGGGGCCCGGGGACGCATCCCCTTGTACCGCTACCTGGTCGGAGAAGAGACCAGGGCGGCACCCCCTGGGGGAAGTGCGTGGAACTCTGAGCCAACTCAGGCCATGCGTAATATGTTACTAATTCTAGTGATAATTCGTGTCACTACTTACTGCCATTATTTCAATGATATTCCATATTTTATATATAACTGTTGATACAAGTTTGTATGTACTGTTGTATGAGTGTACGATACATGTTGTTGTATTCACGTTTCCCACGTTTGTTGCAATTACAATATGAAGCGGTCGTCACGTACTCGTATTGTGTGTGAGATTGTTGTAGCGTTAAGTTGCTGTTGAATCCTTTCGTGGTCTGTTTAATAAAAGTAAAAGCCCTACTCAGAGTCAGAAAATGAATCGTTAACCTAAATGAGGATAATTCGATTTTTGTTTTTATATTAATATTTGAAAATAACGGTATAGAATAGAGATAATAAGTAATCTGACTAGCAGGCACCAACTTTTCTGGCTTTTTGACATTAGGGATTTAACGTTTAGAAAGAGTTATCAGAACTAATTCAGTATATTTTCACTAATATATACATAAAATTATGATGGATAGTTATCACTAACAAATATCTTGTACAGAAAGTGGAGTTAACCAGATGGTGCCTAGATAGGCATACAAAGATAGAGAGAGAGGAGTGATTTCTAACACACTAAAGTACTGGAATATTAATTTGTAATATTTTCCTCAATGCTGTCGGAAATAAATCATTAATTGATCTTAGTAAGTTAATCGATCCTTAATCTCTCTGAGTACGGCTAAATATGATTAGGATTTAACGGTGACATTTATTCACTAATATAGCAACTGTTGCCTTAATTATTTTTATGATAATTCAAATCAAAATTTGGCGTTAAATATATAAGAACTAAAATACCTATACTTAGTGTGTATTTTTAACCGATTACAACTAAAGGGCTTGACGTCATTGCCTTTGTTCTAAAATTCTCATATAGTTTTTTATATAAGAGATTAGTGTTTGTAGTTTCGAATTTCATTCCTTTTGTAATAAATTAAAAAATGTGTAATATAATTTTGTAATGTAATCAGGCCCTCGACAACGAAAACTAAAATATAATATTTTATTAATTAAGATGTTAGAGATTTTAATTTTGAGTTAAATATAGTTTTATTTTGTAAAAATAGCGTCGTAGCTATGGAAGATAACTACGAAAGACATTCGCCCAGAATAAATATCACCTCGATAGCTGCTAAAATGACATGAGTCTGTTTATATTATAGAGATTTGTAAAATGTAGTTACTTTTTGAAGTAAGTGATATTGGTACACTAATAATTTATTCAAGATATTAAGAAATCTTAATATTTCCTTATTTATATTTTCTATATTTATGGTTTTGAATAAATCAGTAAGGTGCCAACGATTACCCTATATATTTTTTTGCGTAATCGATCTAAAATTAAATAGATTTTAATGAAATCATCTTATGATTGGATTCGGTCTAAAATGTGAATTTCATACACAGTTAAATAATAAAACGCCTGAAAGCGAGAAATATGACGAGAAATGAATTTTGGGCGATTGTTATTCTTAGCATTCTTTCTCCATGGTCATAGCTAAGGTCCGGGGAGCAAATCTTAATGGGGACTGATTTGCGACTTCTTTTGCTACAAGTTTGGGGCGCTGGAGTCCGAATACGAGGCTTGGAAACCAGTAAAAAATTCGAAGCGGTTACAGCCTAAGGACGTAGGATTTTTTTCGGTTATTTTCTCATTTTGAGCTCAATTAATCGGTTTTTGAAAATGGAAGTCCTTTAAATAGGTTTTGTTGAATAAACCGGTTTCGAACGGTTTTTACCGCACACCTGCAAAGCGCAGTCATGTACAAGGTACAGTAAAGTAACCCAAACACATCTTGGAGTGAGATAAATGATATTTACTGTTCTCTCGGAATGAACTGGTTAATTTAGCTTTATATAACACTCTTGAAGGTTTACCTCCTTACTAAAAATATCCTATTTAAATACACATAGTATTTTATTTTCACACCACTGTCATACAGTTGCGAATATCCCGTTCATAAAATCCATAGTCCGGGTCATCCGGGTAGTCTGGAAGAGATCGCCATTAAGGCCGTCCATTGCTTGCATTCTACTTTACTGTTTAATGTGACTACTGTAAATTGTTCATTTTATGTGTATATGGTGAACAATAAAGTGTTTCCTAATAAATATTATATTCGAAATAGTTAACTAAAACCAGTCATAACCGAAGAAAACAGGTACATTTTAAGCCGGTTCAAGCTTTGTAAGTATAATGGACCTTAGCAAGGCAATCTTTATTTGTAAAGTGGTGCAGCTTCCGAGGGTCGAGTTTAGACCTCTCGATGCCGAATTATATATTTATATGTACAGTTGGAGACATAATATTATTATATTGGTTAGTGATTTGGTTTTATGTTTATTTAATTTTCTTTAAACAAAATTCGATCATATCACTATTTGTTAAAAAATGTTTAGATGTAAATTGTTTGGCATGATTATTTATCATGCGCGGTATACATCACAGAAAAATAGTTTTATGAATTATGTCGCCAATACTCGTTAATATACAGGTTTTTAAATAAAATTTTGTTCGTTACATTATTTAGACGCTTTTGTGGTACTAAGGAGCCGTTGTATATTATTTGGCACTTCACACACGGAGTTACTAAATAAAGGCAATTATTTTTATATTTCTTACCGTTCTATGGGGTCGGGTTATAAATTAGTTTCTGAATTATAATTGCGACGCTATTACATATTATTATAGTAATCAGAGCGACTGCAAATCAGTAAATGCCCCTATTTTCGAGAATTTAATATACAATATAACATAAAAATTATGGTATTGAGTGTATTTTATTGCAAACTTAGCATGCACTTACACTACATGGACCTAAACTCCGGAATTACGCACCATAGAAAATATTCTAAGTTCATCTCTGGTCATTTAAAACATTTGTATAGAAAAATATACGAATCGATCTTTGTTCAAGGACGCGAAGAAAGGAACTCGCTCATATATTAGTATGAAGAAAATAGGTATTAGTAACTTTGTGTGTAAGGCCTATGATTAAATTCCCGAAATGCAGCTTATTGCCCTTGCTCCAACTGCGTTAGTGTAAGTGCACAAATACGTTCTATTTATAGAGTTAAATAACGCGTTAACAACTAGCCATATTTATGTATATACATTTATCTGTCAATGTTCGGTGTCATTAACAATGTCGCATCTCAAATAACGCATTAAACCGTTTGCCACACCTGCGTGACACAGTCACTAACATTGGCACAGTTGTAGCGAAAGCATTAATGTAATTCAAATTGTTATTGTAATTATACTGTAGATAAGTTTGTTACGTCACTTTCGTCCATCTAACAACACTTGATGTTGAACTATAAAGGCATTTATTCGTATTTAAGATCTGAACCTTTAAGTAAATGTTTTAACGGATATATTTTGTAGAAGTGCCAAATTCAGAATTGTATATTATTTTTTTGTATTACACAATCACCATTCCAATAAACGATTATAAAATAGAAATTGTGAGTATATTTAAAAAATAAAATAATTTCGACTGAATGTGCTGTTTTAAACTTTTACTACTAAAGCCTCGTTCGGACACCGTTTAGGGGGATGGTTACTTACCGTTTTGTTCAAAGGGGTTGGAGGGTTTCATGCATCGGTAACATTATTATGTTAGTTGATGTGCTCTACTATCAACAGGTTCGTTCGTTCGTATAAACGACATCGTCAACACGCCGCAACCGCGTTGCTGTTCTGTGTGAACATTATCCGCCCTACGACATCGCAGGCCCACCGATGATGCCTGCTTAACAGTGAATATATGGCGGTAGCGTAGTTTTTTTTTCTCCCACGGGAAATCCGCTTGAGGACTAATCGCCGCACGGGGAAATGCGATGGGGCGTGGGATTCGCCTCGTACTAGCACCCTCGCAAGAATGCCTTTGCCCCACGTTTGGTGGTACGCAATAAAATCCATGGCTGATCCTCGTTGCGTCCCATGTCCGGACTGTGGCTCATTCACCTCTAGCCCGGAAGGACAGTGACTGGCTCGTTGACCTCTCCATTGTAAGCTGGAGAGCTAGGTTTCACCGACCACCCCGGGTCTCATGAGGTGAGAGGGTGCACGTCCCTCCTCTAGGCTATTTATGTGCGGCGCAGTCGTGCCTAGTCTAAGTCTAACTTACTAATATTCATAATAGAAGACCTTCTTAAGCAGAGTAATGTCTCCGTCCAGATTCGGTCGTCAGCCAACAGTCTACTGCTGGACATAGGCCTCACTAAGTTTGTGCCATTTATCCCGGTCTCCGCCACTTTGTGGAAATCTATCGAGCTAGACGGCGTCTTAGACTACAGTTGTTGAGACGCTAACGCCGTCTCTAGTCCAGGGGCCCAATTGAGCTATTATTTCGTCAAAATCGCCTAGGTTTGCCTGATTTCAGTATTCTGTTATTCCAATGACACGGGCACGTCACTCATATAAGTGAAAACTCGCGAAATGCATATTTTAAATCTACGCAGCTTTTGTTATTCTTCTGTACTTTGAATGTCTGTGCAGCGCCATGATATTGAAATAACAATAACAAAATGGCCCCAGGTCCAGATTTGAACCCAACGTTATTGGAATAAGACATGGCTGCCTTAGCCACACACTACCAGGTAAGGAATTATTACTAATAATTTAATGAAAAAAATTGTAACTTCTAAATAGTTTATTAAACTTAATATTTAACTGACTTAATCCTACTAATACTATCTTACATTTATACAATCAAATGCATACACACATGTAACAATAATGGCAAGACTCATTTTGCCATTTACAATTCTAAGTACAAAATTACAAACATTAAAAAAAAACTACATTACACTCGAGTATTACAAGAAGCACTAAAACGTACCTCGTTTTTAACAGTATAATACAATAAACAGAATACCGAAACAAAAACAGCTATTATACACGTAAAATCCAACACCGCTCCTATAAATGTTTAACTCTCTGTTCTGTTCAAAATAATGATCAAAAATTTAATAAAAAAAAACCATTACCATAATTAAACTAACACCTCTGTTAGTATGCATTGCTTACTCTTTTTTGCAAACATTGTTTACTATTTTCTTATTATTTGAGGGTAGTTAATGGAATAAATACTCTTTAAAGTTTATTACATACCGAAAAAATTTATACCTTTTAATATTAACTGGCATAATGCACATTGTTTTATGTATAACATCCTCTTTGTTAGGTTTTCATTGCGTTAAAAAATATTTTCATACTGACTAGCATTGTTCTTTTTTAACAATAAATATGATGTCATTAATCGTTATAAATAGAATAACAATAATTGTTTTAGTAAAAATAAATTGGGAGTCAGTGACGGCATAGCTTTACAAAATATACTTATTTGGCAATAGGCGAATCCTGCAACATTGATATCACGCCCATCAAATTAACTATAAACTTTTCTCGTAATTTTATCATCACGATAAAATTACGAGAAAATATAGTCCACACAAATAGCAAGCTTTATCTTTATTTTTTATGGCCTGGTAACAACATATAATTTAAAAACGCAAACCAGCTTCGTCAATGTTGTATAGTGGTTGATCTATAATTGAAGTAACATTTCATTAAATTGTGATTTTTCTTGGTTGTAAAAATAATCAAAACATTGGTTAATTTCCAACTACAATAAAGTAGTAATGTTTTCAATATCTTTTATTTGGGAACGATGTTGATTTGAACAAGCATATAAATTGATATTAGTAGATTAGGAAAAGCGTTTATATTTGGTTGCGTTAATGTGCTTGCATAGCAGGTCCCTTTAAATACCGGGTTCGACAATTTTTGTACAGTTTTTAAAATTACGACAAACATTTTATAGAAACAACAAATCTTTATCTAAGCACTACTTTTTTATAATCAATGTACACGTACATAATTTCTGTTTCTATTATTTTTGTTATAAATATTAGATTTATGAGAATGCATGAGAACATTATTGCACAAAATTATTGAATAAAAATGATTAAATATTTATTAAGTAGTGGATTCAAGTTATATGTAAACTAAAGTAACTCAGTCCCAGGTTCCAAACAATACTTGATTTTGTACGGACAACTGTCTATTTATTGCGTACTCATCTGTTTCAAACAATGAGTGAACAGTTTTACGACGAGGCCTACAATACCACACAGTTGCATAGTTTAGATATAACTTCAACTCTCATTTTAAATAACTTTTAACACCTTTCATATCGTAGGCGGGTTGTTAAATGAAATTAGATAACATATTAATTCATCGATTTTATAGCTGTACATAAATATGCAAATTAATATCCGAGAATCATGAATGGTATTACATCAGATTCCGTATAAGCTCACCAAAGGGACCTCTGTAACAATGTAGATATTAATGTGGGTCAATCGGGCCCTCTCAGTAACGCAAGCATTCTTAAAAGTGTACAAATATGTAAACGTCAGAAGATAGACGATCCACGATGATAAATATGCTAGTACTATTCAATATTTTTAATACAAGGAAACCCTAAATACTTTCTCATGTGAATTACCAGAATGCCGTCTAGCGCAAGCATATTTGAATTTATATTAAAATATTACATAGTAATTAACAGTATTTGAAATCATGAATCGTGTATCAAGCCTATAAGGTAAATTACAAAAAAATCGATTAAGTATCATCTTCCAATAAAACACTCAAATTACAGTTATAAAGGTGGAAACAGACCGAAGGCTCGTTCGGGGCGTTGAGATCAATGATTAAAGCCTTTTCCAAATTGACGAGGTCTTTGTTCGCTTTCAAATAATAAATAACTATTCTTAAAAAAACTTTTAAATAAAAAAACAACTTTTCTTAAGAGGTTTGGATGGTACGTTATCGTTATTCCAAAAAAATCAATCAAAAAGTCAATACAAAATACATTATAAAGACTACAGTAATAACAACAAAGATAATTTCTGCACTCGGAAAGATTAATTTCATGATTATCAAAATGTAGTTTCTTTGTTATTGTAGTGAACTTAGTTACTAGAAACAGTAAAGTTTTGGGCAAAACACTAAGGACCGCTTGCATAAGGTTGTTTAAATTTATTTAAGAAACACAAAACGTATTTAACACCCTTAAATGCAATTAGCGTCTTGCACAACGCAAAATATGTTTAAAGAACTGTCAATACGTTTTGTCTAAAACGTATTTAGGCAGTTTAATATGATTAACCAATTTGATTTAAAGGCGATCGTTATGCAAGCGACCCTTAATTAAATTTGTATATATGTAACAGCCCTACCCCCCGGGGGATTTCACACGGTATAGCCGCGGGGAAAACTAGTGTTTTGAAAAAATATTAATTAAGCTCACCGAGTGCAGTGACAATCTATTTTTTATTTATAATAGTGTCATTGTCATATGAATAGGATGAATTTATCTTCATGATGGATCATACATAGTCCATGCTTAAATTTTATCACTACTGTAGTACTATCTCCAATAAGTAATTATTTGGCAACAGAGTAAAGATTTTTCTATAAAAAAATCAGTCACTGTGCAGCTTTCTACAGCAAAATTAGACTAGGCATCAAATCCGGTGATGGTATACTGTATTTCCGTCTAAATAATGTTTTATAAGGGACCTCGACCGCGTCTGAAAGAGAAAGGCTTGCAAGAGATGTTGCTTGATAAGAATCGAGGCCTTTCATCATAGGTAAATATTAATTTTAATTTACAATTTAAACAATTAGATATGTGTGACGTGTATTAAATATAAGATGACATGGATAAAGAATACCACGAACGTCAACTAAGTTTAAAATGTAACCATGAACAAGCTGCAAATATATTTCTATTTACGAGGCAATAAGTCACATTTTTCGCCTTTTTGATATAGAGAAATATCGCTAACCGCGTGGAAACTTTAAGCGGGACAGTAGAGTAACTACCTTAATAGTTGCAGCTACACGAAAATGGTCTTAGGATATTATCCATAATTTTTCGTAAATTTTTTATCTCCATTCACAAATTTTCAAAAAAAGTACAGTTAGCCAGAAACTATCCATTTTGCACAAATATTTTTTTGATACCAATTGATCCTGTTTCTGATCAAAAATTTCTATGGGACCAGTCTGGTTTCTAACAAAGTCAGAAATTGCAAAAAACTATTCCTGTATTATTTGTATGAAACTTTGACACAATTTTTTTATGTGAATCGATCCTGTTTCTAATATTGATTAAAAACTTTCGTTGAAGTATTAAAAGAGTTAGAAATCACAAAAATCTTTTCCCATATACTTTTTAAGAAATCTAAATTGATATTTCTATGAAAAAATATTATAGTTATATTTTTTTAAACGGTAAGGCAACACTCTCTCTGCTTATTCTCACTCTGCACGTTTAGAATATTTTTAGCCTGTAAGTTTTCTGTAATGCTATAAAATAAAGTATCAATCACCAATCTATTTTTAGATCAAATCAGCGAGATATCGAAAACAAACTTATTAAGCTAAAAGACTCGTGCTCTATACTTTAAAAAAAAGATCTGGTCATGAGGGTCTAAAAGCTGCTCGGTTACATTTTACGTTATTGCCACCCATATTACTCTTCTATATATCATCCAAATTTTATTCACAAACTGTAATTTTTTTACAGAACGTAAAAATGATAAAACTACATTTGTTACATAGTCATCTATAAAATCTTCCTTCATGCTTTAACCCCACTTTTATTCGCCTTTTTTTCACCACAAATACAAAATCAAAATCTACAACAAGTCCTCTACCGACTTACTGAATGAGGGCAACACTGGGTGGGCGCGAGCGGAGTACGTTGTCCCTTGGACCGAGCGCCGCGATCGGTCACTCGTGCGGCGCCTCCTCCGAGTGCAGCCAGCTGTCGGCCTCCGCCCGAGACAGCTGCTTCCTCAGGTTACAGTACAGTTTTATTAACGAATCCTGGAACATAATATCATTTATTTATATTCGGAAAACTTTGACTTTTAAACCTTAAAAAAATAATTTAATCAATTGACTTTCTATGTTTAAAATTAGTTAAGAGGTCTTTTTGAAACCAATTTTTGTTCAAAGTATTCTTTTTTATTTAACCCTGCTGTTTTTAGACTTTCCGGCTTTATATTTTAAAAGTAAGAGGGGGGGGGGGGGGGAATTTGACTTAAACAAAGTAACATACACTAGAGCAGTTTGTAGCCGGATGAAACTACGAAACATAGCTAGATAGACCAAGTTTTCGAAAAAAAATATAAAGATAGACATGTCGATTTTAAAGATTTCTTTTTTGCCAAAACGGTGACGAAATTCATAAACCAGAAAAATATCGTATGGATGATTCTGTTTCTGAGCAAAAAGTGTATTTCTGATTCAAACTACTGTTTAATGATATAGTATAACTTTTCGAGTTGCCACAGGAACTCGGCCAAAACAAACTTCCTCTCTTGGCGTCAGTCGAAGACCCGCAAATTTGATGGAGGTTCTGTTATATGAAGATTATTAATATTCACCGATATTTGTCGTCTGAGAAAAAACCCCGCGGGATTCCCCGGATAAAAAGAAGCGCAGATTTTAAGTCTAAGAATTTGCTGTCGATCAGCTTAAGGAGCATCGACATCGGCCCTGTAGTTTGAATCCCGAACAAACAGACAAACCGAAAAACATAAACAAACAAGAAATCTAAAAAAAATTGCATCGTGTTCTCCATCGTTTAATAGTGTTTCAGTTGTTTTTTTTAAATAGCTTCAATGTGTTTATGTTCGAAGAACTCTAAAGAAGTTTTCTATGAAGTGTTTTATATAGCTACAGAATCTCTCACGGAACCGAAAAATGTCATGAAATAAAAAAAAGGAGTTCCAATTCAGCCACAGAGAAGCGTGGCCGGGTTTAGCCAATAGTTTTGTAAAACGTAAACTGAGCTAAATTTCATTGATTACATTTTACTAGTATTGCAACACTTGAATGTGACAAACTGCAACGTCGGGCAATAAGTTTGACAGTGAACGCGTTATAGCAACTGCGCTGTCTCGTTCAGCTTTTACGAGCTTTGATAATAACTGTTTGATATGATACAGTTCTTGAAATTATGCCAATTTTTTTGGCAGGTCTTTAAACTTTTTACGATCATAATCGGGGGTTTACAATGCGAATTCTATTCATGATTTTTTACATACAAAATTCTGAATAATTTTAGGTATTGCACGGGTTAGATATAGTTATTATTATTACAACCTAGGCGCCGACAAAGACAAATTCCACGTACAGACTGTAGAAGCACATTTTATTACCTGTCGGCGTTTGAACTAATTGTAATCCTTTTATGATCGTCTTCTTTTTTCTTTTTGGCATACGTTTCTAAGTTATTGTGTAGAATAGCTTATTGTCTTACTGTACTTGCTCATTAGCATCATTAGCCAGGTGTTCCGGATTCTTTTGCATTTATGGAGTATAAAACGAGGGCCTGGTGGAAAGAGGGGGCAGTCAAGAGACGACTACGACACAGGCTTGACGTATGTAAATAACGAGAATCGAATAGTGACGGACTTCGCGTTTTATTGAACTACGACCTTTTGCATTATGTTTGGATTTGTTGTGTTCGGTTATATTTTACCTGTGTTATACGTGTTTGTATAGTTGTAATAAGCTCTATAGTAATTTTAACGGGATTTTAATTCGAGTCCCGCTAAACTAGTAACATTGTTGTATTATCTCATTTTGTTTATTTCAAATAGTTATCCTTAGCGGTTAAGATAGTTTCGCCTTATAATGTAGGTTAAAATCAGTGCAGATATAGGTTCAGGCAGTTTTACTGACCCATTTTGCATATTCATATAGTTATCAAGTAATACAGTTGAAGGAAAGTATCGTGAGAAATCGTCACATAGTTTACTTCTATGTAAAACCACAAACAAGTGTTGCTATATACCGTACTTTCCCCTAAAGTTGAGACGCGTTGACCTAGCGAATTTTGAGAATATTTTATGGTTTTGGCTATTAGGCATTTTTAACTAGTCTTATACATATTTCTTCTGTATTGCCGTTATTAAATTCAGACTCAGCCAAATTGTAGGTTTTGACTCATGCCGAACAACGGAGGTCTTGTGCCAGCTAGGAAAGGCACATTAGTTAAAAGTTAATTTTTGCAGCACAAGAATTAATTTCTACTTAAAA
This sequence comes from Dendrolimus punctatus, assembly GCA_012273795.1. Taxonomy (NCBI): domain Eukaryota; kingdom Metazoa; phylum Arthropoda; class Insecta; order Lepidoptera; family Lasiocampidae; genus Dendrolimus; species Dendrolimus punctatus. The sequence continues at coordinate 12,852,275 of CM022543.1, forward strand.
TCTTTCAACTGGAGAGTTGCAAGTAGTAGGAAGTTTATGGGATACTACTATTATACAATAGTTTACCTTTTCGTTTTCTAATTGTATTATTTCTCTCTTCTGCCGTAACTCGTCGTCGTCCATTTTCTCCTCTAGCTCTGACTTGTGATTACTGAGGTATGCCAACTCAGTCTGTATCTGAAATATACCAAAAACATATATTTGAAATTTTAATAATAAATAGATTGTGAAAAGGTTTTCCACTTAAATAAATAGACTTTTCATTTTCATAAAAAAACTCACAATCCGTGATTTTAGATAGATGTACTGTATTGTGAAGTCATAATTACGAGTCAAAACACTTACTGATTAAAATAGAATAAACAGATTGATTACATAAAATTATAATACTGTTTCAGTAATTCAAGTACAGAAAACAATTTCATCTAGACAACCTCAAGATTTGAAGACATTTTTCTAATGAAAAATGTATAAAACATGTAGTTATAAAATATATTTCCAGCGTTTTAATATATATAAACACTTAACTTTCATCCAATATTATGTTATATAAAACATTTTTTAGATCATCTCAGTGAAATATTTAGTTATAATAGGTTTTTTTAATTCGGGGTTTTGACACATTCGGTTTAAAAAATACTATAAATTCAATTTCAATAAATAATGATTTTTATGTATAAAACAATTTCCATTTTACAAATTTTATTCCAGGCAGTATTGTAGGTATTGAAGTTTTAATTATACATTTATAAAAATACATACGGATAGAGATGGCCAAAGAACGTACTGGTCTTAAGCCAGATCTTCATTACTTGAGCAGTGAGTAAACTTGCAAACTGGCGAGTCAAGTTATCATCATTTGGGCGGACAACTACTTAATCACCAATATATTACTTACCAGGCAAACTGTCTGAACGACAAAAGGGCTTAATTCATCAATTTGGCAAGTTAACTCGCTTCTTGACTAATGCAGATGTGAATCGGCACTTACTTTAAGGTACTCCTGCGCGAGCTGCTTATGGTCCTCGAATATCCTCTTGGACTCCTCGTTGTTGAGGTCGGGCGAGATGGGCCGCAGGTGCGGGTCCAGCATCATGTGCATCGAGTCCAGGGCGGGGTCGGCCTCGGCCGGGGGCCCGCCCTCGCCCGCGCCGGCGCTCGACGTACTGCTGTTACCTAAAACAAACAAACAAACATTTACACACTGTTTTTGCTTACGAGATAGTTATGCATCCTGCCCCGGGCCGCGTTATAATTACGAGAACCTGAATGCTGACACAGCCCGTTCCCGGTCAAACGGATGTTATTGTCTAGAGCCCACATAGGTGGCCGGGGATGGTACGATGTCACCGCGGAAGGACGCATAGTCTAAGGGAGTTAGCAGTGTACATCAGGCCTGCATAGACTCATTAAAATTAAACTTAGAATAATCATTACTTATAAATCGTGTTTCAAGTAATTAAAACTTAATAATAAATTTCTTAATTAAATTTATCCTTTTATTAATATCGCTCCCCCGATCTTCACTAGATTATTTTCGTATGTTACAAACAGGATTTTTGCAATGAATCACACTATTCAATGATATTTAAATATGTTTTAAAAGACAACTTAAGCTACATCTAAATTTAGATATCACACTGGAAAATGTTTTATATTAATCATCTGAAGAAACAGTTAAACTTAAAATTATATCCATAAAATCGTTTTCTAAGACGATTTCAAAAAGGATATAACGTTTATACAACCTATATGTATATTGGTCAGCAAATAATCCAGGCTACGCGATACCTTGGAACTGTGATTCAAGTTTTTCCTCAAAATGCATAAATCGGCGGATAGCCCGGTTTATTGGCTGACCAGTGTTAGTAATATTAAATCGTCTATACATCGCCGAATCATAGCGAGATTAGCTAAGAATATACTATAAGTTAGGTTGCTTGGAGGAGATCACCTGAAGCGAAAAGGCCAAAGCTCAATACATATTATACTTATGACCATAAACTATAAATAAAAAGAATAGATTGAAGAAATAATATTAAAAACAATTAATTATCTCCATTTCCTAGTAATAAAGAAATACAAGCTAATCGAACTCTACCACGAAATTAACGTAAAAGGTTTGAGATCAGCACCTGTAATTTACACCTGACTAATGAGAGCTTTTGTACATATATACAATACGCCATTGTTCTGGGCATGACGTGCCTTCAAAAAAAGTAATTAATCGCAAGTTCGGAGACTGCTGAAATAGTCGGTTTTCTAGCTGAAGAATATCGGTTCGGATATACCTACATATAGCATTCACTTAACTTAAAAACATATTCAGATTAGCTGCAGAAGGTAAGAGTGCACTTTTTTGGAATCTACTGTGTTTAATACCACCAATTTTTTATATAATTGTGTATGTAACTTTTTGTGTACAATAAAGAATTAAGATTAATTAGCTCATAAATTGTTTTAACAGTAAGAATGGCTTATTGTACAAATAAATAATGTCAAGTATTTACGATATAAGTAACCGATTTTTTGTGATTTTGACGCCACTTTGGTGGTGTTATTTATGGTCAGATTTGTTATGTGTGTAGCCTTTAGCATTGCGGAAATCACTTAGAATTTGGTCAATGCAATTGATTTGTCTCGTTTGCTTCGTTATGTGTAGTGCTTTACGTGCTTGATAAATATTTTATGTGGACAAATACAATTGTAACTGTATATATTTTACGTCTAAGGACATAAACGCCTTGTCACATTTAGTTTTGTATATTCGAGTAATTATGCCAAAGCTCGTTACAATATAAAACTGACTGTAACGAATACAACAATTAAATAAGTATAGCCGTACAATTTGGCAGAAACTAATACATTTTCCTGGTAATGTTTACATGAATATGCCTTTGAAAACGATTAATATATTTCTAGTGGTAAAAGGCATAAATTCTAGATTGTGCTTTCTACGTAGAGTAAACGATGTTATAATGATATAACAAAATTTAATAGCAATTTTTATTTGGAAATCTACGACGCAATTACTAGTAAAAAGAACTTGGTTAGCAAGTAAACGCCATATGAATCGCTGGCTACAAACGATTTCCCCTGTTTTAACGCTTTTTCAATACACAAATAAAGACTCCTTTTGTTTATTTCCCGTGAATCTACATTGTAAATAATATGTGTGGAGTAATTGCTCGTAGTTATAGATTTTTTGGGGGCATTACTTATATCTTAGACAATTATTGCGCACGTACATAAATCAACGATAAATAATAGAAAATGCTTTACAGCTTTATATACGAGCATGGCCCCACGTCATAACACCAAAATATCTTAACATACGTGAACACATTAATACTAATGATACTGCATACGTTACAATGACTCGAATGAAATAGCGATTGTCTCTAGAGAGCCAATGCGAGAACAATTCGAATGTTTAGAGGAATCGGTCGCAGCCCCACTACAGGGTTGAATACGTCAAGAGTTAAATTTACTCCTGACTTGCTGATGTCAGACTGTTCACCTAGATTTCGGATTACGGCGTGCGGTTCCTTTCCTTGCAAACAGATGGCAGCAGCCTTCTCTATACAAGCTGATAAGTAATTTATTGCAACAGACAATGATACAATAGGATGATATATTATAGTTTATATCATCTTAATGTCAAACGTCGACACAATGAATGACTGTATGCAACTTGCGAACAAAAACAACTGATTATGTTTATGAGAAAATTTCATTTGCGATCAAAAATAATATAATTAATTTATGATTGTGAAAAACTATCAGCTATTTATTCAATTATCTTTGGCATCAGAAACGTAGAGAATTTTCAACTGACAAAAAGTGATTAACTCTTTCTATTCACAGGAATGTTGATTACTCCAATTTCGTTACAAGACGACAATTTGCGGAAGTAGGAAGTATATAGGTTAAACGGACGGCGGACAACCGGTGACGCAAGACACGGTTTACAACAGAAGCTGGCGGCGATTTTCCGCGCAGGTATAAGTAAATCCACTGGTAACCGTCCGTGGGGTCGTGGCGTAACATCGCGTGGACGCAGCAGGGCGACACTCACTGTAAATTATCCAACTACAGCTGACTGTGTCTCTGATGGTGGTGATAATGCCGGCGGAGGCGTCGCACGCGTCGATGCGGCGGAGGCGCGCGGGGGGTGCGGGCAGCGGGGCATGGCGTGCACACCGGTGGCGACCACTCGCGGAGACAGTGCGCCGAGCACTGCTCTGGCGCTGTGCACGCCGATGCCCGCTCGAAATAATCGGCGGGAGAGCCGGGAGCGGGCGGTGCAACAAACAAACCGCCTCTATTCGCGGTGCGGTGACTCAGCGACGTCAGCCCGAGCTAAATGCGGACGCCGTGTGCTGCCGCCCTTCGTGAGGTTTTCTGCCGTATTCGCTGGCAGGGCGTGCGCGCACGGTGCTCTGTGCAGCCGGTCGTCGACCCGCGCCCACGCCGCGTTGCCTCTTGCACCCGGCACCGGCGCCCCATCATCTACCGGCCGACGGATCGCCATAGCGGATCCATTCAAATAAACCATAAACCTAAACAATGATAATGTACGTTCTCCAGCGTTGCAAAATGCAGTCATAAGAGTCAAAACATCGCTTAGTTTGTAAACACGGTAGTAGGCATACACGCGGCACGCGTATGTATTGACACTGAGCCAACAGTCACCGATAGTGTTGCTCCCCCCGTTACTTAAGTGCTTGTTACGCTGTAGGACTAAAGTAGGGTCTTCGTGAATGCGGCAACTCAGCCGATAACTAATGTACAGGATAAAGGCAAGATTTACAGCGAAAAAAGTTTTGATTGTATTTGAATATATAAAACACCGCATGTAACGACTGGAATTGTTCAAATTAATTTAATTGTTGGATTGGTTTCATAGCTAAAATTCCAAAAACGATGTGACACATTAAAGTGTCAAGTGCCTTCAAAATGTTATGATAAATGAATAGCAGCATTGTATCGAATCGATAGAAGGCTGGAAAAAGGTTTTTCCGCTTACTGTTGTCGTGATTGTTAGCACGAAAGTAAATATACTAGTAAATTCTTATGCCATTTATTAATGTTAATTGATTTTAATTTAGTAATCAATTGAGTTAAATATTATGGTAATTTGTGAATTTTTCTTTCTTCGTCAAGTATCTAAATATGTAAAGAGCGTTTCATCAAAAACCATATTTACAATTGGTGGTATTTAAATCAAGTGAAATTTAGATGGCACCGCAAAATATTATTGTAGCTGAAGAATACATTAATACGATGAAACATTTCGTGACGCCCTCTTAGTTAATTACGGGGAAATGTCAGAAACACTTCGCGTAAATACTACCAGGATGTCATCAAGCGCGTAGCACGTGCCCTTAGAGAATAATATTGCCGGAGCAACGTGCCAACTCCGCTGTCTTAATAGCCCGCTCGCTCTAAGTGTAAAAAACGCGAGGAGCGGAAACCGCGAGCTGGTGTCGTAAACACATAATTCTTTTTCCATATGAATATAATGTCAGCGTAAACCTCAACGGCACGAGCGGGCAATAACGAAGGTACAAAGGATACAAACATTTTGGGGTTCAAATGAGTATGAAAATAATTATAATCAGGGGTCTCCAAAAATTTCGGGGCAATCAAAAATCTTGGGGAATACAATTTTACTACTGGGATTTAATGACGGTGATGTTGGAATCATGCGGCTTGTGGCATAATAAATATCATTATATTGAATTTATTCTTATTTTAATACAATATAAACTATTCACAAAAGGAAAAGTGACGACATTTTTGAATGATTTTTGACCAACTAAAATATAATAATAAAATATAAATGGTCTTATATCGGATATAAAATAAAAACATTTTTAAGCTTCAAATCTCTAATTGATGCACTTTTTATTTTTAAGTCACGGTTTTCACGAAATCCGGGATAGCGAAAAAAAAGACTTCAGTAATAATAATATCTCAGTAACTAATGATCGTATAGAAAATCAAAGGCTAAGTTTTTAAAAGGGAATACATTTCCTATGAAAATCTGTTAAGAAAGAGATTTTTTATTGAAAAAAAGTGACTCTCCGGTTTTAGAAAATCAACCGCACCTTAGCAAACTGCAGTAAGGCTAAGGAAGGTCTTTAGGAATCTTCACACCTTAATAGATCTCCAATAGCCCAGTAAATTTTCAGATCGATCCATCAAACGGTTCCTTCGGGCTAGCCATTCAAAAATTTGAAAAAAATATAGGAAACAAAAATCTCAAACATCGCGTAATCTTCAAAAAAATCGTTTAAAGCATAAATAGGTTTAAGATGTTGACTGAAAGTTGCGGCATTAGTTTCATTTTGGGAGAGTTTTTAGTCTACTGTGGGAAAGTTCCTATCAATATATTTCGTAATGCCCCACGAAAGTATGTAAGAGTTAAAATATGCGTTTTTCACCTACCCTATCCGCTCACATTATACTGCTCTGCCCTAAATCGAATGTAAATTACACACACCTACCCATAGATTATAGAATATTTTGCCCCATAAATCTTAGCATATAAAGGAAGTGGAAAGAAAGTGTTTATTATAAATTTCCGCTACAAACTTTTACACTATGAGAGTAGTTGGCGGTCAGTATTGCTTTTTATATAGTTGTCGGACAGCAGCAACTAAATAAAAAATGTGATTTATCATTGTGAAAATTATTATTTACTTTCTTCTGTAAATATTCAAACTAACGGAATAGGTTTGAATTCGGAATTCCACTAAAAAGGTACGGATGCGTTTTAAGTTGTATACCTAAAAGTCGGCTTCAATGCAACAGATTTGGACTTTTGTTAAATCACAGTAACTCATTATAACTTAGTGACTAAGGGATTAGCTCCAATTCGTATGACGTGAGTTCATATTCTTGACAGACCTATCCTTAGGCAGTGTTTTGACATAGTGTGCATATTGTTATATCTAACAAGTGCTTATGATAAGGGAGAACACTGTGAGGAGTCGCGCACATCGATATTACCGACATGTCAAATTCGCTTACAAGATTTTGATAAGCGGGGCATGTAAGCAGACAGACCTGTGCCGGCCCGCCAGTGAGACATTTAAGGGTTGATATGTTATATATATTACAAGGCATGATATATTGCTGGAAACTAAAAAACAGCAAAACTTAGCTATATAGAGATTCGCTCACCACGTTCGATGGACGATTATGACTAATCATGCCAAATTTTATGACTTTAACTTGGATGTACCATAAAATTTATATTGAGCACTATTAAATCCTCGAAAGGTTTTACTAAGTTAAGGATGCCTCATTGTTTATAAAGGGAGGTACGGATTTTTGGTCAATATTACCAATTATCTTATATTCTTTTCTACCCAGTAAAATATTTTCGGAAATTGGTCTCCTTCATTAACATTTACATTTTTGTATTTTTTGTATTCTCAATGTAACTGGTTTCTTGATTAGTACATCAAAGTCTTGTTAATGTATCGGGAGTCTTGTTAAAAGTAATAATTACCGAATTGAAGAACTAGACATAAACAACATTGCATTAAACAAATACATCAGCGGCATATTGCAAATTCAGTTCTATATGATGCAACTTTCAATTCAATTCAATTAGTTGCCTATATATAGTACGTTTAGAATGGCAACACAGTTGTAAATTAGTTTCACATGGATCATGATTTCACTTTCCTTGATCAATGGCGTTAATGTTTTCAATTTAGCATCAAGACAGACCACAGACCGCTCCGATTACGTCAGTCCCGTTGACATCTCGCGGAAACGGTTTGCGGGTCGATCCCGTTCTATTACTAGACTGATTTATGAAGAGCGATATGTCAAAAAGCAGACGTCAGTCTTATTGAAGCGAAGTCAAGATGAAAGACTCATTGAAGTTGGTACATTATCTTTCTTTGTTAACTTGATAGGCCGCTGTAATAATTCACTATTGTTACAATACCAACAGTCAAACAAAGTTGACACAAAACACAAGTGTACGACAAGCCAAAAATTTGTAACTGTCCAAAATTTCATGTGTGGATCATGTTGGACAACTGACAAGGAATTATATCGCACTTTAACGTGTGATTCATCGAAGACGCTTTCATTCGATCCGGAAATATCTTCAGACCGAATTTAGGCGTCCTTGTATAACAATTTTAAAGTACCTAAAGGACAATAATACACATTAATCCGCATCAACATCAGATAGGCTGGTGACTCACAAAGATCTAAAAGTAGCTATTAACATTTATCATTTTTATTTTTTTTCACAGCTGTGCTTAGTAAATTATCATAGAGAACCTACAATGTTTGAAATAAACGTGCGCACAGGGAGAGACGCGAGTTATCACACTTCAGCCGTGAGAATAGTGAACCGATATGTTTCAAAGCAAATTTTATTTGGATATTTAGCGCCTATAGTAAAGAGGGCAGTATACAATTTCGTGCCAACTCCTACGTAGAAACCAGGACTAGGCCAGTCACCGTTAATCTGTTATATAGGTGATTTTAACCAGATCACATCAAAAGATTTCCCGTCAAGGTATACAAACAGAATTGACGCGACTAGTCAAAGATTTATAACACACAGTTGACTTACAATAAGTTTATTGCTTTCGCATTTTATATTATGCAAAGTCAGAAACGCATTTTTTAGAGAACGTAATTACACATGAGCCATGAAATTTGGAAAATGTAAGTACTGTGAATATACATATAATACTATAATTTTGATGAATTGACGAGAAGAATTTTGTTGTGGTTTTGTTTACTACGACTAGTGGGTGTTAGGTTGGTACGGATCAAAGTGGGATAGAAATTATGTGTTTTAAAGACGGCAAGTGATTGCGTTTTTAAAATATAGTCTTGAGGTTATTCTGAATGAAATTGCATAATGTGATATATTCACCCGAATGAATTCATAACCGCGTAGGAACGCAGAAAGAATACAATTTCCTGCGGCCGGGCGGCCTGTCGAAAAAGGCGACAAAACAACCCATAGCCATAGGTGGAAGGGTATTTGCCTCACTGGAGGGCTTCCACCTGGTCTAAAGTATGTCGCCATAACAACCTTGAATTGTCCGGAACACAACACACATTAGTGACCAGGTTCCAGTCTCCCTTAAGAGAGCAGCAGCACATTTGTAGCCCCTTTGGTGTTGCAAATGTTCATAGGCGATGGTAACCGCTTTCCATCAAGTGGGCCATCTGCCTGTCTGTTGAACTCCTGGAATTCAAAAAAATGCTGTGTTGGTTTATTTTAGAATTTGAAATGTTTTTCTTTTACACGTACGAACATGACAATATTATTTAAAAAAAATTCAACAATAATGCGTTTATATAATCAGATATGCCCAAAGAGCAACATTATCAGAAGTTCCTACAGACGTTTCTGAGAAACTATAACAAAATATAATGGTCCGCTGAAGAAACTTCCAAATAGTGATGTATGAATATGTATCGGCAATAGGAAGTAATACAAAAGCTATTGGCAAAGGTAGCGTTGTGAAATCGCGGGCGGTGAGTCACGCGGGTATTTTAGAAGAGTGCTCCCAGTGGCTGAGTGCGCGAGCCGATCGCAATCAGCCCCTACGCCATCGTATCACGCGTTCTTACGTCGGTTTTATATGTTAAGAATATATTATTGAATTTTTACGCACTGACCGATCTCTTCTTGTGTCGTAAGAGGCTGATAGTGGCGATACAAGTCTAGGCATTTCAGGTTTTCCTACGATTTGAAGTGACATTGACTAAATGTATTTACGATAATATTTGTTTAATTTGACACGTTAGTTGTTTTTAAGAGGGCATTAAGTATAAAAGACTTAATTATGCTCTCCTTCAAAAAATATCTTCGATATAATAATTATGCCAAATACAACAATTTGCACAGAGATTGTGGCTCGAAAAATTGGGTAAATAGGATTACTACGCTTTTTTATAAATCATTTGAGTAGTTTACGTATATGTATTTTATATCTCCAAAATTTATGGAGCCCTTTCATAATAAAAAATAAGTTGTTTTTTTTTAAATAAAACATGTTATTGTTTGTAGTCAAGTCAGCGTTCCCATTCTATTAGGATTTATCATAATAATTAAATTAAAATAATATAGTCTACCAACAAAATGATAAAATGTATGATTAATAATACTGAAGAATTATTATATTACATCATAATAATAAGATACAAAAAATAAACAAAACTTGTCGGACATAAAGTTGAATATTATGTTTTGGCATGAGAAATAAATGACACTAATATAATATTAGTATGAAAATACTGTTTGATGCAGCCGCTAGTGACATTACCGTGTGGTTAGTTTTGATGTATGTGACAGTGCGCGTTGCTAGCTAATAGCGGAGGAGCTTCGTAATGATTTCGCGTAAACGTAAGAGCGCGGTCGCGGTGCGTGCGGCCGCGAGCAGGACGCCCGTGACGCAGGCGCAAGCCCCGACCTACTTATGTCGCCGAAAAAATCAGCAGATGTTCAACTTTGAGTCGGGTTATATCGAGCGGGGCAGAATGTGTTGTTCCGAATAGAAATAAACTTGTCACATATTTTGATTGTATCTAGAGCGGGCAACGGTTAGTCATGTCGCGTTGTCGATGCCAACGTCCCGGCCAGTGCGCGCCGCCGCACCACACGCAGCTATAAAGGCAATCGTATTCCAGACTGAATCACTACAGGCGCCGTCTGCAAAACGTCTCACCAACGCCTTATTTACGATTTTTTCTAAGGCGCCGATATTACAACCGCAAATGGAGATATTCAATTTATTCATAAGTTTCAAGGTCAAAGCGACATGATAAAGTGTAATACTTTTTGATTTCTTTCTCAAATGAACGTAAATAATAAGTAATATATATATATACACAGTGAACATAATGGATACACTGAATTGACAAAGTAATAGATAAATGTAATGTTTAAAGTGACACTAGGTGATAAGTAATGGGCTAGTTGGAAGAGTTTCTCGATGCAACTTTTCTCATGATAGTCGATATAAGCAAAATTATGTTCGCATCTTTAAAACTTATGAAGTTCGCTTTGAGTCTTCTTCGCAAAAACAAACGATTGGGAATAAATTTAGGGCTTATCGTAAAGTTGGACAGATAGAGATAGGCCAGGAGATTTACGCAACAAATGACGGTCGATGGAGCAAGGACTCCAGTAAGTGGTTGATATAATTGTTCCCTACAGTCACGATGCCTCGAATCTTATGTCGCTCGCAATCATAAAATAATTAGTAGTGATTCATCGTGCGCCGAAAGCGTCACTCGACGCCACTAGATAGCTGTTAGCCGAAAGCTTTGGCATTACATTTTGACAGACAATTATTTCACTGCCGTTGATCTTTCGCATTAAATTTATCGCACAATTGTTATGCCAGTCAATCTGAATTATATTGTTTTGTTATATATATTAAAATAATATCATAGATAGATAGATAACATTTTATTGCACACCAAAATGTACAATTACAAAAATACACCATATTTACAATATTTTCTAGGCAATACAATAGGCGGCCTAATCGCTCAAAGCGATCTCTTCCAGACAACCTAAATGAGAATAAATAAATCAGGCGAAATAAGTGGTGCAAGAAAAAGGCAATAGATTTATAAATATTCAAAACTAATTTAAAAAATAAATATAGGAATACATACATTATGATTGAATATTGAGGAACCATGTCGTAAATTTTAGGGCTGGTCTTGTCAGGTTGTTCAGATGATGCTATTTACGCAAAATACTGGGTCCTTTGCAAGGGATTAGACAATTATCTCATGCGATAAGGTTACTGCTTGCTTTGTAACCCACTCGCAATCGATCAGCTTGTGTGGAGACTCCGAGAAGCTGCACGGGCAGCAACCAATATCACTAAAACCACCCTCCTCCCATGTGCCCCGCGCTTTTGTGTAGGAAAGGTGAGACTTAAATGTAGTTACGCCCAGCCGATCCAGCGCAAAAGTGCTTGAATGTGCCCGGGAATCAGAACACATCCACATCGTCGACGGGGGTAGGTTGTTCAGATGACTACTTCTACTTACATAGTGGCGAAATAAACAGTGCAACTACCAGATGCCAATTTATTTATTTATTATTTATTCCGATTTTTTAAATTATTCCTGTTCCATTTTTGCTATACAACTTATAACAATCTCGTTAAGAAAGGATTAGCCATCTCTTAAATAAAAGACTCTTAAACCCCTACTCAATGGCTGTTTCAAATAAAACTTGCCATCTTGCCTCTTAGCAGTCACTTAAACTACCTCTCGATGTTGGTTATTTTGACAGTTATTTATGAGTTACTTTACCGCCACCTCTTATACTTAAGAGGAGTTTATGGGTATGATCAGTTAATCAGTTGCTGAGCAGTTTCTTAAAATTTAACAAACGATTATAAGTAAGGCCATTTCTATGTTATTCTATATTCTTTGCACTTGTTATTTGATTTTGTAGATGTCCAAGTCTACAATAGCTAGTTATCATCACACGAATTGTCAACTCTTCGACTGACCTTCATGCTGCACATACATGTTTAGAAAAGTTTGGTTGCAAAAATTACGCTCATTTCATACGTGAAAAAAGTTCTGACAATCACAAGATCTTGAAAGATTAGGAAGGTCATATTGTGATGCTTAAAGTTAAAAAAGAAACATTATTCCGGCAACAGTAAATGTATGACCGGTTCTTACCTTTTAACAATTCATTCACCTGCATCGGTAGAAATTTGATATTACTTGTATGGAGCTTATGTTAAATTTTAACCGATATTAAAGCAAATGAACGGTGGAAGATATAGAAACAGGGCATTAATAGATAGTTGTTTGTAGAGTAAGTTATACAAAACAAATTAATAATTTTAGTAAATGAGAGTGGATGGTGGCAAAAACTTGTAATAAAACATTGATAATATGTTCAACATAAAATGATATTGGGAAACTCGAACTTTTAGCGACTAAAATGGTTAATTGTCTTATTACCGTTACAAATAGTAAATCATGGATTGTTTTAATATATAACTTCTTTATTAGTATGGACTTATTGCTAATGTTATTAGTATAACGTATATTTTAGTAAATACTTTTAGCTAAAATTAAAGATCCGTAAAGCTTAGGTGAAGATTTATGAAAGCGATCATGAAGATTGTGTGTGCCTTTACTTATTGTAACTTATATAACTTTTACTAAATATTTACTCACTCATGTAAACGTCAACGAACACTTGTAATTTATTATAATTAGGTTTCACAGTTATAGAAACTTGTACAGAACAGTCTGTTTGCGGCATTTCACTAAATCACAATAACATTGATGGTCGTCCTTGGCACAGGCGAGTACAGCATTAGGTGCACGCGGAATAGGTGTTGCCGAGTTGGTGGGCGGCAATATCGCGTAATAGTCGAGTAAGGGCCGAAAGGGTGGCGCGTGTGTCGCACGGTTGCACCGGAGTGCAGCTGAGCGCGAGTGATGCGTGCGGTACGCGGCGGACGGTCGTGCGCGCCGATGCGCCGGCGCGCAGCGGGACTGCGAGACTGTGCGTCGTCGCCGAACCCGTCCCATACCTCCCCGATAACCTTAAATTAGATTAATTGTATCGCGCTGATTCATGCGTACCCCGCGACGCTCTTCTTTTTGTTGACACCGGACAAATGCGTTAGCTTAATTTAGAGTTCGAGGATTATGTGAGGTGAATGAATTTTTTTCAGTAGATGATGCACCCGATTATGTTTAACGACGTGTGAATGCCCGCACATCAAAATAATAAGTATCAATGAATTACGAAAATAATTGTCCACGTCAACCGATGACTTCAAACGTATTCCCCGAAAATTCTTGCTGAGTAGCCATTTAATTGAACTGCTAGAAAAGCCGACGAAACTGAATAAAAATCAACACATTTGTTTATTTGAGTAACGCATAACGCGGCAGGTGCCCACCGCGGCGGCACTCATGAAAATATTACGACTTATTTACTTTACCGCGATACTGTTCTTACCGCATTGACGTCCGCTCCATGACTCAGCAGGGCACGAGCCACAAGGCTCCTCTCGTTTAACACTTCAGGAGTGTTTGCAAAATGATCACAGACGCACACAATTTTATTGTTATCGTCTTTGAAACGGTGTTCCCGTTTGTTTCTATTGAAAGTCTTTTATTGTAGCTTACAGCTTTGTTGCGTCAGATCCGATCTCATTGTTGCTGTTATGAACCAAATGCTTCACAAAACTGTTCTCATTTGGGAAGTCAGTATATCTTTTAAATTTATAAACCCACTCTACTATTACAACCGATGAATAATATACCACTTGTAGTCACTTTTAGAAGCATTGCCTGTTCTGAAACTAAGATTAGTCGCAATATGGAATAACTATTTTTAAATTTGTTACTATTTACGCGAACTCTATTATAACACGTTGATCTGAAACGAGACGTTCACATATTTCGACGAGACATTATATTTTGACGACACGTGTGAGTGACGGATATGAGCGCCTAAGCCTGGGTAAACACAACTCGTCGGACATCTGCCCGGCAACCCAGCACATCAGAGACATAATTGCACTATTCTCAGATCCACCGATCAAACATACTCTTCCTGTTAACACTGCCTTTAAATTATCAAAGCGGCTTAGTCTTATAACTCATCTTAAACTTCATGTCGCTACGATGTTACGAATGTGTTTGCGTGTTATGTATTGCACATCTGATGCTATACGCAAACAAAAATGTCGGAAGACGTCTATAACTGTCAACGAAAAGCGAAAATTATTCAAAATTATTTCCTTTTATTTGTATGTATGAAGAAATGGACTAGAACGTAGTATTAACAAGGACCGATGATGGCGGAAAGCAACCCCATTACCGGTCTAACAATACTTTGGCTTTGCGATCGGTCGTTGGTCCCACACTATTCGGTTCGTAGAAGGTAAGCGGACACAGTCTAAAATAGTCGCGTTTGCTTCCGAGAAGCGTGATTCACATCGGGACCATCCTGGGCCGCATCTGGACCACAATATACTATACGCACGCATTAATCATAGATAGGTATTATACGTATGTTGGCTAGAACGTCAATCATTAAACAAATATATTGGCAACACGTTAAGGGAAATAGTAGTCGACGCGGTTTTTGAACAACTTACGTCTTCTTCGCTAACAAAGTGTCGCTGGCACTTTAAGTACCTACTTATTTTGTTTCATCAAATCTGGGCCGACTTTTTTTGCAAGTTTGGCTTTTAGTGGCCACGGGAGGGGAAATATACAGGTAAAACATGATATGACATACAATTGGCTTTTAATCGTATTAGATTATTTTTTGCAAGAAAGTATGATAGTAATGAACATTTTGATTTCTTAATGTAAACAATAAGAAAATTTTCAAATCAACTACTCATTAATATTTAAGCTAATGTAAATGTGTGTTTATGCATCGGATATTAAATTCAAGTTTTCTCTCGTCATAAATTAAGGTAAATTTTATTTAACGTCTCAATAATCTGTTAGAATTCTCCAAAATGTTAACTGTAAGAACGGTTTCCTGTTTCACTAACGAAATAATAAATCTATTTTAAGAAGATTTAAAAATGGTGCTGGTGTGATTTCAAAAGGTTTTCCATCTTCAAGGAAAACATGTTTGTATAAAACTGTATTCACAGAAATGCGATCGATTCGAAGAATACAAAAGCAGGTTAAGGAAACAATGTTACGAAAAAATTATCTAAAAGAGGTTACTAAACTGTTCACTGTACATAACCACAACAATCCGGTGAAGCTATAATTTAACTTCTTGTAATTAATAAACCGTTGAGATGTAAACTTGCCAATTCGAGTGGCGCCCCGTACACGCGATGGGAAGCTAGATGATTCATAAAGTTTTATAAAACTATCATCGGAGGCAGGGAACATAAATTCAAACATTCGAAGATTTATTGGCTAAATTGAGATTCTAAATTATTACGAAATTCTGCGAAAATTTGGGAGTCACGTGAGATTTTGTAAAACATTTTGCATTATATACTTTACAAGCAGAACCTGACAGCCCTCTTGATACTGAGAATGTTTTATATATCACTATCTTTGCTAATGGATCTATCAATCTATTACGATAAACAAATAAATATAATTTTGTCTTTACAACTTAAAGGTATGGTTTTAATAAGATTGGGCTTTAAAAGTACGCTTGCATTCGAAGCAGATGCAATTAATCATTATCTAATTATAAATTTGAATCGAGTTCGAATAATAATATGTTGTATTTGTTTAATTTCAGGCATTATGCTGCATATATTAGTCGTATCCTTGAGACAACTGACTCAATAAGAAAATTCACTTTTAATGGCGCCGTGAAGCAGCGCGTAAGAGGTAAACAAGTGGAAAAATTAATAAGTGAAACTTGAATAAATACACCTGTACTAAACTGACCAAAAGTATGTTTGCTTCATTCTCAAATATTTACGACGGATGACCTGGTTGTGGTTTGTTTTGTGCGTTTGGTTACATGGTTAACTATTTAAAACATTTACGATTACAGTAATTGTTTTGTTAGATCATCCTTTAGCGGGCACAATAACTGATGATTATTATCTGACGTTGGCTGGGCGGACATGGAAGCGAATTGAAAGTAGACCTGATAATGTTACTGGAAACGTCCCAATAAATAATAAAACAGTCTCGTGATTTGTTTGACGTCAAGCTTAAAGTGAATCTTGCCAAAAATGGAACTGATCATGCAATATGGACTTCATGTAATAAAAAGGCAACTAAATAATATAAGTAAGATCAAGAACTACTATTAGAAGAGCACGGGGCCATCTAAATGAGTCAGATGTGTTTTTTTATCACACGAAAATGAGGTCTAGACATTGTTTATACATATAGCAACACTTGTTACTTGTGAAAATAACAGGGTAAAAATAAGTTATTTTGTTTAATCTAGCCGGTTGTGTGTACGAGTGTGTTGGGTGGTATGACTAAGCAGTTGATATTTGAGTGTGCGTCGTTCGCTGTCAAATTGCGGGCGACCAGCCCGATGTAGAAGCTTTCTCGGAACTACTAGCATTGCGACTATTACATTAGGGCTCTTGTTGATAAGCAGCCAGATGGAAAGATTTGTTATTTAGACGCTGTGTCGTTCCGCGAAATGTATACAAATATCATATTCAAATGTTGAAGTTCACAATGATGCATAACACAAGATACTTTTGTTATATTAATTCAAAATTTCAAATAGAGTAATAACGAATATACAGTATATTTGATCTTAGAAAATGGGGATAGTTTTTGCGAGATACGTATACAAAGTATAGTAGATAGTAACCGCATGAAAAATCACTTTAGTCGGTCTAAATTGAGATGTAGGTAAAGAATAAGAATAACAAAAAGTTAGGACAAACTTATCTACATATTGATTATGAATAAAATTAGTAAGAGCTCAATATTTGATTATTACTATATTTACTAATTAATTCAATCATCAACTGTTTTTATTTCCACACAGGTACAGGTGGCACAGTAGATACAGTAATATTAACTTTAGATAAATGGTCTAAGAGATACCACTATTTATTGACACAGTGCAAAGAAACTTAAAAATTACATCATTTTATTTAATAACTTCAATAGAATATTTATAGAATATAATTGAGTATCAATATAATGTAATTGAAGTATTTATATTAATTATACAATTAGTCAAGAAATGTTGAAAAAACATAGCAACACTTACTGTATAAAATAGTAATCACAAGATGTTTCTTGAACATTCATCTATTGATGAGGAAATGGTTCGTTTTGTAAAGCAAATTTTATAACCTAAATATATATATATGTCTGAAAATACATTTATAATATCGTATATTTTAATGCATTCAAAATAAATAACTCTTTCATATCCTTTATATAAATTAACCAGTGATTTTGTTATCATTAAAGTTTTCTCTATCTATTTTTGATATACAAATAATTACCTTAGATTCTAATCGTATTAGTGCTTACACAACATTGTAGATGATTTTGATGATGATGACGTTTGTAAAAGTGGGTCATAATATTATCAAATCATAATTTTCGATTATTTAAGCTAATGGTTATTTAACACAGAATTATATAAAACTAATCTTGACGTGTTACAAGCAGAATCCCTATTAATATTATATGAGTAAATGCGAAAGCAACTGTCTGTTACGCTTGTAGGGATAGTACTGGACCGCATTGGCTGAAACTCAGTATATACTTTTTCGATGCCGAGGATAATATAGGATACTTTTTATACCAAAAATGGGATGGTTTCCGAAATAAAAGTATATTTTTCTTTTTGGCTGTTATGCTTTTACGAAAAATTGGACCGATTTGGCTTATATTCGATATATATAAGTTAAATATCTATAGGATATAGGAGGATACTTTTCATTCCGGACAAAGTGATACATTTATATAAAAGTTATCCCAGAAAGTAGGGAGGTAGTTTTTAGTTTTTTTTTGGCATAGATAAATAAAACTAGAACGGGCTGAAGGGATGAAAGTTTGTATGGGAGACCAATCATTTCTCAAGTTTATATATATAAAAAACGATCATCTATAAAAATGCGATAGTAACTCGATCTACCTGTTAAGTTTTACGGAAAAACTACTAGGAGTACTGGAGACTGGTTTTGCTGTAATTTTGTTGAAAAGAACATGGTCATAAAACTTTTCATGCCGGTAGATAAATACCACTAACATAAAAAATAATAAATACAATGTAACCTCTGTATTAACGCCTGCTCTTTAAACAAGAGGTACGCACTAGAGTTTAACCAGCGGACCAGCCACGGGATAAAACTTTAGTCCTTATTTAAATGAGTATAAAAACTTTACTGGTGTGGGTTGGGAACTGGGCTTCTTAATTTCAGAGGAATAAATTTATCATCTGGTCAAGAGTTTCGAGTATACCTATGCACTATGCTTGTCTAAAACAGATTGATGTGTACCACATATTAAAATATTGATTTGCAGATTCCGTCACGATATTTCACCCAACTCTTACTAACGTTATTGAATTGAGTCTCAAATGTCTTATTCGGTTAGTTACTATAGCTTAAAACTGAGTCATAGCTGTTAAGCCTCGCAATTTTAATCCCTGCACGAAAAAGAGGGGAGGAGTCATTTTGTCCTTTTCTTATGACACGAGCAATTATCTATTTCTGCTTACAAAGATGAAAACAAAGCGAACGAATATCCTTTAATGGGGTAAGATAAACAAACGCTAGATGATTCAGAGAGCGAGCATGTCCTGGCTAAGGAGAGGGATATTTCTACATGATTACTCACGCGCATCAATGATGCATGAGTACAAGTTTAGACGATAATCTTGTCTCTCTTATTAACGCTATTATATTTAAGTTGTCCATTTATCATTCTGAGTTGGGTATTATTGGGATCAGTGTGGTCTGTAAGTTAGCCTTAACAGACAATACTATCTTTTATAGGACTATCTCAAAATTTAAAACATAGTTTTAATTTTCTAAGACGAAATCGACTAAACATTAAAATTTATCTGTATGTTATTTGCAATGCAATAGTTATATACAAATTGTCATGGAAATTATTTAATAATGAAGTAATTTATCGAAAATATGGATTAGAATAGGAACTCTAAGCTTGTAAACGGTTAACTGAACTGCATGGTGTACTTTAGGTATAATCTCCATGATTCTTGAACGGAGACCGTGGCCTGCGCAAAAGTGAATTTTCGGACCTATTTCGAAGTATGAGGTTTTGTACCTTTCTAATTAGGGACAAAAATATATTATTTTCGATATGAGAATAAATGGCGGTCGTAACGCTCAATTTATTAAACGATCCCTAGAATTTCGCCGATGACTCAAGTCACGTCCGTGCAGGAAACTATATGTTTTTGTATTTTGGAAGTTACCACCCCCGCGATACAAGATAATTAATATAATGTAAGGAATTGCCATTTAAAATAAGAAAGACTCTCATATAAACGTTAATACAAGAAAAAAATTGCGGATATTGTATAAATTTTAATCTTAAGGAAGTTTTATTATTAAAATAGTAGCTTCATAAAGGAGTCACACAACTCTTGAATTTAAAAATGGTTGTCTCTCGGAATCAATATAATTCTTGGAAGACTGCGAATTAGGATTTTTGTAGAACTGAGCTTATAAATTATTTTTATAAAAATATAAATGTAAATCAGTCTGTCGGCAATTTCGACCTTGTTAATGCTGCGAATTATGTGATACGCTACAGAATGTTCTAATGAAATCTAAGAAACTTAAAAATAAGGGTGGTCATTATTTATTAGAGTTTTGAATGTACATAACTCAGAACACTTCATTTCGTCTCCTTAGTTTCTTAAATGGAATCATATATAATAGTATCTTATACTAAGATAAAGCTGAAGAGTTTGTTTGTTTGGTTGAACGCGCTAATCTCAGGAACTACTGGTCTGATTTGAAAAAATATCCTAGTTTGGGTTTCCAACTTTACCACCTGTAGGTAAGATTTCTTTTTAGTCTGTTTTGTGGAACGGAAATCCACCCTAAAATGTTTCTGAAATTTTATTTATACACACCACTGAAGATTTTTCAGTTTTAATCCCACTAAGATCCACAACTCCCAATCTCTATACTATACACTGTAGCATGATTTGATGTCTATGATGTTCTAAAATTGAAATATTAAAACGGCAAATAACACGTAACACGTATCACGTTTATGTAATATTATGTACGAAAATATAATTTTAAATTCTAAACTAATAAAATAAAATATAGAGACTGAAATAATTATCATTCAAAGCGTATAATTTTACTTACGTATATTTTTTATTATTATCGATCAACATTTTGGATTAATCTGTATTTTATGTCATGGCATGTTAAAAATATTGTGTTCAATGAGAGCGTCGTTTGCAACTATATGAAGTTTGTGTCAAATTTAGCAACCTCTCCAGAATGGCTACTAAGGACTGCACAATTCCTGGCTTTGTAAAGTAAAAATGTCTATTGCAATAGAAGAATACTATAAATGATAATGGTCTAGAAATGTAAACCAAAAAATTTTAGACCAAATCAGTGAAATACTTATATGATTCTTTCAATTTTACATTTAAATGAAGTAACAAAACTGAACCAAAAGTCTTCACAGATGTTACATATAATTACGAATAATTGCAAGGTGAAATGTAACCACCAATGCAACACTTTAAAGTACTGAGTTTGTCATTTTTAGTATTTGCCTTCTATAATATTAAGCAGCCATCATATCGAAACCATGCAGTGATTCATGTCTGTTTAATTAATCTCAATACTAACATATCGGTTATTAAAATATGTTAAAAAGAAGAATTGTTAAATAAAATTATACTCTCTACTCATTACTGTTAAAAGTGTACACGGTTCATGCTCCTTGCGATAGCATGCGTGTTTGAGGAACGATCAGTTGATCCAAATGTATCAGAGGGCTTACTATCAAAACTCTTTGGTCGTTCGAACTTCTTTTACTTGTTATTTTTTATATTCAAGTGCATTTTCAATTGTATTTATCGACTTTATTATTGTAGTTTAAAAGAAATGTTGTTCTTTCTTTCTTCTATCTAAAATGTAATTGACTCGTTCGGGCTGATCGAACGAAAACGACCGATGTTTACACAGACAAGTGTACACAAGTAAAGCACTTGTGAAATGCAAGAGCTATAACAATTTAATTGTTAAATCAGAGTTTATTAATATAATTAACATTGTCATGTAGTGTTTTAACAAATAGACTTATATCTACTGTATGAATGTAGCGCTAGTGTATGTGTTAATTGTTAGAAATAGTTAAAAATATATATGGATACACATGACGGGTATACTGTCAGTTTATCTTTAAATAAGGAGACTCGAGCCCTACAGTGGGACGATTATAGGCTATTATTTTGGTTATTACGAAAAAACAATAATTATTATGTCGTATATAAGATATATTGAAAATTATTTAGTTCTATATTTGTCCACATGATCAGACAAGTTTGAATTTATCTTTAAGCATATCTAGAGTTATTAACCCTCTGCATCGGAACCACCTGCCCCGTGGTCGAACTGTCACATAGCCGAATTGGGATGCAAATTTGTGGTCAAATACAGATAATTGAAACGAAGTTGAACTCATGCTTTCTCCCTCTAACTACAAAGAATTTGTATCAGAGTAAAAGAGACGATATTATTCTCTTAGTTTTGGCGCGGCAATTTTGATGGCAGTTGGCAGGTTATGAACAAAAATAATATCAAATTTGGCCCCTTTTAAGGGTTAATATTTCTTTTTTAGATAAACAAAAGGTGTATTCTTGTCACAAATCATGCGGTACTTACCAACTCTAAAGTATTTGTCAAAGCCAGCCATATTTTTTACTTCTACATAAGGATCATTGTAATTAAGTGGCACATCGATCAAATCCCACGCGTGCTGTAAAAGAAAAAAAAAATTAATTCCAATTCAACGAATATTTATTATTCATTATCAATACTGCATATATTCTGTAAATAAAACACAATTGAAATGCTTGCATAAAGAAGATTGTCTGTTTGATATGTGGAAGAATAACCAAGGCTAATTTTTCATTCACCGGATGTAAGTTATTCACAGAACAAATAAATAAGGAAAATAAAACGAGTAGTAAAATAAAGAAAATAAGACAGTTGCATGAATAAATTGAACTGTTTCACTTGTGAATTTAGTCAGGTTATATTTATAACCCAGAAACTTTTATTCGATCAATGGGTAATTTCAATTGTGCACTCGGTACCACTAGTATTAATTCATTTTAACTTTATATACCACTAGTATTAATTCATTTTAACTTTATATACCACTAGTATTAATTCATTTTAACCTTATATACCACTAGTATTAACTCATTTTAACTTTATATACCACTAGTATTAATTCATTTTAACTTTATATACCACTATCTTTGGCACGAGACTTTAACACGAGCATGGCCGGGGATGCTCGTGTTAATATTATCGTGGGAACATCCTAACTTTTGTATTTATAATATTAGTACAGTTCGGTTCTGTGGATTGTGTATAACATCAATTTAATTGTTAAATATTATTTAAATATGGTAGTGAAAGTAATTAAAATCTTTATACTGTATTACTGATTTGTTAGTTGGTTGACAATGTTCCTCCTCATAATTTTTGAAAAATTAAGCATCGATCCAAACCAGACACTACTTTATTATGCAAGCAACCCAAGTATATTATAAAGGCTAATTTACACATAGCTACATTAGTATATATAATTTCATATATGGATTTGAGCTGAATGTAATAAGACATATCCTTCTTACAAGATATTTATATCGTCGTTTACCAATTGCCATTCACTAATGGATATAATACTCTCTCTGACTTTGGGACAATATTCCAGTCCTCTTCTTTTCTGATCCACAGTATGTGTACTAAGACGTGATCTCCAGAGGGCTTAGTGCGAGTTGTTACTAGTTACTATTCGATCACATTCTGGTTAACGCAATTTTCTATGCTTAGCGCCATCTCGTGTCACGTGCAGAGAAACCTATATCATGCCAGATAAAATTTCATTATCTTGAACTTATCGAGTAGTAAAAAAACTCGCAATAACCACACAGGACTCGTCTGCTCTGTCTGTCTCAAGACAGTGATGTGGCAAGTCACTGTCATTTCAGCTCATTAATTTTATGAGACCTGTTGGTAACACTACGTCTCTTACAAGTATTCACATTTCGGATTTAATGCATAAAAGACAAATCCAACGTAGTTTGTTCCATTATAGCATAGTATAAGTGTACTAGATAAAACATACTGCTTGAAACTTTTGTATACTGCTTTTAATAAACTAGGAATGACAATAGACAATCAAGATTTTTTTTGTATATACCTACATCATACAATTCATCGCCATGTGTCTTGCTATGTGAAGACCAAATAAACGTTTTTTCTTTCTTTCTTTCAATAGAGATGTGGACACAAGTTATATATAAAGGAACATGTGTTACTATAACATCTTATAATTTCAAATTATCTTGTTAAAAATAATTTTAATTAAAATTTAAATGACAATTGATGCGCTATTTGAATCATTTTCTTTTATCAAAATTATAACGTCATAAGTTATTGGGTTCGTACAAAATCTGTACGAATCTGGCTGTGACTTTTGTAAGATGATAAATAGTACCTCAGTTGATTTGACTCCACTCCCCTATTGCTTAGAAACAAAATGCAAGTCTAAAAATGCTTGTTAAGTCACATCACATGAGTCTGAATTTTTTAGACCGAATCATTAAAATTTTAATTAAATTAAAATTTAAAAAACAATCGAGCCCAAATTGTTTATTATGGTGGTCTAGAAATGTATTTAATAATAAAATGTAGATTAGAAATTTGTTTTGGCTGTTTGATGCTTCTCTAAATCACAAAACAGGGAAGAAAAACTTAGGATTTGAGGGCTCTTTCAAAGTTACATACTCATTCATAGCATTTTGTGGTCATTATTTTAATAAGTGTAATTTAGCCTTTACATAAAATATGTTAAGAAGGTACAATACGGAATTGTGACACAACCAACTGAAAACGCAACTGAAAATTGATCATAAAATTTACGCACAAAAAAAATACAGTACGAAAAAACTCAAAATGCGTTTCGAGTGAAATTAGTTTCGTGAGGTTGCACAGGTCCTGACGAATGTTAATTTTTATTATTTGTACGATGTGTTGTGCGAGAGAGATAGCATGCGATCCGGATAAGGGCGGAGCGAGAGCACTGCATTATTTCCTGTCAGCTCTCTCTGCGAACTTTATAAGTGTACTGCGCAATGACGTGTACTTACTTCAAGGACGCATTTAAGTTTTGCTCGTACTCATACTGTAGGAAATAATAATATTGTAGAAAATATCACAATTCCATATATCTAACTACATAGTTCTAAGCATAGAAGAAGAATAGGATTTTAATAATCATCTAGTAATAAACGCAACTTTGAAAGGTTATGAAATTATACATTTTATTCTCTCGCTTTTCAATGTTTTATTATTTAAGATCAGTCTTTATAACTTTTTTCAAATTATTTAGTATAAAAATACTTGAAATAATAAAACGTGTGTCTACTCGTGTAGAAGCTTTTCAAAGTATGTTTTTGCTAGATGGTTGTCACCCTAGATTCATCTTCCATGTTCTAAGATAATAACAAATACATACAATATACATAAATAGATAGGAACAAAAACATTATATAGATAAATTTAGCCCTCCGCCGTGCCATATTAACCTCAACCACTTGCAAATACAACCCGACAAATATTATTTATCTTGATTGTTTGACTTACAGGATCGACTTCTATCTGTAATGGCGTTTGATATCTCGTGTCTTGTCTCTGGGACATATTTCCATTATATTCCTTGGAGGGCGAAATTGGACTATTTGTGGCACTATTGCAATAGTTCTGATTAAAATCCTCTTTTCTTGTCGAATTTGAATTGCTTGTGACAGACGGGCTTCGAGTTGCAGATAGTTTGTCATTTTCCCTGTTCCAATACTGCTCCATGTCAATATGGCGCGGATTCATATTGCCTATGTTATAATTGGCTATAGGTGACAGTCTTCTTGGAGATGAACTTTCACTGAACACATTAGGGCTTTTGACTCCGAGGGAATCTTGGTTGCTCCCTTCGCTGGGTACATATGTACGGTCTGAAGGCACTGGTGAGCTGGACGTCCTATTAATTGTGATCATGGAGCGGTTTGGTTCAGCACCCTTTTGGATGTATGGAAGCCTGCGTGGTGGGAAAGAGTCAGCCTCGTCCGAGGTCCGGAGTGCCACCCCACCCTTGGGATTCCCTTCAGCCATCAGGGTCTGGAGCTTACTCACTTGGGTCTCCACGAAGCTACGGGGTCTTGGTGAGGGTATTACTCTATCTCTGTCAACGCCCCCTACCGGTTGGCTAGCAGTTCCTCATGGTAAGTGGCCAAGTTGTCGGTTTCCAAGCTGTCCTGAGTGTCCGAATACTGCATGTACTCATCTTCGGAACACTCTGTATCGTCATCCTCACAATCGTCATAGTTGATTGGCGTGTCTGCCTCGGGGAAGAACTCACATAGTGTGTTCATTATTTCGACAACCTGAAAGTTTATTATTGTTACTCAAGAACTATTATTTTTGGGACATTACGAAACATGTTTATAAGAGAAGTAATATGATTAAATAATCTATCTGTAATCTAAGTGTTAACTGACATTTTAAGATTTCATTCTATGGTTCCAACCTGAAAGGTCCTACAGATGAAACTTATGAAAGTTAGAACAACAAACTTTTAAAAAACCGATTTTTTTAGGCTTTTAAAAGAACAAGTGTTGTGCAATTAAAATGTATGGAAAATTGTTACGTAAATGACAGGATACTTGATATATGACATACCAAATTCTAATACATTTGTTTAGTGGTTTGAGTCAATAAGACAAAGTTAAATATTGCATAAAACTTCTTTGAAATTGGCTATAATAACCCTATTTTTGCATCAGCTTAAAAATACAGGTAATAACAGACAAAAGATATTTTAATATTACTACAGTAATAAATTATTTGAATGTACCCATTTGCAATTCACCATTTATCTGCCCATTAACCCAAAAAGTGTTCTATTTAATTCAGAGCACTTGACTCACTGCAATGACAAATTGGCAAGGAGTCTTTTAGAATTACAGTTCACGATGTGGGTGTAACATAGAAGCTAGATATTTTGATTGTAGCTCGCCTTGTTACTATCTAGATTTCAATTTCTATTATATTAACACATAGGACATGAAGTATATTATTTTTCGATTCTTAAACCTGACCTTTACAGGTATGAAGATGCATTGAGGTTTAAACATTAGTATAGCAGAAATGTAGTAAAATAGAAAGTAAACAATACCTCCAAAATTGTAAATAGTTTTCAACAAACATTGGGCAGGAATAGACAGTAAACTTTTTTACAAACTCATATTACCTATAGTATTTATACAACAAGTCAAACTATATGGAGTACCATAGATTAGTAAACCACTGAAATTTATTTTAAGTTTAAATTCAAAAATGTATAGTGTGGTGACTCCTTTAGAGAGTCTATAGATAGCTTGAGGTGTGAATTTATTTTGAGTTTATAAACAGTAATGTAAAAATAGTGTGTGAACGTACCTTGGCCATACTGGGTCTCTCAGCTGGTACTTTGTGCCAACATTGTGTCATCAGTTGCTCTATTGGCTCCGGGCATCCCTCAATTAAATTCGGTCTTTGACCTGTAATTTGGCGAGGAAGAAATATCTTTATTGCTTAGAGAGAGATATCCCAGATTAATATATACTTACGAGGTGTGTTAAGTGATTTTCAATTAGTGGATTGTATATTAAAACAAAGATTACTGGGGTGTTTTTAGAAAAAAATCCCTACACGAGATAATAATCATCTATTAAAGACACAAATATGAAATGATTAACAACAAATAAATAAATTTATTATTTGTAATGGGTATCCAAGCCCTCACTCACAGCTATGTATGTCAATAAAAGTTTTTAGTATTTAATTAATAGCAAAATCAGTGCACTAATTGTGTATTCCTAAGCAAGCAATTTATCACTGTTACAAGTAAATTAAAGAGACATGTTTGACAGATCCTAAATCAGATCTATTTCACTGCTTTAACCAAACCACAAAAAGTTCATTTACGAATTTACCTTGCCAGGTATTAAAACTGGTACCTCTGTTTTATGTACACACAGCTTTACCTCCTGATTCTCAAAAGCAATACAAAATATTAGAATGTAACACATATTGTTCAATAGAAATAGATTTTAATGATAATTAATTTTTTTATTGAATTATAACCTTTCCTCACACAAAAAACACAACTTCATTTAAAAAAAGTTTACACTACTTATCTGGTTTCTCAGATGCTCTATAACAAATAATCCATTAGGTAAATATAATTAGTAGATTCAGTAACAAAAAGACACCTGTATGTACAGCCCACATTATCCTAAATGCTGATCCACCCTCCTCAAAAGGTTTCCTCCTAGATAGCACCTCCCACAGGATGATGCCCCATGAGAATACATCACATTTCTCTGTGTATGTTGACCCTTCAAATACCTATAACAAAGGACAAAACAATCATTATGCAGTCCATACTATAATACCAGCTAGGTCTTCCCATTTCAAGGATAAAAGCTATACAAGTAGAACTACCACATACTCAAGGATATTTTCTTTCATAGATTAACCAATAACTTCATGTGCAAAATCCAGGTCGAAATTTTGCCTAATCAGTGCATGCTTACTGCTAAAAACAAAACTCTCACAATTGGACTGAGACAAAAACCAAGTGTGAGCTGATTATTATTATATTTTAGGAGTTGGTTCATAAATTCACATCTTTAATGCACTGTATACTTAGAAGATTAGGTAATGCAGTTGTAGTCTTTGCCATGCAAATTCACATTGCTAATAATTTTCTAGATAATAAATAAGTAGCGGCCCCAGCAGACATTGTCCTGCTCTAAAAAAATAAAATTCTAAAACCCGATCTCTACCACCATCTACCGGTTCTAATTGTGAATCTAAGCTATCCAGGAACCCACTCAAACATACAAAAACAAAATCACCAAAATCGGTCCAGGTGATTAGGAGGATTCTAGAACCTGATCTCAGTGCCACCAACCGGTTCCAACGGGTTAAAAAGTATCTTTGTCCGTCTCCTGTCCTCCTCCTCTAAGCTATCTCCCCACTAATTTCAGCCAAATTGGTACAGCCTTTCTTGAGTTATATATAGCTAGTAGTAACTAACACAACTTTCTTTTCTATATATAGATTAAGATTTGTTGATGAATTTATTTGTTCTCATTATACCAATAAAACTTGGATGATCTTTGTAAATTAGCAGAAGCTGTTCGTGTATAAATGATCATTTAGTGAGTAGATTACTGTCGAGTTTTGTTTCCTAAGAACAGCATTAAGTTTGAAGCAGATTATATTCAACACAGACTACTATCACAATCATATAGATTGCCAGTAATTTTATTATTTGAAGTGTTACATTTTTAAATATAATATAGATACATTTTTGTAGGAAACCTTTATGTACACTTGACTTTTTTTTGGTACAAACTTGATGGTGAGCTTTATGTGGAAATTATGAGCATTGCTGAATAACCACTATTATCAACCTGAAGTCAATAGGCCAATATAAGGCTGACACATGTATGAAACATAATTTGAAGTATTATCTAAACTTTGCTATGAAATAAATATTAATTTTATTTATATATAAATATATGTAATCCTGTTACTATTAATAATCCTATATTTATGCTGGCGTGCACCAGCATTTAAGTGACAGTTAAAATAAATCACTGTTTTTGCAAACATCTTTAGCGGTTATTTTATTTTAACCATCGGTTAAAAGTCGGTGCACACTAGCCTTACAATCACAACATTACTTTCTCTATTTACATAATTTCTATTATGTCATTTGTAACAGAGTTTAGCATTCTTTCACCTGAGTGAAGGTTTTTAGATTTTTACTAAACCAATATAAATATTTAGGTAAGCAAATATGATGGCCCCACTAAAGTAAGTGATAGATTTCCAATACACATTGCACCCTACTATATCAGGGAGCAAGATTCAATTAAGCAATAGCACCAAGAGCATGGTGACTAGGCATGGCACATTGTAGTGTCATTATTATCAATGAGTGACATACTAGTAATATTCCCCAAAGCTACCATAGCCCATGAGGATCTTCATTTACTACAATATTATTGTCATGCCACATGCAAGCTACTTTGATAAGGCCGGTATGCACTTTAGAGGCGGTGTAGCCTGCATTATTAGGGAAGCTGTTTTCCCCTCTTTTCCATGTCATCAGCTTATTTAAAAAGTTCATATTAAATTTAAAAACTTCAGCTTAAAAACTACCAATGATTAAAACTGCTCATTGCCAATTTCATGTTTGAAAAGACAATAAGTTTTCATTTAAATATATGAAATTTAACCTCAGGTGCCATCCATGCCGCACTGCCCTTATTGTTAGTCATATAAGTCGCCTTGTCTGCTGCAGTGCCAAAGTCACATATTTTTAACCTCTGCCCACCGCCCACCAGTAACAAGTTTGGCGGCTTCAAATCTCTGTGTATGAGTGGTTTTGGTTTCATTGCATGGAGATATGCTACACCCTGCAACAAATGTGTTATTTATTTAAAACTAATCTATAGTAAATGTAAAGAGAACTGAGCTTTTTTACCTATTTGAAATTCAGAGACATATTAGAGGTAGGCATAAGCAAATGCAATATTTTTTTAAATATTCAAAACACTTCAAATAAATTTAAATTTAGATATAAGTTTTACAAATGTTTGACATTAAAAATGTAATATAGGTAGCTTTTGCAATGAAACTAGTGACTTCATAAAATTCAACCAATGTCAATAAAGATAATAATATAAAGTATTTCTATTATCATTTAAAATTAAAGTTGTTAGTTGGCTAACTTTCAGTTATGAAATTATATTTTATACTGTGAGTGATTAGAATAACAGAAGGTGGACACTTAGATATCAAAAACACTTTAAATCATAACACTTGATTTGTCTTTTTAATGTAGAATTAGTTTAGATATACAAAACAATGGCATAATAATGGAAGATTGAAAGGAATGTAATTACCTCAGCACACTGTCTCGCCCAACTCATTGCATGTGCTGCCGTGTATTTAGGTTTTGGTCGATTGTGTAGCACGTTGTATAGGGAACCACCCTCTGCATACTCCATGACAAGGCATACATGAGCACCCTTTGTGCATGCTCCATACAGGCGAACTATGTTTGGGTGTGATACTCGAGACAACTGCCGCACTTCAATCGAGAATTCCCGTTTTTCAGCCTCAGAATTGATATGCTTCACCGCCACGAGTGTGTTTCTCCAAAGACCCTTCCATACCACACCGAATGCGCCCTTTCCTACGACCTGTCAATTCAATCATGAATTTACTTATTGTCTTAACAATCATATACGTTCATAGCTATAGTATTACAAACATATTTACCGATAATTCTTGTATTTCATTGTAATCTATCTCTTCTACAAATGTCTGCTGGACAGGCAAATCTTGCACATTGGAAGCCATGAGTACACTTATTATCACATTATCAAAATGACTAGTAAAATTAAATTAACGTTATTCGTTAAGAACTACTTAATTTTCTAAATTCATAGGTATAAATAGTGGGTTATCTCAATTTTCTCAGTATTGTTTGGCAGAGAATAGCAACTGCGACAAGGCCGCCATCTTTGAAACTGTAGAACAAATGTCATACAAAGATAGTGTTGTAGCTAAGAATTCAAAATTGAGAACAATCGGTATTTAACCGATAAATTAAATTTTTGTTGACACCATCTGAAATAATTTCTTTAGACTGTTTAATCTAGCTAAACAGTCTGTTTAATCTCGCTGGGCAATAGATAACATACGTAGGATTCATTTTCCTATTTTAAGCGCTGCACTATGATTCTAATTGATTGTAAATTAAATTTCCGTAACTTTGTTTGTTGTGTGCATATTGTTACAATTACCACGTGCTAACAACGGTGAAGGAAAACATCGTGATGCAACCTGCACATCGAGATAACCGATGTGTCAAACCTGCCAAGCCGCCTTGGACAAACGTGGCGGGTTTACTGTCCGTTCCCCCTATAATGGGAGGCCCAAGTCCAGCAGTGGGACATTTATGGGCTGATATTATATATATATAACTTTGTTTGTGTCGAATTTATTTTTCTAAAATCCTTTCAATATTAGAGATAAAAAGTATCCTAGATTAAGGTTTAACCATGAAAAGTTTTAACAAAATTTATGTCGTGGTTACCGACGGCGCTCCATTATTTTCAGTTCTGTCTCTTACAACCAATTTGATTTAATTCGGTTCATATGTCTAATATTGGCATTAGGTAGTTGCAAAATTCAAAGCTTCTAAAATGTTGATACTAGACGAATCAACCACATTGCATCAAATTGGTTCGGCGTCAACAGAACGAAAGGACACAATGATTGATATTCGATGGTAGGTACTGAATGATTCAATTCTGTTTATATAAATCACATTGATTTGTTCTCCCAAATTTGGAGATTAAAATGAATGTCTAATATCGCCTTTACTACAGGACAATATTTTATACTTCTTATACCGATATTAGATGGTACATTTCTGTGTTTCAAGGGTGAATAATCATACATTGTATTTCCACAAATAAGTAAGTTACGCTTGTATTATGGGTAAAATACAATGGATCACTCTGGGGCCGATCGGAGGCACCCAGACCATAGTAAAGAACGGAGAGTTCATTTACGAAATTTACCATTCCAAGAATCTAACCCCGAGCCTCTGCGTTGTAGTGAGGTCAGTCGGCAAAGGCTTAGACCGCTCAAACATAGGGGCCGTCAATGAATCAACCAAAGTGATCCATATCCACACTTGAATCATTCAATTTCATTTAATGTCACCCGCGTGCGTCCTGTCCTTGCAGTTCCATGCCTTTCAACCATATTGAATCAGTTTGATTAAACAGCACAGCTGATTAGGACACGACGGTATTCAATGATGTTGAATGATTCAATTTTAGCTTTATATGGATTACTTTGGATAAGTCATCAAAATTGAAAGACAAATGAACCTTTACTTTAGATTTAATATAATTTCATAACACCATGACATTGTACATGTAAATAATAATTTATATCAATATGATATCAATATATGAGTTTGTGCTTTCTCCACGGCCTTGGTTATGACTATTTTCGTATAATTTTGCGACTAGATATTTCAGAATATAGGATACATTTTTATTATGGGATACATTTTATATTATTTATATTTAGTTATCTCGAAATTAGAATTAAGTGTACGCAAGCTAAGCCGCGCAGAACCCGAGTCTGAAAAGTTTAAGAATATTTCTCATGAAGTCAGGAAATTTATTAATTATTTAGAAACAAAATTGCAAAGCAGATAGTTATTATCCCTAGTTCTTGTTTTTGAACGAAAATACTTCGATAAAAGTTGGAAACAAAGCCGTTTAAAAAATCTTTTTGCGTTAATTACTTCGTTTATTGCGAATTTTATTTTGACAAACCACTTCATTCTCCAGGCAAAAAGGTATGTTCATCTCTGTTATCAAAAGTACGTAGGTACCGTACCCAATTTGGCAAGTGCGGATCATTTTCTCACGACCATGAAGA
This sequence comes from Dendrolimus punctatus, assembly GCA_012273795.1. Taxonomy (NCBI): domain Eukaryota; kingdom Metazoa; phylum Arthropoda; class Insecta; order Lepidoptera; family Lasiocampidae; genus Dendrolimus; species Dendrolimus punctatus. The sequence continues at coordinate 12,885,589 of CM022543.1, forward strand.
AATGACGAACTGTTTGGAACGAAGTTCCTTATCACACATTAGTCGGCGGATGAGGGCTAGATGAAAAAGTATCCATTGGTGTAATATAAAGACGAGGTTTTCAAATTAGGCATTATTAACGCCATTCAGTGTCAGCCACTGTAATTTTCTTTTTTTTCTGTCTCTGTTACCTTTATCCCTCGCATATATGATATGTATATAAGCGTGTTGTTATGTGTGTTTGTTTGCATGTGTGCGTGTGCGTGCGTGCGTGTGTGTGTGTGTGTGTGTGTGTGTGTGTGTGTGTGTGTGTGTGTGTGTGTGTGTATGTGTGTGTGTGTGTGTGTGGTGCTGTGTGTGTGTGTTTTGTATATGTCCCATATTACTTATAAAGTATAGAACACTACCTTCCTTAAGTTCGTTGATAATGTAGCTGGATAAGCGGGTTTTATATATAGTATACTTTTTTTCTTATGTACTTTATGTAGTGTATATCTGTTTATTATTCTAAAAAAATGTGTGCGTGTACTAGTGTACACACGTAAGACGTGAAACTTATAAAGAAGGTATTTTTCGTTATTTTTCGAAAAATGATCTACACTATATGCAACTTTACAGATATTGATTAATTAAAGTTAAATTAGATAAAGTAAACAAAAGGCTTTTATTAACATAGACATGAATACAAATAATAAAATTAATTAATTTTACTTTATTGCTACTAAGATTATTACAGCATTTCATTAATTGTAATTACTCTTCATTCGAAGAAGAAAAAATGGCGCGTAACGGAAAAATGTGACGCGGAACCGAAAAATGGGACGGTAAATTTTTTTTCAACGCTGATAAAGAAGTTTCACTTCAATAAATAAATAAAAATAATTGCCTTTGTTACGAAGCGATTACGTCAATGGTCTTTGATGGCTTTCCATGGTTTCGATAAAACTCATATTTAAGTAGGTATATCTAGAGAATCAATGATCCCTACCTCCCGTAGCAGAGGTTGTATAGTATCTTGCGACGTTACTCTATAAGTTTCTACTACTACAGGTTGAAGGTCACTACTGTACCATCATACCACATCACCACATCCTCTGTATCGGTTCCTGAAAAGGGACCTTCATGCGAGCTTGTCTGCAAAGACAAGCTGTTAGTTAGATAACGGTTTATGATGGTACGGTAGTGACCTTCAACCTGTAGTAGTAGAAACTTATAGAGTAACGTCGCAAGATACTATACAGCCTCTGCTACGGGAGGTAGGGATCATTGTTTCTCTGCAATTAATAGCCGTTAAATTGAATAATATTGTACACCTTGGACTGTTTTATCCTGGGTGTATGGTAATGTTGAATTTAAAAAAATTCTAACCATCACCAAGCATGTGAGCGTCGTGCACCTGATGAGTCTAAGCACCTAGAGACGAAACGCGTACACATGGGGGTGTTAACGTGGGGGTTATCGGGGTCTTTTGTGGCCTCTCTCCATATCACATCCTCTGTATCGGTTCCTGAAAAGGGACCTTCATGCGAGCTTGTCTGCAAAGACAAGCTGTTAGTTAGATAACGGTTTATGATGGTACAGTAGTGACCTTCAACCTGTAGTAGTAGAAACTTATAGAGTAACGTCGCAAGATACTATACAGCCCCTGCTACGGGAGGTAGGGATCATTGTTTCTCTGCAATTAATAGCCGTTAAATTGAATAATATTGTACACCTTGGATTGTTTTATCCTGGGTGTATGGTAATGTTGAATTTTAGGTATATCTATATTTGTTTGAGTATATATACAGTAAAAATATATTTAAAACAAAAATGAAAGTTATGATTTAAATTAATTTGTGTAATTATGATGAATTATTCAAGTCTACTGCTACTGATATAGACTCCGCTAGAGTGGAATCTCTGTCTTCTAAATCTAGCAAAAGCGCTTCTGCTTCTTTGCAATTAAATGTTGCAGCGACCTCCCTAGGAGTTTCTCTTCTATGATTAATAGCGTAAAGGTCAGCTCCTAGTTCTACGAGAATTTTGATTAAATCGCAATTGTTACTCATGGCCGCAAAATGCAGAGCTTGTCGCCCGCCGGGTGCGTCTGGATCATTTACTAAAGCACCCTTCTCAATTAGTAGTTTAATGATTTTCTCCTCTTCACTTGTGGGTATACACATCATCACAAACTCTGTAAAAGGTACGTTCATTTCAATTGAAGTTTATGAACAATAACAACAATACTCGTATAAACCGATTTTGGATACAGCGACTATTATGTATTATGAGTTTTTAGTTTTTTTGACGTGGAAGTTGGAATGGAACAAGTTCAACGAGTAAGTACTGATTTATACACGACTTTTCCAGGTGCCATTAGAAATCCCTCGTTTGTTAAAGACATGCAATTTAGCTGATGCTATGTTTGAATCTTATTCATAAAGTTGAATGTTAATGTCCTGATATACCTACATGATACTATACTAGTAACACAAATCATATAGGCAAGGTCGGCGAGATAGTGCCCCCAGCATCCAAATATGCCACGCGCGTGTTCCTCACACAGCGACGGAAAGCTCCTTTAGCTTTATCCGTGCAGGAACGGAGAAACAATACAATTTCCTGGGCGGCCCATTATGTTGGGAAAGGGGGTCTGCTCTTAATGTAGGTGATGAAACCGGGATGGGGGCCTCTAAGGGAACACTCAGGAGGTGGATTTGTGTCTACGCCAATGTAGTGTGCAGCGCGATAGGGGGGAGGGGGGGGGTTACGCAGAACATTCACGGGAGCGTCATCCATTGATTTGTATGAAAACATTTTTATTATCGTGCCTACGGACAGGTGTTACCGTGTCTTTATATACGTCTTTCCTACGAGCTTACTCATCTACGTTACTCTCTGTTAGGTCATACATATAGCTATATATGTACAACGTAACAGAGGTAACGGTATAGCCGGGGATGCAAGGAGAACGAGGCACCCAAGCGTAAGGGGGCGCCAGTCTAGGATTATACCCACAAATACCATGCGGAATTTATTAGTTCTGAAAATTTCTTAATATTCACACCCAGAGCCCGATATGGTTAAAACGGCCCTACCCAAGTATATTGCAGGCATCATAAAACCCACATTACCACTCTCTCTATACGCAAGCAGCGGAATGTGACTAATATAAAGCATCCCAACCTCAAAGAAAAGGTGACTGACGTGAGCCTGTGTGATTATTTTTACGTTCAATATTTAAATTTGTCCGACCTTTATAAAAAAAACGTTACACTGCAATGACATTTTATTTTCTACATTTAAAAAAGCAGCAGCACATGTCACCAATTTTTCTTCTTAATAGTGGTAGCAGAAGACGTAACCGTGATCACTTTTTAAATAGTCTAATCGCTGGGTTAGTCATGTAGAGGAAGCAGGGGGAACGCCGTTCACTTAAGGAAAACCGTTTATGTTATAAAAAAAAATGTTTTTATGGGAGGGTAAACTGTTTCATTACGTAACGCGTTAAGGCGCCAGTCTGTCTGGCGTCCCTTTCTTTCACGCATACGGCAGCGGTAGGCAGGCTAAGTTATCACTTCTGTCAGACGTCCCAAGAGGCACACTTTTTTATCCTTTAATAACGTAAAAAGTTATATAAAATTGTCCATTTATTCAGTAATCACTATTTTTACACGAAACGTATTAAAGTTTCTATAATAAATGGTAACTAAGCAAAAAAGAAGGCTTCCTTGGGCACCATTGCCTGATTACCGCTCATATGGAAGCATATTGTCGACAGAACCTACGTTAAAAAAAGAATGAAATTTATACTAATGTATTAATTGATTATTGCTAAATACAACAAATCATTATGTAAATTAATAAAAGTAACAAAATAAATTATATATTTAATTTACTAGTAAAACTTTCAGCCAATAACTGTGTTAGCGAGACAACATACAAACATATGTATTTCTCTTTCCTTGTTGCTAACGGATTTGTAAAAATAATTACTTACTGTTTGCTCTCGGCTACCCCCACGCTTTAACCTGTGTTCCGTATAATCCAACGCACTGAATTTACCAAGTTATACACTTATGAGCGGCATTACCCCCCCGTTTCCCCTAGTGATTGTGTTAAGATTGTTTATAAAGACGGCATACACACGCTGCTTGCGTAAAATTTAATAATACTTGTACAGAGTAACTAGTTGTAATAGAAATGTGACTCACGAAGAAACAGTCCCGTGTCCATCGGATTGGATCTTGAAATAACTTTTGCACCGTAATCGAAGAGGAGAGATGCTACTTTAAATGATGGCCTAGAATTTAATCATTAATATAATGTAGATTTTACGAAGTATCCTTTACTAATTTTTAAATTTCTTTTGGGCTTCAGAGAGATTTCGAGACTCGAGAGATATGGAGTTTTTTAAAAAGAGTGTCGTAAAATGTCTTCGAGGCTGGCAGCGCGTTTGTGACATCTCTGGAGTCGCAAACGTCCATAGGCGATGGTAACCGCTTTGCATCAAGTGGGCCGTTTGCTTGTCTGTTGAACTTCTGCAATAAAAAAACCACCTTGAACAACCGTGGCGGGTATACTATTCGTTCTCCTATACATGGTAAGCCCGAGACCATCAACAGTGGGATTTTTATGGGCTGTTATTGTATTAGAACAGAGTTTTCGCCGCGGCTATTCCACGGAGGAATTTTTAAGAGGAAGCTCTATTTTACTTGCATAAAAACTAAATAAGATTTTCATATAAATACTCAGTGAAAAATCATTTAATTGACTGTCAAAACCGCTTAAACATCCGTTACGTGGTTTAGGAGGAATTAGCGGAAACACAGACAGACGTGGAAATCGACTTTGTTTTATATTATATAAAGATAAGTATTTAAGACGATTCTGTAAGTATTTTTGCAATGAATGTGTAAAACAAATTCCACAATATGAAAGCTTAAAAAAAGTAATACAATATTGATATCGTGTTTTACGGTGTTTCAATTAAATTACCTTCTCATCAAGCAGATGGAAAGAGGGGTCATACCGACATTGTCTTTTACGTTGGGTTTAACACCAGCTTTCAATAGGTGTTCCATAGTACGAACGTTTCCAGAACACACGGCCAATGGAGCGCATTTCGACCTACGTGGTCCACCTGATGTACATTCGCACCCTTCCTGTGAAATGGTATAACTTTTACGCGTTTAATCAGTATAAATAAGATATAGAGAGGTCCGATGAACAGGTAAGAGACAGGAACATAATAAGTAAGTAGATGAAGTGAAGTGTGTGTAGTTAATATTGTAGCAAGGGAGCTCCATTATTAACCTACTTACCCCTATGAAAAACAGGCGTGTGGAATGTTTGTATGTAAGTCAGGATATTACGAATTAAATAGATTAATATATAAATGTAATTAAGTAACGTATTTCTGTTATTGCTTATAACGTTTAAAATACTTCATCAACGTCAGTAGCCGGTAGGTACGATGAATAATTCTTCCTAGAAATTATATTTTTTTGGAGAACGACCACATACTGAAAATTCATAGAAACGATAACTTGTTATTCATTAGGGTTCTATAGGTCTTGTGGCAAGCATGGAGCCCTTATAATAGTCTTTTCACTTGTCCATTTGGATCTATATGTTATAGATATTCCCCTAAATATTTACTAAGTCTGTGTGGCTTATAATAGAAAGGTAGCTAACCTATAACATTAAGCTGCTACACATTTTTAACCGACTTCCAAAAGGAGGAGGTTCTTAACTTGGCAAGTATGTTTTTTATCTACGTACACCGATTACTCAAAGATTTATGATCCGATTTTGATTCTTTTGTAGTTCGATGCGTAATAGTTGCCATTTGGTTCCCTAAAAATTAAACATGCTTTGGCTCAGTAGTTTTCATTTTAAGATCATTTTTTATGAAAAAAAAATCCAATCCGTTCCACATGTATACACCGATTACGCTGAGATTTATGATCCGATTTACGTAATTCTTCTTTAGTTTGATGCGGAATAGTTGTCATTTGGTCCCCTAAAAATATTACATAGTTTGGTCAGTAGTTTTCATTTTACGAACATTTTTTGTTCCTGTTTCTTGGGACCTATATTTCTTTGTAGTAAAACTGGGGAACAAATAAATATAGCTAATTGCTAAAAGCTTCTTTTAATCAACTTTTTAATGTATAGAAATGTAAGTATGCAAGCTGATGAAACTTTTGAAGTCATAAACTCTTGTCTATTGCTCAAACTCAAAAAAGCAGCACTTTCCAAATATTTGAGCTATCTTTTAAAATAGATTTCGCGGCTTATATGTAGTGGGAAAGTTTATCTAGAGATAAACGGCCTTACTTATAATCGTGTGTTAAATTTTAAGAAACTGCTCAGCAACTGATTAACTAAAATCTTACCCATAAACTCCTCTTAAGGAAAAAGGTGGTGGTAAAGTAACAAATAAATAACTGACAAAAATAACCTACATCGAGAGGTAGTTTAAGTGACTGCTAAGAGGCAAGATAGGAAGTTCTATTTGAAACAGCCATTGATTAGGGGCTTAAAGAGTCTCTTTTTTAAGAGATGGCTAATCCTTTTTTAACGAGATTATTTTAAGTAAGGCCTTAAAAAGTTACCTTATAATTCTATCAAGCGCTTCATCGTTTCCAATTTCAGCAGCCATAAGTAACTCGTAATCAGCGTGTAAGAATTCCAATGCTTTCTTCAAATTCAAGTCTGTGTCATCAGTGGAAGCTGATGAACTATCCGAGCCATAGAAAAGTGATCTCGGCGAGCCTGGGTAAGATGGGATGTAAGCATCCAATGAGTTTTCCGATATTTCTGTGTTAAAAGCGAAAAAAATATGGGGTTCACTAGCAATATTAAATAAATCCGACTAAGTAAGTGTCAATTAATTTCCTTTGGTCCAAGTTCTGTGCTGAATAACTCAAACAATGCCTTCCAAAGAGAAAAAGCGCAAATTTTCACTTTTATATATTGTGAAAATTAGAAGAATTTAAAAGAACACTTAAGGTACGAATTTAAAAAAAGGAACAAGAATGTCAATAAAAAGAAAAGAAAAGAAAAAGATAATTATGTTTATTACAAGTCCTAATTTCTTAACATTATTTATAATTTATATATATTATTCTTTAGTATCATTTTGCATTTTATTATCCAGCGATAGCTGCGTTTCAGATGGTATAACTTTAAAAGCAGTAAATTGTTCTCCTTCTAAAATAGTTTCCATTTTAGGAACACTCTCTAATAGAGATGGCTTCTTTCTAGTAGATGTAAGTGTATCTTCCATATCTATAAATACATCCTTATTCTTTAGGTACGAAATAACTATCGAGTCGTTATCATTGTCGTAGTCACACGGAATTTCATTTTCGCTTTGAAGATTTATGTCTATCATTTGCCGTTCGTCTTGTGAGTCAGATTCCTGGAGCTGCGGATGTGACATCTCATTCCTATCTTTGCTTGTAGACGGTATGTCATCAGGCTGAATAATGTTAACAGCTATATAGTTTCTGATATTTCTTTCTGTAGCATTGTTCTTTTTATTTATAAGTAACTCTTTGGAACTAAGGTTACTAACACCGCTTGAATCTACAATTACGAACATTTGTTCTTTTTCGTTATTTGCACTTGTATTATAATTTTGAACCGGTTCGTATTGCAATCCGATGTCATCTTCACTGGAAAGAATATAGGACTTAAATGTCTTGTAGTACTTTTTTATATTCAACGGTAAAGAGAGGAACCGACGGTGTTCTCTGGAAGTAATGAAATGGTTTGTGTTGAACTGCTTAATTTGGGTATTACATACGACCGTTTGATTAAATTATACCTGCTACATGTAACAGTTTGTGATTCCCTTTGTTCTCGAAGTGTTTGTTGTACTCTCATTAAGTTCACAATATGATCAGGTAATATTTGACCCGAGTAAAAATAGCTCAGTGCTGATTGAGTTAAATCTTTCGCTAAGCGAAATGTGAACATTTTAGTATAACAAAAAAACCAAAAAAATGATTCATACGTTGACCGCGTCGTAGATGGGCCATCATCAGATTTTGAAGAATCTTCGGTTTCTACTACTTTATCCTTTGTTACTTCTTTAGAACTCCTTTTTGTTATAAGTTCATTTTGAACATTTTCGTTCATATTATTGATAACTTATGAATATTTTATATAGTTGAACTTAAACTACTTTTTTATATATATTTCTTTAATATTGTTTTCGTTGATGACATATGCATTTAATTCTCCATATATTCAATATACTCTTTGCATTTAATATAGTGACAAACCATAATTTGTCATAAAACATAATTTTAGCTACAGATCTTCTTAGTATGCGTATCCAGCCAGTTTAATAAATTATATAAATGTAAAAATATTTGTGGATAAAAACAAAGAGTAAAATAAAACTATAATGAAATAGATAATACTAATTTAATACAGCAAGTTTACATTTACACATATTAAAATATCAACTAAGTCTAGATCAATAAAACGTGAAGTTATACTTCACCATAAAATACGAATTAATTTGGAAAGTTAGTAACATACCTGTAGTGTACTGATCTTTTTTAGTTACGAATTCTTAAAAGATATGCAGTAAACGGAGGTAGCGGGAAAATATTATAAAATAGGTACATCTTTAATAAATAAATAAATCCGACCTCATAATGTTATTTATATGATGACAATATTAGAAGTCATGCAGGTTTAGTGATGGTATTTGGGTTTACGAATTAAAATTATTTTCTTAGGCCATTCCAAAGTACCGGTCGACAAACATATAATTAAAAATAAGTTACTAGAACTGACATCGTTAGAAACTAATTTCCTATGTCTAGTTTGGTAGGTATTCGCTAGAAACTGCGAATTAAATGCACGGCCAACTCCCCACCCAAATTCTAAGCCCAGGATAATATCCATCCGATGACAAGTAACACGAAATAATAGGAGCTGCTAAGAGCTTAAATTTGAATCATTAGCTGTATCAAATGGATATCATTGTTGCTAAAACTTCTTAAAGTATCAATCGCCGGTAAACAGGAATGTCTTGTTCCTGGACTCTTGGTGCCGAGCGCAGCAGTTCAGCCAATGTGTACAAGTCATCACGAGGCCTATAGTTATTCTGACGCATCATACCATCTGACCGTTTCCTTGCTACCATAAACCGTTTCATCTTATTAGCGTATTGTCTTTTGCGGCGAGCCTCCTCATACCTCTGAGCAAGTTCGTTGGGACCAACTTGGTATAAATCTGGATATCCGCGTGCAATACGATTTTGTTCCGAGAAATAGGAGTGATGCGGATATTCTCGTTCACGGGGCGCTAAAACCACTGGCTCGTTATACCAAATGTCACCATTTTCATCAACTTCAGGTTGGTCTTCGTCTGTGTTAACTTGCCCGTAGTAACGGTCAGCAGCCCATTGGTTGGCATTCCATTCTTGCTTTCTACGTTCTTGGGCTTCCCACAAATTCAACAGGGCGCGGACATCAGCGGCGCTGAGTTCAGAGTCACGTTTGCGACGTTCTGAGATGGGCCTAAGAAACGAAACACTTGGTAAGCATTTAAATATGAAGTCGAATAGGTACAATGAAATGACGGATTCTGGTTTTAGTTTAACCTGAAGTTCTTTTTACTTCCGCCGGAGTTTTTGGTAACAGATTTAGCGGAGGCAGCGGCTCCGCTCACTTTGGTGCCGCTGCCGCGTTTGCGTCGGTGGCCATCATGTTCGTGACTCACCTCCACCGGAGATAGTGCGTCGTGATCATCAGGCCTAAAAATAACAAGTGAAATTAGACTGACGTTATTTTAGATCGGTAATAATAGCTGGCAATATATTCTATGATACTCACTTGAGGTTTTTCTTGCCCGACCCGGATTTGGTGGCAACTTTGGTAGCAGCCCCAGCTCCTCCGACCTTAGTGCCGCTCCCGCGCTTACGCCTGCGGGAATCGTACCCCGTGGACAGGCCTTCCATAGCTGGCGGCTCGCCATACAGCTCGGGTCGCATGATAAGATTGTCCAGTTCGCCATTTGATTGAGGTGAATCGAATCTTTGGTCTACTGCTTGTTCGTAACCTTCTGAATTACCTGAGAAAAATTATGAAATATTGTACACAAGTATACCCACGCTATTTAAAAATATAAGTCGTCTTGAATAAGATTTATCAACATAGAAGTACATAGATTACCTTTACTTACACAATAACTTCTACACATTACATACATATAAAGAAAAATGTTTTGTTCAAGACTTTTACCTATAAATTGCACCACGTCAACGAGATTTTTTTTTATTAGCTCGATAGTTTAATTCAAGAATTTATTGTTGCTTGAGGCTGTGTCTTTTTGTATAAAGATTGGCTTGGTTTACCTAGATATAAAAATGTTTAAATCGCTTTAATTCATAGAACATAAATTAATGACTACTTTAATATTTCATAATTACCTTCTTCACTCAGAGCAAGTGGATATGGCTCCAAATCATTCTTGTCGCTCTTGTTTAGAAAAAGTGATTGCGTGTCGTCCTTGGTTTGATCCCAATTCTCTGGTAGTTCCCCAATAGCGCCGCCATCTGAAAGTGAATAAACTGATACAGAATCATTAAAAAGGACATAGCTTACTATTCCGGGATTTAAGTGACATCCAATTTATGCAAATATTTAATATATTTGTACTTATTTCATAAATTACATTTAAATTATGATTGTAATAAAATTGAAGGTATTTTGAAGAAAGGTCATGTAAAAAGCACTTTCAATATGCGTGTATGTATGAAGAGACTAATGAAAGTTGATGAAGCGAAAAATATTTTTCAGGATTGTAGCAGGTGGACATCCATCGTCTCTGCCTACCCCTGCCCCAATGGGAAACATGTAGGTACGTTGTACATTCAAATTATTTAAAATAACCTGTGAATATACCTTAACTTAAATTCTCCTTTTTGAAATTTTGATAAAAGTTATGTAATCGAAAAGTTGAGGGTAAGCGTATATATTAATGTTATACAAGCTAAAGTAGGTACCGGCGCGGCACGAGCATGCTGAACATCAACGAAGGAATGAGAGCCAATGGTGTCGATCGATTATATTTGAGATTTTTGATAACTAATAAAAATAATTTTCATATATGGATAAATAAATGGAGAATAGACTAACATAGTTGCTAACGGGTAGCTGGCCGCGAAGGCTGGCATTGCCACGCTGCACGGCAATACTTATTTGTTGTGCAAAATATGAGCTAGCCTTCTGATCATGGGTAGTGACAAAGAGTTTCTTACATATGTCTTTAAACAAACTCTTTATCAACAGAACCCATGGGCCTAATGTGGTGTTGAACCAAATGGCACAAATATGTAATCCCTTCCTAAGGCTTCATATTAGCGCCGTTTGACGTCTTCAGCTCAAGCGGCGGCGTTGCCAGCCCCTGACTCGCTCATTGGGAGATGTGACGGGGCCAGTAGGGCCGCCCTACCTTTCAAGGGACGAGTGACATTCCGTCCCGTCTTTTGCCATCGTCACGCACCAGACCATTCAGTTTTAGAATGGAACGTACGCCGATTAATTGGATTGAATAAAACTTCATATCAGCATTGTATATCGTGGAACCCATATATGCGAGTACGACTCGCATTTTCTTCTTTTGTTGGGGTAAGCAGTTGCGAGCTTATTATTTCAATTAAAACAAATAGTTATGGTGCGGCGTTACAGATATAGGCAGTTATAGGCAGATATGGCGATGGGCTTAATGCGTTATTTGTAATGCGACATTGTTTATCATGTTAAAAATTATATACTAACTAATGTGGCTATTGAATACCGGTATTTTTTTAACGCTTTAATAAAATTTATTCGGCCATACTCTAAAGCTTGCAGGTGACGCCGCAGGGTTGGAACAAGGCTTTAAATACATTTGTGTTATATAATCCATATGACATTCTTCAATTGCCATTTCCTTGTTTCATCATGGTATGTTATTGGGATATATAGTAGGCGTATTGAATACGAATTCGAATTTGATTTTTTCAAATTTAATAACGCCTGTCAACTTCCAATTTAACCCTTTAACTGTACGATAAAGCGGTACAAAATAAGACCGTTATACCATGATACATCATTATTGAAAGGCATACACGAATAATAACACTCATTATTCTTTAAATAGACCATTAAGCATGAAAGGTCACAGTTAACACCGGGTGAAAAGTGGACCCACGCAACCAGCGCAGACGGGACACCTGTTGCTAAATATAGAGCGCAGCCCGGCCCCCGCAAAACGCCGACATCGATCGATACACCTACAAAACAACAATGACGCGCTACCAACAAATCTCGTCCTGAATAATAATATTATTTTCAAAAACAACTTGATCTTATCTGATAACTGCTGTTAGCGTGTACTTTGTAAAAAAATGAACATTAATTCACACATTTCTCTAGCGTATTAGGTACTAACTACTAACATATCCCAAACATATGCTAACAACACAAATATGATGGAAAATTATTAAAAAAACCTTATGAGATAAGTTTTGATGAAATGTTATTGAATTTAAAATGCATAGAAGATATAGATAGGAAAACGGAAGTTCGGTATTTTGTTTCCATTGAGATAGACGTTTGAGGCTCTTTATACCAAGGATTACTTCTTAGTTTTCGGACTTCTATATAAATACTATTTAAAATTTTTAGATTCTAGTTTTAGTAAACAAATTCTATTGTCCATCAATTCAGACTAGCCGTCTGTGGAATAAAAAATAAATAATAATTCTCACCTTTGTTGTTAGAAGGCGTCGGTATTGCGTCACATACGACGAGTACCGCGAAAATCGCGGTTATAAGATATAATAACATGATTAAACGCCAGATGGCAAACAATTAGAGTAATAATTTGTTTAAGATCAACAGGAGGACACCGGATTCGATGATGAGGATGCCACACGCAGAGAGCGAATGCCGTTTATCACAGACGAAGCTGTAGAGAAAACCACTCCTGTCGATAAATTCGCGACCTGCGCAGTTTATCCACGACAGGGACGAACCCATAAACAGTCAGTTTATGCATTGAATATTCTTTGATACTTAGATTAGATAACACATTATTGCTCACAAAATTAATAATTACTGGTTGGCAAAACAACAGGCGGCCTTATCGCTATAAGCGATCTCTTCCAGGCATCTGGCGATGTAGGTGGCGAGGAAGAAATGTAGGACTGTACTATTTTAATATATTCACATACTTACACTAATTTATAAATTTAATACAAATCCAGGCACATTTTTAGAATACCAATATATGAAATTATGTAAATAAATAAGTATATATTATCATTATATGTGCCAAGCATATATTACAATAGATAAATAAGACAATGTTATTATATTACAAATATTTATTTAAAGCAAATATAGATAATGTTTTGGACTCTGACAGTAAGGGGCAATGCATTTCATAGTTTGACAGTCTGCGCTGTAAAAGAGTTATCATATAAGGATGAATTGTTTGCAAGTGTTAGGAGTTTACGATACGTATCTGAGCGCAATTTATGAGAATTAAATACTAAGTAGTATATTCGTGTCTGGTTATATTCTACTCTGGAATCAGCGACTAAAATGATGCTTAATCGACAGTTTGCGAATTGTTGGCTGGAAATTATGTTAAGTCCCGGTTTGCACATTTTCACCCTGCGAAAGCGTGGTACTTAGAACAATATCACTGCGCATTACTACTGTATTGTGGTACCCGCTACTATATTAGAAAAGTATTTGAAAAGAAGATTATTGTCAGTTGCGTATGTTCCGTGTACATTTAACCAGGTGGTAGGGCGTTTGCCCGACTGGATGGCTACCACCCCTGGTCTAAAATATGTTGCCATAACAACCTTGAGTTACATTAGTGACCAGGTTCCAGTCTCCCTTAAGAGAGCAGCAGCGCATTTGTAGCACCTTTGGTGTGGCAGATGTCCATAGGCGATGGTTACCGATTTCCATCATGTGGGCCGTCTGTATGTTTGCTGAACTCCTGCAATAAAAAAAAGAAAAAAAAAACATATTTTATCTTCCAAGACTTAGAGGCGAGAGAGGCAGGCGGCCCGGTGACATAGATAGGAAGCGGTCAGCCACCAACCGTATAAAAGCCTATTTGCCCATAGATCACCATTTTTTTGTTTAAAGTGCGCCGAATCAATTGTCTGTGCTTTAATTTTAATATTAATGTATTTCTAGTGTTGACATATTCTTTTACACCTGACCTTAGAACTTTACCACATTGTTGTATTTGCAAATTTTTTAACTTGTTTACTAGTACCTGTACACATTTCAAATAGGTCCCTGTATTACGTCTGCTGACGTCTGACTTTACATTCACACCCACACAAAAGTTTTGATAATTATGTATTATTATAATATTCAATTTCAGTCTAAAATATCCAATGATTACATTTTACTCATTATAATATCAAAAATTACAAAAATTAATAATTTGTTTTTAGCTGCTAACCGTTGTGTTGGAATGTTTACTATAAGTAGTTACCTATTAAAGTCATTTTTAAACATGTATTTTTACTATTTTAAACTATGGTGTAAATTCGCAGCGAGTCTGTTCTACGCGAAATAAGGACATAAAATGTGCTTTATTGCGTGGAAAATGAGATCAGACAGGCGTCGACAGTTATTAATTACAATACATTAAACATGTTTCCAGCTTTCCTCGCAGCGCTGAGCACTGGCACTCAAGGTTATTTTTCCCGACCTATAATTTCAATCTATTTGACGCACTTCACTTGATTGCGTCTACGTCTACTCAAGCTAATTGAATAGGTACGCATCGGACCCAAATCAAACATCAATGTTGTAGCCTAGGGGGTATGTACATATATGTATATTTAGCCCATTTATAGAACTACTTCGGCACTCGGAAACCGCTCGTCAACAGCCAATCGCAAAACAATACTGGTCGTAGGCTACCGTACCATAAATTTAAATGTTCCATGATTAGAACATTTTTCAGCCAATACAAAGTAACCATCTTTACATAAAACAAGATCGCTTTTCGCACAAATCACAAATTACAGAATCATTTGAATCATCTGTCGATCAGTGAAAGCCGCATCGATATCGGCCCGGTAGTTTTTACGTGAAACCAAACAAACAAGACAAGAAATCTAAAGAGAATTGCATCGAGTTCTCCATCATTTAGATAGTGTATTCGAGTTGTCTTGTTTAAATGGCTGCAATGTACGGACATGGCATGTTTAGAATATTATAATATTATGGATAAAAAAAGATGATATGCGTCCCGGGGCGCCCGACACAAGTGATAACTTAAACTAATCTAACGTGAGAGAAAAGAAAGCCAGACAGACTGGCGCCATAACGAGTTACGTAACGCAGCGGTTTATCATCCCATAAGAAGTTATCACTTTAAAAACCTAATTAAGATTTTTATGTAAGTAAAATAGAATCACTTTTCAGGGTTTGAACTGCGGGGTATAAAATCAAGTGTAAGTCAAAAATTACTTTATTTCCTATTCTATGTATACCACCCCTAAGGCGTGTAAGACTTTCTTTTGCCTTTCACATTGAGGCTACAATACTAGGTTACAACTACTTAATAGTAAATGAGGCATGAAAAGTATTTGGTCGAGTTACTTCGGATCCTTAGTACGTTAATGGCCAGTTGCTATTCTGACTAACCTTTCACTTGCTTTACGAACGGTTTAACATAAGCTCTATACAAGTGATGTTAAATTTCTACAGATCGTAAGGCAAGTGAATGAATAGAGACATAGGAACTGGCCATAAAACATACAGATCGAGTGCCGGTGCGGTACATGCTCGCCGGGAGAACATACACAATGGACGGACTAACAAGACTAATTTAGTCGTTCAGTTAGTTTAACAACACAAAAGGCTCAGGCAATGAAACGTTCTCCAACACTCGACGTCCTGCAAATAGTCATCTACGTATCGACTACCTTCCATTTGCAACTTTGACATGCTTTATGATTTCCTTTCACTTGAATAACTATTATAGCATTACGATTTTAGCATTAAATCCCGGTTGCAGTTGGAAATATAAATATAAACTATCTCCTATGTAACTCCTATGTGACTGTGTAACAAATCGCTGCCAGATGGGAGCGTGCCCAAAAGGCTGGCTGCATTGCCGCGTTGTATGGCGATGCTTATTTGCTGGGCGAAATATGAGCCAGCCTTCTGATAATATTCTGTAGAGTTTTTTCTTCTGTGAAGGTGACGTTACTGCTTGCCACTAACGGAAGACCAGCGTTGGTTGTTATCAACCAGCATTTGCTGAGTTAGGGCCTGTTTCCCCCAGGGGGTGCCGCCCTGGACTCCCCTCCGTCCAGGAAGCGGTACAAGGGGATGCGTCTCCGGGGCCCCGAGCGGCCACTGTCACATTCCCCCCTTCACTCCGTGACAGTGGTGTCCCACCTTTCCGCCTCCTCATCCTAAAAGCTTTCCAAACCTCCTCCCAAAACACTCTTCCCTTCCGAAGTTAGGTGGCCTCCCCCGACTCCGACCGCTGACGCTGCTGTAAGCGCGAGGCGGCGGGGAAAAGCGGAGGAAGGAGAGGGAGGGGTGATGGCGCAGGAGCAATCCTCGCAGCCTCCCATGAGCCATGAGCCAGCCGCGCATGATCCCCCGCGCGGCTGACGATGCGACAACGCATTTCCTCATGTAAAAAAAAGGGCCTGTTTAGAGTTAGTTAGCTTTTGGCTTTTATTAAACTGCTTATGAATAATTTTATAATTTTCAATAACTCTAAATAAACATTATTTTCTTTCTTTCGTTGGCTTAGCGACCCAAAATGTTTCTCGGCTTTCGAAAAGAGAACACGCCACCTTTTTTTGTCCTGGGCTGTTATTTGCCAATTATGGGCTTTAAGCTCACACAGCTTAGCCACTCTGTCCTTTTACCGGTATTTAGGGCAACCGACAGGATGTCGGCCATCTGATCATATGTATATATTTATATGAAAGACTTTTTTCGTTTCGATCCTTTCCCATTCGTTCTACGTGACCGAGCCAGAAGAGGCGGTGGGATTTAATCTCTTCTATAGTGCTAGGCTCGACTACGAGATTTTCGATTTCAGGGTTGTTCTAACCCTCCAGTTAGCATCCTGTCCTTGGTGGGACCAAAATTAAATACAAATAAACAATTAATTTGTATGACAATTTTTTTGCTCGAATACGCCAGACCAGTGGTTCCCATCTCCTATGAACATTTGCAACAACAAAGGTGCTACCAATACATTCTAGACCAGGGGTGATAACCATCCAGAGGGGCAGATTCCCCCCTACCACCTGGCTGTAGGTTGTTTTGTCGTGTCTTAAGATAGGCCACCCAGCCTCAGGAATTGATATTCTTTCTCCATTCCTAAACGGATACGCACATTTTGTTATTCTTACACTAACCTATTGTTTCTTAATGGCTTTTATGTCGTGACCCACGATTACACCAGTCTTGCGACCCCTTCACGAGGAATTATAATAATGTTTTAATTAATAGTTTATTTATAAGTATGTTTCACTACATTGAATCTATTCTATATGTGTTATTTTTAACTTTAACTTAATACCAAACGCTACCGCAAGGGCGGTGACTCAGGTTGAGACACGATGCTATGAACAATAAACTGTTTTTATCTTATATCCGAACCAACGTCGAATTTGAAAACCTCGTGGCCGAGCCTAACATACTAGGAGAAATAAAATCTCACCGCCTCCGTGGGCTCGGTCACGTGAAACGGATGGGAGGGGATCGAAGCGTGAGGAGGGCCTATTGGGGACGATCGGATGGGCGACGTCCGGTCAGTCGCCCCAAGTACCGGTGGAGGGACAGAGTGGAGGCTGACCTGTGTGAGCTTCAAGCCCTTAACTGGCAAGAAATCGCGTAGGACAGGAACAGGTGGCGTGTTCTCGTTTCGGAGGCCAAGACACATTTTGGGTTGCTGAGCCATCGGAGTTAGTTATCTTATAGACGGATGGATATTATTTCAACGTGGCGCGACAATACTTATGGCTTAACCAGATATTTAAAGTTGTTTTAAATCAGGTCTTAACGCGGTAACAATGCTTCAACTAGCTTGCTGTTAAAGATGTGTACATTGTATCTATATGGGAAGCAGTTCAGTACCTACCATTCCGCCTGCCTATAGACAAATGTTTTTATAAATTATTGGATAAAAGTTATAACGTAGTTATCATAATAGTGCGTATCTCAAACAACGGATCTGTATGGTAATCCGAGGAAACGTAGCCAGCCTTCTGGGCATCCCATACACATAGAAGACGGTGTTCTATTCTCTCTCTCGAGTGTTCTATTAATAATCTTAAGGGAGTATACGTTAAATACGATATAAATACGTAGTTTTCTTTTATTGTATTAATTTATGTCTCAGTTTATATAATGACGTAGCGACTTCTGGTGAATGGCAGAAATGTACTATTATGGAACAATTCTAGGTTTCACAACTAGCCATCAAAACTACAACATTGAAAGCTGGTTTTTTATTGAAAAATAACATACGTAAGATTTTCAATGATATCTCTTGTTTCTATAAATACTACTAAAATTTCGAGTAACAGAAAAATAACACGTGGCGCCATCTAGGCGATTAGCTTGTTAGAGTTATGTTCCACGTTGGGAGATTGTCATTCCTAGTAAATAATAGATCTTTGGAATCGTCAAAATAAAACAAATCAGTGAAAATTGTACCTTTAATTAATAGAAATAACGTCTATAAATATCTACACTATTGCTTGTATTATTACTAAGGCTATTTTGTAACTTTCAGTTTGCATTTGAACAAGGCTTGTCTGCACATAGATAACTACCAACTGCAGAGAAGTAAACCAGTACATCATTTTATTAAACATAGTACGGGTAAAACTTAAATGCTTCCATGAAGTTCGTACACATCATTGCGCAAAATACCATTATAAGTACTAACAAGAACAGAACGTGTAAATTTATCGCTATATTCTTGGAGCTGGTATTTAGCATTGTGCAAATTAGTAATGTTAATTAACAAATATTATACAATATGGTTCAGAAGACACAATATATAAATAAAAATTACATAATTATGAGTCTATAATTACATATAATTAGAAAGAATAGCGTCTGCATGGGTCTCTTGCAATCCGTCACCTACCACTAGTAGCAGCTAATAGCTTTGATTTTAGAAATTTCAGACCTTATTTTGCACACAACTTAATATAAAGGCTAAAGTCGCAGTCGATTTTCGGACTAAATTCCGTCGATTTAAATATTAAACACATAATATTTAATTATTAAAAAAAAAAAAAAAAAAAAAAAAAAAAAAAAAAAAAAAAAAAAAAAAAAAAAAAAAAAAAAAAAAAAAAAAAAAAAAAAAAAAAAATAATATTAAATAAAATTCTGTTACCCTAAACCTATTATAAACAGGTCTCGAAATAAATATAATATATTTTCAATAACTAAGACTTGGTTTTTTAGGTTAACATACAATTTTTTTGGGTATTTTCCGGCTCTTGGGAAAATGGCTACGGAACCCTAAACATAAATATTTTGTAAATAATTGTCACAACGCAATCCTTTAGCCAATAACTTACTTAGATAATTTACTAGACTTTATTTAGTGTAAACAGTTTCATAAAAAATACACTATATTGTCTCGGCTCGTTAACGAAACGAGTATTTACGATAGTGCCTTATATATTAAACTTAACACATTAATAAATAAAGTAATAATAGCTCTTTAGTTAAAAATAAGTCTGCATATCTATTTATATATATTCGAATCTATAGCGTAGAGGTAAGGTGTACAATCTTCATATAAAAAAAATCTGTTTAAAGGAATTAAGCTTTAGCCACTTTTGTAGCCAGAGCGTAAACAAATCAGCGCACTTCACTACGTCTTTTGTTTCTTAGTGGCGTGAAGTTAGAAGGATAGTTTATGTGCTAGGAAGGCGACCATACAAGAACATATAAATAATTCATACATTTCCATGGTTAAATTTAAGATAAGGTGACCAACTATTTTTTGTTCTAAAAGAGTACACTTTGCAAGTATTTTGTAGGTGAAAAAAAAAGAAAAACGATAAAAACTTTATTGTTTCTTTTAAAATATACTTTTCTTCGCAGTGGATTTTTTTGCTAAATGAGGATCTTTGTCTAATCATATAGCCACATCCGAACAACTTTCATTTTGCATATTAAATTTGACTGTTAAGAAGGCAGATAAAGTTTTTACAGAAAGTTGCGACTTCTTACTGCGCCAATAATCATTCCCTAGTGAAAATACCGTTTCAACAGCAGCATTAGTGCCTGAACATAAGGAAAATTCTACTATTTCTATTATAATTTTAAATATTTAATTAATATACAAATGAATACTTACAGAGTACAGGGTTTGAAAAGAGTACGGTTCGCAAAAAAAGAGTAAAAAACTTCACCTTATTTCAGATGTTATAAGCCGCATTTCTAATAAATAAGGTCGGCAACTCAGCATCAAGCTGTGCTCGAATTTCCTACACAGCGCTGATTTTCAGTGCCAAACCCGCCTGTTTAACATTTGACCCATCGTGGATACCTAATTTAAATAATAACATATTCAAATAATACTTAATGATATACATTCATAAGGTAAAAGAAAAATATACCAATATAGGAACATAAAACAGATATGACAACCAGTTATAAGAAACAAGTGAATAAGTTTGAAAACTCATTTCGATAATAAAAAATGACATTATATATATTCTATCATACAAATGAATAGAGAAGATATAGAAGTAAACAGAACTAACTACAGTACCAGTGCAGTAATTAAAAAGCTCAAGCAACCCACAGCCAGGTGGTAGGGTTTTTGTCAGTTTTGATGGCTACCACCTCTGGTCGAGAGTATGCTGCCATAAAAAGCCTTGAGTTATATTTATTAGGCATTAGTGGCCAGGTTCCTGTCTCCGTCTAGGGAGCGCCGGCAGCACATTTAGTGTTACAAATATCCACAGACGATGGTAACCTCTTTCCATCAGGTGACTCGTCTGTCTGCTGAACTCAGGTAATAAAAAATCTTATTACTATAAACTTGAAATAAATAAGTAACATTAATCAATTCTATGGAAAAGCTTTCAAATCTCTGGGAAGATTAAGCATCATTCAGGTGAACAGATATAGACAGAATTTTGAACAGCAACCACCCATTTGGTTGATTTTGTGCCACCATCAGACATTTTTCAGTTCAGCTTTAAACAAGATTGTACTCCTTATTTCTAGCCTTTATATTCGAATTTCAATATGGCCACAAGTTTGAGACAAATTTTGAAAGAAAAATTATAACAGTAATGAAATAATTGTTTTGCTAATATCATCACAGGTGTACAAATTTAAAATCTAGCAACTGCTTCCCAAGTAATTTCACTACATATCACAAAAAAACCATGAATTATTTTGCTTTCATTCATGAATGCTTATTGAAAGCATTACTATATTTTAAACTACTCTTAACATCAATTTAAAAAATAATGTGTTGCTAGATTTTAACAGTGTACTTCTTAAATATCACAAAATAATAATCATGGAAGAAGTACTAGAACTGAAAAGCACTTATAATAATGTTCTTAAATTCTACATTTCTATCAGGCAACATAAGCCTTTATTCCTTGCATTTTGATATAGAAAAACAGTTCAAATTTCTAACAAAATTTTAAACCAATTTTATAAAATCAAACTCAGTAAAAAACTTGAGCACATAAAATAATAAAATTTACAATTTAATTAAATTCACGATTTGAGTGATGTGGTTTAAAAAATCAATTTAAATAGTATGATGTTGGTTTAAAGTCTAATGGTGTTATGCTTGTCAAAAAGAGGAGATTTGTAACAAACATCAAGGGTTTTTGTTGCCCCTGCTACAATTGGAATAACATTAGTGACTATTACACATATATAATTAAGATTTTAAAGCATTTTTGAGATGCAACATATCGACGGGTGCAAAATAAAGAAAGTTATCTACAAAATGATGATTTTTAGTTTATTGTACAAACATTTTATACAACAATTCTTTACAATATGACATTATTTGTTTTGCATATATCACATTATTTCAATAAATTTTCGTACGTAAAAAAAGCCAGCTACGTATGTTCTTTCAAATACTACGAAGTTAATACGACCATCTTTTCGCTCTCCTGTAAAGTAGCTATTTTGCAGATATCTCTTTTTACTTTGCACCCGTCGATATACACTAATGCAGCTAATCATTAATGGCATTGTTCTGTAACACTAGTTGCATGTGATCACAGTCAGTAAGACTAATATTATCCCAAATATAGCAGGGACATCAGAGTTACGTGTTTTATTGAGCTATTGAGATTCCTAGTCATACTTCTCCCATAATCCTAACATAAACATTATATACTATTTGCTTAAAACCTACATAGTTCATTGTATTCTATGTGAAGAAAAATTTCAAGCATTCTGAAAATATCATAAAACAATCTAAATATTTCTTTTCATTTTCTGGTAACGTTTGAACATTTATAATTCATTCCTCAGAGTATGCCTGTGAATACCAAAATATTGTTATATTAATTTTATAATTTTGGGCCAAACATCATACTGAATTAGGCGTTGGCGCAGAGCTTGATTTCGGGTCAAATAATAATAATTCAGCAATTAAACACACGCAAACACATATATACATTTCAGACTAAGCAAATTATGGGCCATGGACAGAGGCTGATATTAGACACCCAGACCAAATTAATGCTAAGTTGATTAATAAATTTCCATACCAGGAATGAATAGACTTCTGTTGATAATTAAAAGTGGTCATAACATAAGTACAGACTATAAAATATTCAGCATTTTCAGTATTGCATGTCTATTTATTTAATGTGAATTATTAAAGATAAATTCAACAAAAATATTTAAGTTTTAAAAGATTAATATAATGACAACTATTTGCACACAGATCTGTTGTTGAGTTGTACTAAGTAAGAAAATTTGAAAACAGTCAGATGAATTTATACTATTATTTGTTACTTTGAAAATCTCTATTATGCTTATGTATGATAGTTTGATAATGTTATCAAATTATATTAGAAAAAACCCTAGATATATTAACAGGTATATACTAAATATTTATGTTTCTGTATCACTTGTTATTTTTGTAACATTGTTCAGCAAACAAGGCTATCTTAACTTTTACAACATGAACATGATTTCTTATATGATTTATCAAGAATGAATTCAACTAAAATATACATAAATTATATGTGTGTACTAAAGTAGTAAGTATATTTTTATCCCAGTTTACAATATTGGCATAAATAAGAATTACAACTGTACTACTCGAAAGAGTGAATGAATTGTCCTACTAGAAAAACAAATTACAGAGAAAAATATTTATAATTAAGAATAGACAATTTCATAACTAAAAGTAATTGGTGTTAATTTTTAAAACTTATTACTTTGCTATTAAGCAATAGCAGTCTTGAACAAGATATTAAATTATAAATAAATGGAGCAATACCAAACTTGTTATTGTTATCAAAATGTCATCATTTTTTCCTAGACTTTTTAACTGTCCTGTTCTTATTACTTTTCTTTCTTTTCTTACTAGGCTCACTATCTGAGCTGGAACTTGTAGAGCTACTAGAATCAGAACTAGATGATGAGCTTGTACTGCTGCTAGAATCACTACTGCTACTACTTGAAGTGGAATATTTTCTTCTTTTTCTACTAGATATTTTCTTTTTTCTATTTTTATTACATGTACTAGAGTCACTTGAAGAACTGCTCGATGAGTCACTATTAGAAGATGAAGATTCTGATTTGCGTCTTTTCCTATTTTTGTTTTTTGGGACTATCTTCTTAGATTCTTTACAGCTGTTCTTAGACTTGTTCTCCTTGGTCGGAGGAGTTGGAGTTCTTGGTTCTATATGATTATGAACAGGTTTTGTTTCTTTTTTGTCTTTATATCTCTTATCATTCTCATTATTACTTTTGTGACTTCTATCTTTTTGAGATCTTGGGTGTTTCGTTTCACCCACATTTTGTTTTTTGGTATCTGATTGAGTCAAATTATGTGATGTAGAATTTTTGACAGGCGAGTCCTTTCTTGATTTATAAGATTCTCTGTTACCTTTTGAACTATTATTTCTATGATGACTGTCTTTATCAGAGTATTTTGAATGATTTTTATCATGTTTGTTTTTTGATGAATCCATTTTGGAATCTGATTTTGATGATTCTCGGTTATGACTGTCCAATTTAGATCTACTCCTGCTTCTTTTTCGCTCTCTGTGCCTCGATTCATTTTTATTTCTATCAATTTGTGAATTCTTTTCATTTCGCCGATGTCTCTCTTGGTCTCTATAAGCAGATCTATCATTATTTTTATCCCTGTTTTCTGACCTTTTATGATTTTTATCTTCTTTAGTATTATGATGATTTTTGTGATTATTATGTTCCCGGTCTCTGCTTCTGGAATGTTTTGACCTTTCAAGTATATGATCATCTTGAGATTTTTCATCACCATAATGCTGTATACCTTTTCCTTTTCCTAACCATCTCATTTTAGATACCGACTGTGAGAAGTCCACATGAATTCTCCTGTCATCAATTAACACATTATCCATTTTAAAATAGGCATCTTCACATGATTTTTTATCACCAAACTCTATAAAAGCATACTGCAAAGAATTTCCTGTTTTCTTGTCCCGAATTACTTCACATCCAACTATTTTTCCAAATCTACTGAATATTATTTCTAAGTCTTCATCAGTTGTAACAGGGTTTAGTTTACAAACAAACAAAACATTTTCTGGAGGAGCAATATCAGCATCTGGTAAATCACCTACAATCTCTAAGATAGTAGCTCTAGCCTTGGCTTCTTTCTCTTCTATCAATTCTTGAATTTCAGCCGCACTTTTTCCTTGAGTCTCATCTATTTCTTCGTCTGGAGCTATTCTACCACCTTTTAGTCTCTCAGGGTTAGGTGAAGGAGATCTGGAGGGGGCTCTAAGACCAGGTGGGTCATTAAAAGGATCTTCTAGCACTACAGTATGTGTGATCCTCACATCCCTGTATGGACGGTGAGATTCATCACAAATAACATCATTTAACTTTCTCAACACATCGTGACCTTCAGTCACTTCACCTATAACACAGTGCACTCCATCCAGCGAGTCCAAATCAGGGGCAAGGGTGAAGAAGAACTGAGAACCAACCATCACTTCGTCGGTACACACCATTGACAACAAACCGGCGTTTGCATGGCGAATTTTTGGCATCTTTTCACCAGAAAAGAATCTTTTTTCCGGACCCTCTAGAATACCAAATATCGACTGTCCTCCAGACCCTTCGCCTGTAGGATCTCCAGTTTGAGCAATAAAGCCACTTCTTATTGAGTGAAACAAGTTAAAATTGTAGTATTTCATCTTGCACAATTTCAGGAAATTTAAACATGTTACAGGTCGCTGATCCAGGTACAAATCGACTGTTATGTCACCTAAAGTAGTTTCTATTACAACAGCCATGATTTAACTTACTTATTTATTGATGAAAAGTAGTAAATTGACCATTTCTTAAAGAAAATAAGGCAAGTTAGCTTTGTATAAATTTGACACATCACACAACGTTGACAATCTGATTGACAATTACGCATAACCTCACTCGTAGATTGTTTAACACCGCGTACACATTAAGCCAACTAAGATCAAAAAACCTTCTTTCGTACTCTTGCGACGAAATGTCCGCTTTGAGCCAAAGAACCCTTTCGTTGGCACAGGTATTTGTAATAATTTTATAAAAATATTTGCATATCGACTGTTAAAAGTACAGTCTGTCTATTAAATCGTGAAAATAAATGATGGCGCTGCTGTCGTGCATGTAGCAACTCTTATAGTGTGACAAAACGATTTTGATACTAATAGTTCTTTAAGTAACATAATATGTATGAGGTAATAATAATATTAATTAATTACGGCCAGAAAGATCCGTCGTTATCAAGGTTAAGCAACGTTTGCCGTGGTTGGTCTTGGATGGGTGGCCATAACATCTTCCGGGGTCGCGGGTTAAGCTCGCGCAAATAACGTGACCCCGGCGCTAGGCGGAAAGAAGGCTCCCATGGGGTTTTAGTGGGTATACCGGCGCCGGCCGTATTGAATCGGCGTCGGGGAGCCCCACACACCGGCCGCGCATGATCCCCCGCGCGGATGACGGTGCGGTAACGCATTTCCCCATGTAAAAAAAAAAAAGGCCATAACATCTTGAGTTTCCTCCGTGCTTCAGAGAGCACGTTAAGCCATCGATCCCGGTTGTCATTTGGAACGGGTTTGTTACGGGTCGTAACGATTGTCAACGTGACTTACGAGTAGTCACAGTCCCAGTAGCCAAAAATCTCTGACGTTTGGTCTAACCATTGAACATCGTATAGCCTAGTTCTGGGTTGTGGAGGTCAGAAGGCAGTCGCTTCGTGTAAGATACTGATGTTTGGCCGAATCTGGTTAGATTGAATGCCGACCCCAACGTAGTTGAGACAAAGGCTAGGGAGTCCGTCGAAGTAAAATGAGTAAATAAATAAGATATTAGTTATAAATATACATATTTTTTTTACAGAACCAAAATAAAATTATTATAGTTAAAAAATAATTAATCATTTTCTCTCATCTGACCCATCATCAGATTCCAAATATTCAATATCAAGGAATATTTTATTGCCACTTTCATCAGCAACGCTGTCATCACTACAGCAGCTGCTATCATCATTGTTGCTATCATCGCCTATGCGAATAATTAATTCGTCTGTGCCTTGATACATATATACGCCTTGATATAGGCGTTGTCCTCGCTCGTAGTACTCTTTTTCCAGCGTCTCGACGTGATGATAGCAGTTTTTCCATATCTCAGGTGTGATGCTGTTGAAGGCCTCTTCAGTAAGCTGCTTCACGTCACATGACCCAACATTTCATGCTGTTACTTTTTGTTTCAGGTTAGCCCAAATAAACTCCATAGGAGTTAAATTACAGTGATACAGCGGAAGCCGTACCACTGTGTGATCATATTCTCCTAAAAGTTCATCAATGGCATAGATGGGGCTAGGTTCTATTATTATAACTTCAAGACTACAATCAAAGTCCAGGTCAGTTCTGGCGATCACCTGCAATTTTCTGAGCGTCAGTACCTGAAATATCAAAAGGTTCCATTGATTGTGCATCTCACGGTACCATTCAATAAATTTGGTATGCTAAATGTTGCCCTTTTAGACATACACACAAAAACATGAGAGCTAAAAACAAAAAACATTATCTCTTTTTGCACTGTGTAAAAGAACTGGATTTTTTGCCGAAGTGCACAAATATTAAAATCATCCATTTCTTTCTTTGGCCGGCCTTTCCTATGTCTCACGGGAGTTTCAAACTTTCCATAATTTCTAAGACCTTCGTTGACTATCCGCTTAACGGTACTCACCGATTTTCCTGAAAAAGAAGTAAAAATAGAATAAACGACATAAGTAGTAAAAAGGAATGTACATAAACGAATGGAATAATAACTTATTGACATGAAGCAATTCATTCAAATTCAGAATTGGTAGAAAAACTGAATGGACTGAGTTGTATCATCCCTATGTATCAAAAATTATGGTCGTACTTTAATTATCACCTACTTATAATGTCAATCTAACCTAAAAATCTGCAATGTAAACAATGCCTTTTTTCGCTCTCCAAACCGTAAATTCAGTAAATTTTAACTTCAGGCAGATTAAAAACAAACAATAACACGATTACATACCAGTTAAAAATGCTGTTCACCCATAAATATCGTCCAAATCACACAAAATTCGTCCAGTTTCGTACTAAGCTAAGCTAAGTATCGTTGGAAAACTTTGAAAATCACTACCCGCGTTCCACTCCTATTTACTTTACTCATTTTTTCAACCTTTCTGCGTAGTTTTGTCTTAATTTATTGTAGTTTAATAATAACAATAAATAATATAAAAGGAAATCTTTTCTGCAACTCAAACTCGATGACAGCATTGACAGCAGATGTACTGATATTTGGTGTTGCCAGACACATGATTATTTTTAGTTCCTCAAACATTAAGGTAACGACTTAATAGACACACTGTACTGTTATTTATAACTTCCAAGAAAGTCTGACTTAAAAGCCTAGTTACCAAGCCAAATACTGTAAAAAAACTTCCAGGAAAGGAAAAAAATGTAATACATAAAAGTTATAACCCATTTTACACAAAATTATTCGTTTGTTTCTAATATTCTTATAATTATTAGGTTAGAGAAACAATTCATTATTATAAGTGTAATAACCTTCTTACTGTTTTGCCATCTGTTGAAATATTAATGGACTATTTTTGAAACAAATTCTTCCAAAGTTAAAACATAATTACAACAGAGGGCAGTGCAGTAAATACCCGAAAAACAACTACAAATTTTGCATTGATTAAAATGTAATTTATCCTTTAATGAATGAATGGTTGGTTTCCTTAGTTTTGAAGAACATAAAATTTAAATAATCGAGGACATTATTACTATTATCCGTCTTGTTGTAGCACATAGTTCAAACTTCTGTCGTAACTACAGCGGTACAGCCACTATTACACTGCTCAACATCAGTGTAAAGTTTATTTTTAAGTTGAATAAGATTCAATTTAAAAAAATCATTTTTGATGGTATGAAATTAGATTTTTAATTAACCTATAGTAAAACTATGTAATCCGACGTTTCGGCCAACTTTCAGTAGCTGTGACCACGGAAAACAAAAATGTCAAGTATCAATGTTGGCTAGATATGTTGCTGAAGAGTTTCTTTCGCTGTTTCTTCTCATCAAGCTACAGCATGTTGCGAAGTGGTAGTAAAATGGATTAGGCTGGCTCCTATAGAGTTAATTATAATCATAAATAAAAATTAAAACTTAATAATTAAAATGAACATTTTTCGGTAGAGTAAAAAAATCCTTAACATTACTCATTGACACTTGATATTTTTGTTTTCCGTTAAATTCAAATCCAAGAATACCTCCCTAAACAATAGAGATTATAATTGTTTTTGAAAAATACTTATATTTGTTACAACTTAGGTTCCGACAAAAACAAATCCACCTGCATATCTGTCAAAACACATTTTATTACTTGTCGGTATTTGAACTAATTGTAATTCTTTTATGATCGTCTTCTTTTGTTTACTTATTTATTGGCATACGTTCCTAAAGAACAGCCTATTGTTCTCTTGTAATCGTTTAAGTCCGCTTGCGGCTGAATCATTAGCCAGGTGTTGCGGATTACGTCGACTAGAATACGAGCACATTTGTATTTGTGATGTATAAAATGACGGCCTGATGGAGAGAGGGTGCAATTGATCAAGGCGAGACGTGTGTATATTCGGGAATCTAATAGTGACGGACTTTGCGCGTTCTATTGAATTAGAACCTCCTGCATTACGTTTAGATTTGTTGTGTTCGGTTATGTTTGTACCTGTGTTATACGTATAATTCTAATATCTAAAGTCTATAATAACAGCAGTATTTTAATTCGAGTCCCACTAAACTCGTAACAATATATATAAACTAGGATATGCCCGCGACATCGTCCACGTTTGGCTTAAAATTCCCGCAGAATTCCCGGGACACAAAATACCGCACCATTTAAAATATATTATAAACCATCGTTTCAGTGAAAACTGTTCCGGAATAAGCCAATTTTTATACACCCAAGCAACTACAAACTGCTCCCAGGAAAATTCCCGTGGGATTCCCGGGATAAGAAAATCACTCATTTATTACATACAATTTGCTATCGATCAGTGAAAGTCACATTGGGATTCCAAACTTTTAATCCGGTTATTTCAAATAATTCCCAGCCAAATTTATTTCAATTTATAATTCGAAAATTATTTCAAGAATTTGCTGTCGGTCAGCGAAAACTGTATCGAAATCGGCCCAGTAGTGAATTCCGAACAAAAAGACAGACAAGAAATAAAAAAATGCATCGTGTTCTACGTAATTTATATAATGTATTCGTTTGTAGTTGTTTTTTAAACAGCATTTTTAGAGTTTTTTAATATTATAGACTTCATGAACAGAACAACGTCTTGACCTTCTGTTATAAAATGGCCGATGTAAAATTTTCCAATATCAATAATCCGAGGTGTCGGGCGCAGATCACGCAATACGCTGTGTACGTACTCACGTTTCTAGAAAATCTAATAAAGGCAGTTTTGCGCACCCTCTATCCGCCCTCAGTCCTAATAAAGTGAGTATTGAAAATTTACCAACCATTCTTCGAGGAATATAAGGTTAGACCAGCATAAATGACGATCTCACCTAAAATCAATTGCAGAATATGTAAAATACAACTTTAAACCGGTGATTTAAAGTTTAAAATGATGCGTAGCAATGCAACAGAGAGGTTTGAAATTTTGTTCACGGTAGGGACGAAGAGGTTACGTATCGAAGTAATAAAATAAAGCCCGCCGGATGGAAAATATGATACAAACAAAGAGCCACGCGCCATACTTATTATTTTTTAAATTAGTATTTTTCTTTTTTAAATACGAACCCGCACGGTTTGAAAATCAAGTATGTGCCAAGTATTTATAAATATTCTGTTTTTGAACAAAGAACAGGTAATATTAATTTCATTTTTGGCGGGAACTGAAAGGGGTCGTTGTGCTGTGCAGTTTTTTTAATTGTGTATAATTAGTCTAAAATGAACAACACTTGTAGAATATTGAAAGTTTTTGAGTAGTAAAAGTATACCTACTACTCAAATGTGGCCTTTCAACTTTTTACAAGAACTCCGTTGAATGGCGTCGATTGTAGCCTATAATAAAACTGCGCTACTAGGTACACGAAGACTTATACGTCAGATTTGGCTGTATGGATTAAGATTCCTTTGCGAATTCTGCTACTACCTACTACTAATTTCAAACGGACTCAAGGGCAGATGAAGCAAGTGGTTGTGTATCGAATCGCTTAATTATCTACCCCACGGAAAATAGGCGTGATTATCCAATGAATAATTTAAATAAGTCTTATATATATAAAAATGAATGTTTGTCCGTATGTACTTTATAGAATCGTAAACTATACATTTGATCTTTAGCAAAGTTGTTGCGCATGAGCCAAAGAAGGTTTTTGAGTTGGTCCACAATTGGACCCGGTTGATGGCGCTGCTGTGACATATTGATTGGAGCTTTTCCGGGCAGGTCGAAGTCTGCCGGGACAGATAGTGTTTTATATTATACAAACTTTATACTTAATTACATATGTATAATACAATTAAATATTAAAAGTAGAGAATACTTGGCCTTATGAACATTATATGTATATATATATTTATGCCCTTTTTACCTTCTTCCTTTTTTAAATGGCGTGTATAGCGTGCAGATACAAGCACTGAGTATTTCAACCCATAGAGGCAAAACAGCTAACAGAACACCCAAGAAAAGAAATCCTAATGTCATATCTCGCATTCGTGTACAGAAACACTTATGCAATACGATATGATCTACATGAAAAAACAATCAAATTGCGAGTAACGTCACACCAAGGCAACAAATAGCATTGGA
Source organism: Dendrolimus punctatus (assembly GCA_012273795.1). Lineage (NCBI taxonomy): Eukaryota > Metazoa > Arthropoda > Insecta > Lepidoptera > Lasiocampidae > Dendrolimus > Dendrolimus punctatus. The sequence continues at coordinate 12,917,162 of CM022543.1, forward strand.
TGTATTTTTAAGGAGGCGGCAAAGGCCAGGGGTGACGCTCGTATTACCATACAAATGTTGCATAATTTAAACGTACTGGTAGCGTTATAAAACTTGAGCTTTATGCGGTTCATTACACCTACACAACGACCGTTATACTACGAAAAAGTTTAGTTTTGCTTTACATACCTAATATGTCTAACGTCAGATTCCGCAAAGTAGTTGGCGGCAATACGACCTGCACAACTTTTCACTAATTCTTCTGTTCGTGTGTACGTCACTAAATTGAAATGGTCGGATCGATTTTGATGATACTTTTTGTGTGTTCAAGTAAATTCAAAAATGGGTAAGATACACAATTGGACCCGGTAGGAGGTACATTTTTATTCTTCAGACAATATAAATAAAATAAAAACGAGAAAAGAAGAAATATTGCTGGGTACTTTTTGTAACAATGTCGTTGGCTATGGATTTTTCATTTGAGAATATACTTACTTCAAAGTACTCATATACCAAAAAAAGAATGAAAAGATAAGATACTTAATTAGAATGTTAATTTTCGATCGACTTCATTAAAAATATTGTTTTAAATACTAAAATACCGAGAGGGTTACTTGTGGTGTCACCTACTTATTTAGGAGCTTCAGAGCTAGGTTTTTTTATATTTTCATTGCTTTTTTTAAATTTGATTCCTAGGATTCTTCTTCCATTCGACTGCATAGATAAATGAGTTCTATAAGAAAAAGAAAGTAATCTGATAAAACCAAAATACAAGCCAATAAATGCGGAATGTATCCCGAAAAGCGGGTCGCTGTTAGATTTAATCTGTTTAAAGCTCGTCGTAAAACGTCGGCCGATAAAATAAAGTGAGAGGCGCGCAAAAATCTCCTCTCCGCCATCTTAAGGCCACCAAGCAAGATTACACATAAAAATGTTAAATGATCTCGAACGCGTATTGAAAAAATACGGGGGTAACGGCGGTGGAAAGCTCTTAATATCTATTCGGCTAAATGTGGTGCATTTCTATTATTTCGCACCAATCGTCCACCATCGGGCGGGTGGACCTTTTGCTCATGTAACCAAGATTCGCTCGTTACATTAAAAAAAAATATTTATATAACAAGACAACAAAATGATTACAACTTGTTGAATAATACACGGCATAGAAAACCTCTGGGTTTATTATTATTAGTGCTACGGGTATCTACGTCCGTAGAATTTAATAATTTTAACATTATGTTTGGTTTGAAAAGTGCATTTTACTTTATTTTAATATTTATTGATGTTAATGCTTTCCCTAAACTCAACAGATACGAGTAAGTCATTTAACGAGCGCGTCGCTTATAAGCGATAATATTGCCCATTGTTCTAATCTTTAGCTGTAATTAAATTATGTTGGTATACTAATGTGGTGGCCAATAAAGAGTTTTCTATCTGTTTATCGTAAGAACATTGCTCTTGATAATTTTAAAGAATTAATAAACATTTCACCATCAATAAATTGTAGTGCCTAAGGATGTGGAATGACATCAGGTACATTGGAATCGACAGGATTGATTTAATAAAATAGTAGTTGCCGAAATCACGCTTAGTGGTTCCTCTCTATAACATACAATATGTATATACAATGTTGAGTATTAAGAACGACACACGAGATTTGTGTGTATGTGTATGATGTATACCTACCTCTTCTAGTCTTAGTAGTTCTTAATACATTTAGCCATGACAGATCAATAGGTACCGGAGTGAGATAATTAGGGTGTGCCTTAAATTCGAAACCCTAATAAACAAAATTCAAAGTCTTTTCAATTGCATAAACTGAAACAATAAAGAAAACCTGAAAAATACTATACTTAATATTGAGCATTTTCTCTGGCTCTATGGTTAAACTGTTCAGAAGGCTGGCTATGTCATCTCGCTGGATAGTTATACTGAACCGTTGTGGTATGGTAGGCACCAGTCCTTTGATCACGCGAAGATTCGGTTACGCGTTTTGAGAAATCCTTTTAGAGGCTCGTGGTCTCAGAAGCACCATTGATAATATTTGAATAGGTAGTAATGTAGTTGCAGTAATGCCACTCTCTTTTGTCGTATGGATTGCATAAGCGTTTGTCCCATGAAGTGTTTGTGACGGTGCGACACGCCCGCTGACTTCTCGCCTCTCCAAATTAATAGCAACGAGATCGTCGGTGCACCCTAAAATGTCTCATCAGATCCATATCGTCATGGAAATATTTACCCCAAGATTTTAAAATTGGAAATAGTTTTGTTAAGAAATTTTCATAATTGTTTGTTCTACGTAGCCTTTATGGCAATAGACGGATGAAAATGAATATATTTCAAAATTGAATTTTACTGATTACTTGTTGCCCAAGCCATTTTGGTTACTAATAAAGGAGACGAAGCAACTCAACAAGTTTCGAAGCTGCTCCTGTTTTTATAACCGACTTTAAAAAAGGAGGAGGTTCTCAATTCGTCGGTATGTTTTTTTGCGTTTTCGTTACTCGATTTCTCCGTGAGTTGTGGATCGATTTCAATTTTTTTTTAATCGAACGGTTATATCCCAAATTGGTCCCATTATCACCATGTCAGGATCAGATGAGTGGATTACAAGGAATTAGAGAAATTCATAAAAAATGTTAACTAATTTCTTCGTCAATTGTAAATCGATTTTCACATTGTTTTCTTTAATCGCAAGTGTATATACCATCCATGAAGTAGCTACATTGCGTGCAATTTGTACAATTTCTAAAGCTATTGAATTATTTGCGCAAATAAAAAGTATTTTTTTAACAAAACCGGCTTCACACTAAAAATCAAGAAATTGATATTTAACTGACTTCTTTCTACAATATCTAGTTGGTGTCAAGTAAACATAAAAAAAGTTTAAATTTGGTAAATTTGTTGTTGTTATTTTATGTCTTCATTAGCACTGTACTTCAAGTTGACGGCCTCTGTGGTTGAGCGGGCTAAGCCTTTGCCGGTCTATCTCACTGCAACGTAGAGGATCTGGGTTCGATTCCTGGTATAGTAAATTTCGGGAATGTATTTCCTCCGTTATTTATTGTGTCTGGGTGTCTGGGTGCCTGGGATTGGCCCCAGAGTAGTCCGTTGTATATTACCCGTAACACAAGCGTAACTTGCTTAATTTGGGGATATACAATATGTGCGTTTGTCTGCAGATTATTATTATTATGTTGTTATAGAAAAAGTTGGTTAAATATTTAGTTTTTGGTTTTTAGTGTGAAGTTAGTTTTGTTAAAAAACTTAATATTTAGAACTATATTTTTATGTGTATAAATGTGCAATACATTCATATGTATTTTTAAGGAATGTAATATTTAAAAATTATATCCGTTGTGAATTTCTCTAAAAACTTGGTAGTGATCGCATTATTATCATTCAATGCGATCCTCTACAAAAATACATTTTAAATTCATAAAGTTGAGTACTGAACACGAATTTTTTATGTATTTATTTTGTGTATAATTTATTTATTATGCCTGGGACGCTGTGATCAGCCTCAGATTGGTCCATTGTATATTACCCATATTATTTTATTATTATCAGTTCTTTGGGATGTCTTTAAATAAAAATAAAAATGAGTCCATTTCAAAATGGAATATTACTATTAATTATTAATATTATCGAAAGTAAAAGTAAAATAAAGTTGAAGAGCATTATACGTTAATAGAACTACGTTTTCACGGTTTTAAGCGCGGTAATTTATTTGAAACTATTAGAAAAACGCTAAGGTTTTCGGCTGGGCGGCCTGTCGTAAGAGTTGCCACAGCCAAGTATTAGGGTATTTGCCCGACTGGATGGCTACCACCCCTTGTCTAAAGTATGTCGCTATAACAACCTTGAATTGTGTTCCGGAATTGGTGACCAGGTTCCAGTATCCCTTAAGAGAGCAGCAGCGCATTTGTGGCACCTTTGGTGTTGCAAATGTCCATAGACGACGGTAACTGCTTTTCATTGTAAGCGTTTTTAAATTATTTATTCTTGGTCTTAGTGTTTATTCGTTAGCGACCTCAATTATTTATTGGATTGTAAGTGTTCCACTACAGAATAGTAGGATGGAATAGGGAAGGCTAATCGTTCCACGCCAATATTTGAAAGCGTGATACCACACCGTCAAGCCGGCACTAATTGATTTAACCAAAATATGGATTCCAGAATAGCTGTACCACGAATAAACTTGCACGCACTCAGATTTATCGTTATTTTGAGACCCAAATATTAGCAGTATATTTTGCAAAGGAGCCCAAACCCTCGGGCTATGAAATCAAACCAAGAACAGGGCGCGACTGCTCATCCGTCGGCGTGCCACCATAAAACATATTTTACGATTACACCATATAATAAAGTAATGGTATAAATAAGAAATAGTGTCGTGTAGAGGCGTTCGGTGGGCCGATTGTCTTCGATTATGGCCCCTAGGAGACTAATATCCTTTTCTTTCGCAAATGTTTTTTGGGAATGTTATTTTTTCGCGCGTCTGGCGCAGATGGCGGCCGGGCCCTCCTGAAATTGCTGGCCAGGACCGTATCCAGAATTATATTAATATTCAAATAATATATAATAATAGTGAATAGTTTGATCTTATTATTATATTTTTTTTAAGCTTTATTTTTTGGGATTTTTGCCACATAAACATGTCAGCCCCATCATCTCCTAATCGTACAATAACTTATAATTAAATATTAAACAATGAGCTGGCTAACAAATTACCCTTCTTTGAGGCTGGCTCTGCCAGAATTTCTGTAAAATACCTATATCAAAGCGATTTAAAAAAATATTATTGTTGCAATTTTTTTTGATAGCATTTCCGACTACTTCCGTACCTGTCGTTGGTCATTGGATTGTCTCGCAGGGCACAGTTGGGATTCGGTAAGTGGGGTCACTTACGTTAAGTAGCCTCTTAGTCGGGCACGTGTCGTCCCGTGACAGTCAGCAGGTGCGCGCCAACTCACCGTGGCGCAATTCTGATTGAAATTGCGCACCCGGACACCGGCCTTTTGCGGGGGTTCATTTTTATTGCCAATACTGAGTTGATTGTGCCCTTTATGTATAGGTCCCGCGATTATTCCTATAAATTTCAAAGTTTTTTAAATTATTTTTCGGTAACATTTCTAAAACTAAAATTTAATGGTAACCTTAAACATTTGTAGGTAGGTATATATTATATATACCCATAGCAAGATGCCTAGTTATTTTTATGCATATAATAACGGTCAATTAGAACAAAATTGTATTGAAAATTACTGTTTTAGAATAGAATAGAATAGAATATACTTTATTGTACAAAAATGCTACATAAATTATAAATGCCATAAAATGGATAAATGCGACATAAAATACATAAATATAGTTTTACTTGTTATAATTTCTTTAGTTTTGAAATATTTAATATATTTTATTTTGGGAACAAAACTAAAGTAGTTATTGGTAGGTCATTGTACAATTTTTTAAGTATATCTATCTTAAGGTTAAGGAATCATTTATAACATATCACTAATAAAGTAAGTATAAACAGATAAAATAGGCCTTTGAATATAGATAGCGCCTCTTTCTACATGGAAATTCCTAAATATAGTATATTTTAAGTTTATATCATCTCTTTAGTTAATATCACACTTATACATAACATCAAAGACCATACATTTCTATGAGAATATCCCGTTCATAAACATCCGCTACAAACCTTCTCAACCCATTGATTACACTAATGAAGATTTGTAATAAGCGTTACTCACAATTACTAACAGTAAATACCGTCGGGAAGCAATCTCTAATATAAGAACGGAGGCAAAAAGTAAACAAGGCACAGAGGCAGTTTCCGGCTGATATTAAAGGCATATCTCTCTATTATGAGCGGGAAGTTCTGTAATTTAAGGGCGAGCTAGCAGCGCGGCATATGGCGGCGGCGGAAGGGTTGCCACCCTTAGCATTGTATCAGTATCGACATTTGTTTTTTTAGTAATTTGCACGCAAATGAAACACACGCGTGTAAAGGTTGCAGTTTAGTGTTGGAATAGAATCATAGAGGCCTTCTTTTAACTAATATTTAACGTATTTGTTATAAAATTGAATGTTAAGTAATTATTACTTTTAATAATATTTAGGGTTAGCACCGTATGTTTTTTCTTCCATCTGTTCTAATCTGGTACAGGTCCTCTGTCAAGTTCTGTTACACAATGCATTTCCGTTTTATCTCGCGTTAATTCTTATGTCCAACGATTTTCTTGTTTAGCATTATTTTTATCACTTAATTTTGTATTATTGCAAGATTATGTATGACAGGTGTGAGTGGCAAAGTATGTGCGGTTATATCACTAAATGCTGGTTATATGAAATCGCAGATGTTTTATTAAAAAAAAGGAAAAGCCAATTTATGTCGTACAACTAGTGTTAATTTTTAACATAAATCATACATAGGTATTTTGAAAAAAAATCTACCTCAAAATGTCAACCTTCAACTTTCCACGACTACGTGAATGAATCATTCAATAATACTGTTATCACCTGGCATTTCTCGATATATCGATAAGTCGTCGTCTTCCCTATGCATTCGCTCGTTCCTCAGACACAGCTGCAGCCGGTTCGCTTCTCGATTATAACTAGCTTAGTGAACTCAAGTATCTCGATACATAGCTACAAGAGTATATATATTATATATAAGTATAATACACACTTGGATGAATGAATGAATGAATGAATCTGTAATTGTAGAAATACAGGTCATAATTGTACATAACAATGTCAAATGGTCTCACTGCATTTGACCTATATGTTACTCTAAAAAACTACATAAGTTATTCTACATTTAAAAACACAAATTTAATTCATTAATTCACATGTAGGATGTCTACCAAGGTTTTTGATTATTAGAAACATTTATAGAAATACTGTAGTAAATGTATCAAAAGCATCACACTGTTTAGTAAAAGAGGGCTAGGTTTAAGGGCTTGATGGCAGTCGTAGATTGATAATGATTAGTGATGAAGTGATGTTTAAGAAGTTTGATAAAGAGTGAATCTTCTGGCTAAGCATGCTCCAGCCTAGTCATCATTCAAAATCAGGCGAGACAGTGGTCAAACGCGAACCTGTACGAATATAAAAAATGCATCTCCGAATATCGAGGTATAATTACAACTTAATGTCCCGAGATACAAATCGAAAATTTACGGGAGTAAACAGGAAAGGTAATAAACGTGCTCATAATATAACATTTACTTTAGAATTATGTAAAAACAACACATCATACTATAAGCCGTTGACAAGAATGTGTCGTGTCTACAACGAACTCTTTATAAATAACAAAAAATAAGATATATCGCACCCTTAGAGTTGTAGAGACCAAATTATATATCAAGTTCTTCAATTTTATACCTTATGTTTTTGTGCTAGAGGTTAAAATCCAATTACTCTAAATTTTGTCTGTATAATTTTAAGGCTAATCTGTAATTTCTATACTGAAAGATCATACCTCTCCACTTGTTTAGTAATTTGTTTAATGTTTTCTTTTTCCTTATCTATTATCCTTGCAAAGCCTATCACTAAAACTAAAAGTAATTTCTTAGATTTCATTATTTATCGAATTATAATTACTAACATTAATATAATTTGTTTAAGAAAATATAATTTTAACACTCATGGCAGCACGCTTGGGTTCCAATTAAGACCTATTAATTTACAAACTACCTATATATTATGTTATTAATTTATGGATTGTTATCTATTGTTGTTCAAATAAATAAAAAAATGAAATGAAGACGCGTGGAAAAATCTGGTTAACCATATTCAGGGTGGTATTTTAAAAATTGTTCCCGACGGGTTACAATCTCTATAGAAACTCACCGCCGTACAAAACCTACTCCACACGACTCGAAAATCGTTCAAACGCTGTATAAACTTGTCAGTGAACGCAAACAAGTCTAAAATTGGTTGTCAGAAAACATAATGTCGGCGTAAGAAAAGGGTTGGGTTGCCCTTTCCCTATTCTTGACATTTTAAATTGTTTATTTGCGAACAAGTGTCAAGTTATTTATTCAGTGACGCCTTAGCAGTCGTGTGCTTGCACGATTTTGTATGGTTTTAAAACCCGTGTATTTTATTAAAGGAAACAGGAACTTTTGGATCATAGAAATGTAATATGTTGAGATCTTTTAAAAAATGTTATATTATTCTATTACAAAATGGAAAACATCAGCCCTTAATTCTACCTGGAAAAATGAAATATCTTAAACAAAATTTAATTTATGTGAATTACAACAATTAATCATATGAAAACCACAACAATTATAAGAAAAATCTCAATCAATATCTAGACTATTAATTGAGGCATTCTCATCGTTTTGGAATTTGGGCCCAAAAATGTATTACAGTGTATCCATCTCCTTTGAGTATATATCCGGTTATGGAATAAAATAAGAAATTTACGGTATTCTACTGACAACTCAAAAAGTCACATTTCAATAAACAACTGAGTTTCAGTTCTAGCACGATTTATCGGGCATTAATTATAGTACCGTAATAGCTACTATAGCTTAGTTGTTAGTATACTCGCGTCCTTGCGAAAGTAGAAAGCATGTACCACTTGGGCGGTTTTCTGATTTAATTTGCATATTGTTACAATTATAACGTGCCAACGATGAAGGAAAATATTGTGATGAAATTTGCACATCGAGATAACCGAAGTATCAAATCCGCTAAGCCACCTTGGAGAACCTTGACGGGTTTACCTGCTGTCCGTCCCCCTATAAAATTTTCATTGCGATGTTTTCTATCAACGTCAATATGTGGTACCTAATTATAATAATATGTACATTACATCAGAAAACAGCCTAAGAGGCATAAACTTTTTAGACTTAGGATTCGAACCACCATCAATTGAGTTTGAGACGCAAGTGCGTTAACAACTAAGCTACCACGGCCAGCTCAGGTCGTTCCTCGAAAATTTCAACCAATGTTATATGTAACGGCCTCTGTGGTTGAATGGGCTAAGCTTTCGCCAGCCGAGTTCACTAGAACGCAGAGGCTCCTGGATTCCTGGCATGGAAAATTACGTAAACGAAGTTTCTGTTATTTACTATCGTTTGGATGTATGGAATCGGTTCCAGAGTGGTCAGTTGTATATTAGCCGTAATACAAACGTATTTTACTTAGCTTGGGGATGTACAGTCCGTTTCTTTGTCTGTCGATAAAAAAGGCGAATGACACTACCGTTATACGCGTGTGATTCCTTTCACACAATCCACAGCCTGGGTTGCCTCAAAGAGATTGCTCTAAAGCGATAAGGCCATCCTTTCTTCCTGCCTTTGACTGTAAATTATTTACTTTGTGTATATGGTGAACAATGAACAATTTTCTGTGTTATAACTATATATAATATTTCTTCTGTTCGTGTGTATGTCACTGAACTCCTCCTAAATATTTGGACCGAGTTTGATGAATTAGATCCAGTAGATGGCACTGGAATCGTGTTCTAGGGTTTAATTTTTTCAGAGCGTGATAACGTCTGTTGGACCCTAGTCTACATGTAATAGAAATATTTGTATTTTGAATAATGTCTTCCCATTTTATCCCATAAAAGATGGGAAGCCATATTTAAGGAAAGATGCGGCCCACATTGGACAAGACTGACAAGAAATAGGGATGAATGGAGAAAATTCGAGGAGGCGTAAGCCGCTGAGGCGACTTCTGTAGATATATATATATATATATATATATATATATATATATATTTATTTATTTATAAAAGATAATAATATAATGTATTCTATGTTTTTTTTTAAATACAAAAACGACAATTATATTGAATTAATTTGATATATTTTTTGAATTTATGTAAAAAAATATTAATTTAATTATGTATCTAGATGTGACCTAAAATTTGTAATATGACGGTAGAATAAAGGCTTTTTTATTTTATTTTATTTTTAATGTTTGCCGTATGCGAGAGAGCGTATCGCCGAGGTTTAAGTCACTGCGGTAGCGGTCACGTGGCTAACCTGCAAATTGTCAGCACGGGTTGTGATTAGTTCGCCGGCGTACCGCTGCCGGTTTTGTTTTGATATGGCCCGTCGGCGTACCGCACGCACCCTTGCCCGCACTGTGGCCACACGCCATGTAAGTTTCGGGACGCAGTTACGAGCACTTTGTGGTCAACCCTACCTACTCACTACTTACGCCGGTGCCAGTACAGTGATGATATAATAGCATCTGATCGATCTGTGTGGAATAGTCTAATATTCTAATTTAAAAATATAACATTGTATAGATATATAGCTAAAGAGTAAAAAGGGTTAAATTCCTCAAAAGAAAAACATAGCACAAATGCATGAAGTAAATAACTATGATCATTTCTATTGTCCTGGTTACCCTAATCAGTTTTCATTTCGTATGCATTATTGGGACATCCTACAACTTGTGCCATTAGAGTATTTACTTATATTCCTTTACGATTCTTGTCGTATGTCAAATTTATATTACATTTTACTCACTCTGAAAGGCGTTCTGAATAAAATTTACATTACAAATGAACGTATATTTCACCAAGTATCAACGTGCTAAAACTCATAATATTCATGTAGGTGAACATATACTAGAAGTTATAAGTAATAAGCCTTTCTAATAAATCAAACTTCTTAAAGGGAAACTGTTTTTATATGAATATTTATATTCGTTTCTTAATTGTGTGACTCGAGACAAAGCTCTTTAGTAACCGTCTCGTGAGTTCAAAATGACGAACTGATATTAACAAAGGATTTGTCAAAGAGTGAGTCGAGACGAATGCAAGTGCTGTCGGCCGCTCTTTAAAACTTCCACGACGAACTGTCAAAGTTGGCGCGTTGAATGCGACGATGGCGCAGGCGTGCGTGAATAAGGCGCTTCGAGGTGCTGTCTCGTTTCTGCGGAACGAGGTCTGCGGGTCGCGGCTAACCTTCGGCGCGAGGTTTGCGGCGGGAAAAATGTGTGTTTCGGTGTGCCGATAGCGGAGTGCCGCAGCCCCGCCCAGCAGCGCCCACCACCCGCCCGCTAACGCGTCTTGAGCCACTTAGTCGCTAAGACGACGCACACAATACGGAGAGGCGCGTCTATAATACGAAACTTTCTTTTGTGACTTTTAATAAAAATCAGACTGTTGCTAGGCTCTGCGTTTTCTATCAATCTACGGCACTGTTTGCGATTGACGCAACTTTTTTATTTAATCAAACCTCATTACATTATAAAATAATATTTATTATAATCATTGACAATTCATTCGTCTTACATATTTATTGTTATATAAACCTAAAATTACATTAAAATCTTGTCAAATTGTAAAATAAACAGAAAACGTGTGCGTCTCGGGACGCCCGACAGAAGTGATAACTTGCATGAGAGAAAGGAAAGCCAGACAGACTGGCGCCATAACGCGTTACGTAACGAAGCGGTTTACCCTCCCCAAAGAAGTTATCACTTCAACATATGCAAAAGACAATTTTCTTTCAATATAATACCAAATTAGGCTCTATAAACGATCTTAAAGGTTCAGGAGTAGTCATCGTTTTCTTGGGTGGTCAGCAGATTTCGCCCAAGGGATATGTTTTTTGCTGATTTAGTCGTTAGGTCGGTGAATAAAGTGACTGAGCCCATACAGGCTCATTCTTGAAGGTTATACGCTACATCACTGACATAGCCACTGCCTCGGAAGAATGTGTTGTAAATTCATTCAGTCTGCGTTACATTGAACAATCCTTGAAAGTCCGTAGGTAAGGAAAACACGATTGCCTACTTAAAATTAAACATACCGAAAACAAATGATCTACAGAAACAACATTAGATTCTTCTAATTACAAGTGATCTATTAATGCCAAATACCCATAGAATTGCTGTGTAATGAATGCTACATTTAGGTAATTGCAACTTTATGAGATATTTTTTTGAGAGTATTTTTATTGAGAGAGCATTTTTTATTTAAATAACCATTGAGGTCTTAAAATTGTGTTAGTTAACGCCACACTTTTAATTACCATTGTATGATTTTTTTTATTTAGGCTTATTATTTAATTAAACACATTTGATAAGACTCTCAATGTAAAATTAAACAAAAAACCATGCAATATTTTTATTTCGCAAAGAAGTGTGTCTTCTTCTTTATATTTTTATGACTTTTGACAAAAACGTTTTAATTAAAGCAGATCCCAAGAATAATGCCTTCCATTTCAGGGCCCACTTCTGTAATGACTGTGAACACCGTCTTATCTTCCAGCCAGATATGGAGCCGCGAGCTGTCAAAATGGAGTGGGAAAAAAGGCGGGAATGTGGCGTCGCTTTATGTGAAGTCTCGTCATTGCGGGCGAGCGAGAAGGCCCTACTCCCGCATATGTTAGAGGGAGACGCCGAACACAACGTGGTTTATAAGAAAACCCAAGACGTTGGGCGTGTTGACGGGTGGGCGTGCGGGTTTTGTTGTTGTAGTAGTGCGGTTTCGTGTATATGTGTGCGTGATGATATGCGGTTATAGGTGTGTGTGCGTGGAAATATGCGGTTACAGGTGTGTGTGTGCTGTGGTTGTAGTCTGGAAGTTCTGGAAGGTCCTTTTGCCAACGATACGACACCATATCGGCTTCGAGCTTTATTTATTAAAGTAGGCACTTAAATTTTACGAGGATATAAAATTTCCATTGTTGGCTGGAGGACGGTCTGAGGTCCTTTATGCGGCGGCCTTCACCATTTAGGCTGTTGCTCTCTTATACAGAATTAATATGCAATTTGTATTCGAGACAGATGTTTTGAATTCTTATACTCACTCCAAGTATTGTTTCTAGGATTCTGTAGAGAAATAGTCAAAATGATTCCCAATAAAATGACTACTATGACTGTTACTTTGATTCTTTATTGTGATAAAAATGTTATACCTATTTAGGTGTAACTGAAAATTGTAGTTATAAGTATTCCTATAACAAAAAGTTTCAGTTTTACAAATTGTGTATAGGTTTATCGAATATGTTGATGTAAGAAGTTCCAATTCTTATTCTGGTAAGGCTAACCTTCTCATTGTTTTTTGTGATTAAATAGCGTTATCTATCTTATTAAATCGAAAAGTAATGGAATTTAGATATAACTAAAATAAATCAGTATTTTCTTGCAGTTGGACTACAGCAGACCGGCTGACGGGCATCTGAACAGAAAGTGATTACTGTCGCCTATGAATTTGCAACACCCAAGGTGCTACCGTTGTAGGTACGTTTCACTTCCAAGAGCGAACTAGAACCTGGTCACTGATGCCGGAACATAACTCAAGGTAGCTATGATGGCATACTTTAGACCAGGAGTGGTAGCCACCAAGACAAGCAAAAGCTCTACCACCTGATTTTGGGGTCTTTGATATCAGGCCGCCCGGTCGCAGAAGTTAGTATTCTCTTTCCGGTCCTGCGTGGATAACAAATATTATTTTAGCGTTATATCAGGAGCCTTAAGAACAGACGAGCGTGCATGACAAGAACTATGAATGTCAAAGAAGCAAGTGAGGTGTGTAAGAATAAGCCTAAATGGCACTCTGTTGCTCGTGCCTACCCCGCAAGAGACCTGGCGTGAAGTTATGTATGTATGTATGTATATCCCAGAGTAGGTGCCCAAAGTCGATTCTGCTACCTTTTTATACATTTCATACAGTTTTACTGCATCCCTAGTTGTGAAGCTATTGGTACTTCTCATTCCTCACAACGTCCAGGCATTTCATAATTTCAAGGACCTACTCCTTCTACCTGCAACAAGCAAATGCGGTATGGCTCTCCCCTATATACTTTGGTCTGTGTGTCTAGGATTTGAATTAGAGTAGACCTATGTATATTACATGTGTATAAATACTAGAAACAAAGTCAACTCTTGCGTTTTTGTAATCATTTATATTTACAATCGTCACAGAAAATATAATTATCTTCTTTTCTCTCTTTTTCTCTTTCTTTTCTTTTTTTAAGACTCGATATTTTAATTTATTAAATAAAATATTCAACCTTCAAGTAACTACAAATAAGAAATCAAGATAATTGGGTTGCTGAAAGCATGTTTAAGACGTTAGCCGCGCGTTTGCCCTACATTACACCGCCTATACAATGTTTCAAATATTAATAGACACAAGTTATCGCTGTAATCGCATCGAGGCATGAAAGGCTATTTGTTTTAAACGTCGCTTTGTGAGATTAATAATGTCAAGATTCTTTCGTTCTAATTTTTTTATAATAGTCGGTACATAGACAAAAACACATATTGTTCATCTCCAAACTATGTGAGTCATCTGTTATGGGTAATATACAACGAACTACTCTGAAACCGATCCCAGACATCAGTTCATTTACGTAATTTACTGATGTCAGGAATTGTAACCAAAGCTTCAGCGTTGTAGTGAAGTCGGTTGGCAAGGGCTTAGGCTGCTCAATCACAGAGGCCGTCGTAGTGTCTGAAGGAAATGTTTTTTATTTATTTCCACCAACATCGCTATCATTACAGTCTACACCAACACAATAGCGTGGTCAATAACAATATCATATTATATTGTTATACGCAGAGAAAAGTGAATGCACACCTACAGTTTATTACATTTTCGGCATTTGGTCTTCTTTTGTTTACTTTGTGTTTAAAGTTTGTAATTAGAATAACAGCCTATTTTGTATTGTAATCCTTTATGGTACGCATTAGCCAGGTGTGATTCTTGGAAATTCCAATCCACGCGGCCGAGTATTGTGTTGAGACATATTGTATTTGTACAGGATAAAAGCAATACCCGACGGAGGGGAAAAGCAGTCAAAGCGATAACACAACCGAGGAATGACGTGTATATATTTAGTGACGGACTTTGCGCGTGTTATTGAATTGTGCATTACGTTTGGAGTTATTACGTCCGGTTATATTTGTACCTGTGTTATACGTGTTTGTATAGTTCTAATAAATTCTATAGTAATTCTAACGGCATTTTAATTCGAGTCCTGCAACTAGTAACAACATGATATTGTTACGAGCTACAGGACTCGAATTAAAATAAATAAAAAAAACAAACAAAACTGGAAACAAAAATACAAATAAAACTGGATGCAACCAGTTCACACTGTATAAACTGCTCGATTCAATTACATGCGAAAAGTCCGTCACTATATCGCTAATCGAAAGTACTACACACGTCTTGCTAGTATCGTAATCGTCGCTTGACTGCCCAACCCCTCCGTTCGGACACTGTTTTATACTAAACTGTATAGTACCGACAATGGGGCCGGGTTCACTGAGTTAATCCGCACATCTGGCAAGCTTCGACGCAATGTAATAAAAACAAGGATTAATTAGTTCGACAGTAATGACAGCCATAAAATAAGTACGATAACAATAAGATGTTTTCAAATTTTAAACATGAAACAAACAAAAGAAATCCGAATGCAGGAATACTAATAAACTACGTTTAACGACACTCATCTGTCTGTACAAAAAAATGCACACACCTGTGCGCATTTCTTTGTCGGTATGTAACAATATGCTATTCTTGAAAATTCACTCGTGGAGCAATTAAAAATGACAATTTGTTGTCACATCCATAAATGTTCACAGGGCGTGTGTTATCGGCAACTCGTTAATCAGTTCGTGCTGCCGTTTGGTAACATGAACGAAGAGTCTGCTTCCCAATAGCAATGTGGACACATGTTTACCATCAATATTTACAATCTATCTATATTATAATAAATCTCTAAATGGTTTAAGTTTTTAAAATGCGTTTAAAAGTGTGAAAAAATCCAGCGGGTTCTAAAATCTAGTTTTTAGAATTTCTGTCTGTTAGAGCATTACGTGAAACCTGCTAAACGGATTTAAATGAACCTCAACACAGAGCAAGCTCATATCCCGGGACCTAACTTAGAATAATTTTTATCCCAATAAATTACGTCATTTCCGCGGAATAGACGAAAATATCGAAAAAGATGCGCTGCGATCGCATCTTTATTGTAAACTACTGAACATATATTAAAGAAACTCGACACAGAGATGGCTCATATCTCGAATCAATATGAAGTAATCCTGATAAATGATGTAGTTTCAATAGAATAGATAGATTAGCTTAACAATTATATATATTAATTATTTGTTATTATATTATATTACACAATTTTAATAAATGAATTAATAGAATAAGAGAAATATAACAAATATACCTACGTTGTCATAAAGAACATGTCATTCATTGTATAACTTCAAATGACTGGGAGGCTGCCTCCGTCTCATCTCTATGTTTTGTTGGGCAGTTATCTAGACTATAATATGGTCTTGGTTTCTTTGTTATTATTATATGTAAAAAATCGAATTAAGTTTATGTGTAAGTAAAATAATACTGTGTAGGGTTTGATACGCGACGTAGTCGCAGGTCAAACACTAGTGATGATATAAATAATTTTAATTACTTTTCAAACTATTACTAATGCGCTATTTGACGGCTTTTACTTATACCTACTTACGATATCATAAGTAGGTACGATAGTACAAAATCTACAAGGCTGACGTTCTATAAGTTTATAAAAAATGTCTGAGTTGATTTGACTGTCCTCTTCCCTATTGAAATCTATGGAAATTCTTCTTTTTCTAATCAGTTTATTGCTGAAGCGTATTTTGAGTAATTTGAAACTTTTTAATTTTCTACTGATACATTTTCTAAGTGTTGCTTGAAACAAATAACTTTTTACTCCTGGATGAAGAGCTTCGTTATTAGTAGCTTAACGTTAAATTCATAACACACATATTAAATGCTTTGGCATTGTGGAAAAGTACTACAACTTGAGTAGGTGAGTGTTTGTTTGATGTTATCTTGGCTTATTAATAAATAACCTTTCCTTATATTATCATATTAATATACATAAAATTTACGTAATAACCTTAGCTTTTCTCAAGTTAAACCATTTCAATATTAAATAGCTCAACTTAGATTAGTTTAAGTTATCACTTCTGTCGGGCGTCCCGAGACGCATACGTTTTTTCCCCCTAATATTCTTCTTCTATAGCTTTAGTAACTTATAAAACGCACTATAAATTATAGCAAGAAAACCATAAAGTTTTGTAAACATGTTCCCAAAAGAAAAAAATGATCTCGTAGAGAAATATGTCATTCATATAATACAAGTACCTACGCGTAGTTAAATTTATTATGAAGTAAAAGATCGTAGCGCGCTACGAACTACGCGCTACGATCGTTGCGTAGGTAGTAGCCGTAGTCAAAATCATGAAAACGTGATATTGTGATGTTTTGTATAAATACTTTAAAATAAAGTCTAATTTTGACTTTTCATGGTCTTCATAGCCTTCAATATGGCCTTTTTAAATTATAAATCATATTTTTAGTTTGTCTTATTATAGTTTAAAGCAGTAGTCATTAGATACTTTGAGCTCTTGAGCTAAGCATAGTGCATATTCGCGATATGTCGGCACAAGACACACGTCTTGTAGCGTCCCACCTAACTATCTCTTTTAATACTTATTTGTAGCAGTGCACCCACACAAGCGCGGGCCCTCCGTGTCACGTCGCACTGCGCCGGTGTGGGTGGACTTCTTTCGCCTGCCCCTGTGTGCGGGTGAATTTCTTTCGAGACGTAATAAGGGGACCGTTTCTTTCCCGCTAAGGTTTTAATGTCGACCACGTTTCGGTGGCGGACGCGCGTTTCCGCGGTTACCGCACTAAAGTTTTTTGCTTCATCATCTTATCAAGTGGACTTTGTTAGTGTGTGTTTTTAAGGTTGAATTTCTTGAGGTAGGATTTGTTGTTAGAGTTTATGTACGTGTATTAATGATGTTGGAAATTAATTAAGAAGAAAGTTGGTGTAAAGTTGTTGGGTCGGGTCTCGTGGAGGCGTACACTTGTTTTCCCAAAAACCGCAGGCTCATTAGCCCCGGCGCACACTACGCCGCGGCCGCGACGATTAAACTTGTAAGATAACACATATTGTGATAACGTCGGGTAGACGCCGTGTTATTTACGGGTTGTGAGTTTGATTGGTTTAATTAAAGTTTTGTTTATGTTTGATTATATTTGGATTAAAGTTTCGCATGGAATACTCATTTCTGTAATAAAACCACACTGTTGACAGACTATGATGTATAATATTCACCATAGTACTTAGATACATAAATCTTTATTGGATACTAATAAGAAAAATAGCAAAATGTTATGGTGTTTTCTGTTTCTTCCAAGTTTAGAAAAAGAGTATAAAGTTTTTTAGAAAGCAGTTATTTAATGATATTATAGTAATTATTACATTACTCTCTGATTTCAATTCACGTATGTTATTATATAATATTTAATTACACAATAAACATAATAATTATATAGTACATATAAGTATATTTATAACACCAGATAAAATGATTTAACGAAAGTAAGCAACCAAATATTGACCGGCCGAACGTAATTATAGTATTTTATTGTTTTAATTCATTTGTAGTAGTACCAAATTCTTCATTAGTCTTTTTAACCTAACAAAATAAATTTTTAAATAATATATTGAAATTTACTCATACTGTCAATGGAACTTGAAGGAGAGAAGTAATAAAAAAAGGCAGTATTAATATACTCTATCACTAATTAACTCTAACATCATTGTTTTACTTTTAAAAAAATAGTATAGTGGTTATCCATGATACCCGCCGCTGATGAAAAAAACATATTATTATTACATTTTATATGATTTCTAAACTTTGTACCTTTAAGCAGTATATCTCACTTAAAATCTTATTTTGACAGTTTTCAAACATATTTAATATATCAATATTATATGTTCCAACAGGAAATGTCAATTTTCTCCCATTGACTAAACCCGTAAGAGAAACTTGTTAAAAAGTAGGCGCGAACTCCCATTAGCGTGGATGTGGCAATCCCCAAAGTTTCACCTGTAATCGCAGCCACGCTATCTTCGTCGCCTTCATGCGTTTTAAATGTATCGTCAGAACAAGCGTGTGTTCTCAGCCTTATGATTAAGGTTATTTCTCGTTAAAACGTGTTATATATCCTCGAATGGATTTTTTTTATCTTGTGAATTAGGAATATTACGTTTTTAAAACAGTACTATATCCAAAATAATACATTAAATAAAAAGTGATTTTGTTATTACGTCTCTTTGATTTTCTTGACGACCTTCGAGTTTTTTTATACAAGGTATTGTATGAAGACCATAATAACATTACAATCTAAATTTATTAAAACTAAAATAATAATTGTTGTTCGTGCCTACGGCGCAAGGGACTTGGCGTGAAGTTACATGCATACATATGCATGTAAAATAATAATTATTTGTACTAAGAATGTATCCGTTAACACATTTCCTACTGTCTTATTTATCTATAATATTATAACATTCTAAAAATGCCGTGTCTGTGCATTGAAGCTATTAAGAAAAAACTGGAATAGACTATTATAATATAATTGCTTGAGAAAACGATGTATTTTTTAGATTTTTTGTTTCTTTGTTCGAGATTCACATAAAAACTACTAGGCCGAGTTTGATGCGGTTTTCGCTTCTAGATAGCAAATTCTTACACTTAATCCGCGCTACTCTTTATCTTGGGAATAAGGCGGGAGTTTTACTATTATAAGTATCAATTAGCTAGATTGAAATAAAATCAAATTCAATATGTTTTATTACTGATCAATAGCAAATTATATATAATAAAATGCGTGATAATGTCATACCGCAACCTCCGCGGAAATTTTTCCGGGAGCGGTTTGTTGTTTGGGAGCGGTTTATATTGTAAAAATTATCCTATTCCGATATATTAGTAGTTTTTACTAAAACTATAACTTCTTTTTTAAATGCTGCGATACTTTGTGGCTCGGGAATTTTAGTATTAGCTGGATTGCATTTTAGCTGATTTCGGTTGGATTTTACTAGAACGGTCCTTTTTCAAGTGATGTGATACTTTATATTCGGGGAATTCCGCTGGATTTTCCCGGGGGTGTTTTAAAGTGGGTAGTATATATAAAAATTAGATGATTGGGATCCAATTCGAAACCACGTGATATTAAATATTGCTTAACATAGCAGTTTCTGCATTTATTAGACATCTTTAGCAGAACTGATGTAGTTATGTATGCCTTTAGTAACATGACTTGTGGTATGAGCGGTGGCTGCTCGCGGACTGAGGTGGTTACAGTAGTAAAACTACATTGTCCCGATGTGTATGATGTCTTTATTCTGTTTCGTTTTAACAAAATGAAAACTTTATATAGGTACGTTATTGCTAAGTGTGCAAATACTTAACTATTGTGCGCTGGTCCCTCTTACTATCAACAATACAAATGTTTACATACTACATACTTATTGTAGGGGGTTGTCCTACATAGAATGCTAATGATAGAGGTTTTATTGATGTAATTGTTTATTGATAAAATATAATATAATAATAATAAAATATAATAATGGAATGATGGTGATTATGCTTAGATCAATGGCTGTTTTGCCGACTGACCGAGTATGGTGCTAAATGAGTACTGATTTAATTATGTTAAAATGCATGTGTCGGCGTAAACCGCTGCCACGGCAATGTACGGCTGTTCCTAGCCCGTACACTTATCCTGGGTTTTTACGGGAATCTTCAGAAATCCGTTGTCCTGATACCCTTTGAATTTAAATACTACTTAATATTAATACTTAAATAACTTGAATCAAGCTGCGACTTCTTCATATATAAGTTATATTATAAAATTTACAGCCAAATATAGGATCTGCCAATCAATTTCTGTAAAATTGCAAATCGTTTTAAACCTAAATTCAAAACGTTCCAAGTTCGAAATTCAAAGGCCGCGCAAACAACAAGTCGAATCCCGCGAACAATGCCGCCAACCCCTGCTTGTAAATTTACAAAGGAATTATCTTACGCAGCTTCTCGTTATATTGGTATTGCATCTATTGCTTTGTACAAATTAATTGGTCTATGAGATTTAATGCATATATAATAAAAACATAAAAATATATTACTTTACTATACAGTCTTAATTAAAATGATTTCTTATTGGGTATCTTTTAATATAATATATTAGTAACCCGCGTATATTACTAGCATGCACAATGTATTTCATTCTTTTTCTGCAGCTATTCCCTATTCTCAAGTATTTCCGTAACAAAAGTAGACAAAATAAATAGAAAACAAAACCAGTTTCAATGGTAAATAAAAAGCATAAAATAATCAATTTCGACAACATCATGAAGTCGGTACCAAGTAAAACAACAACAATAATTTTGCAAAGTGCACTGACTTCACGATGTTGTCGAAAAAATATATTTTTAGTTACTCTTGAAGTCGGTTTATTTTTTTTTGCTAGAATACTTTTATTATGTTTTATTTGGTACCGATTGTAAGATGTACAAAATGTGTATTTTATGCTTTAAAGTTACTCCTGAAGTCGGTTTCGTTTTTAGCTAAAAAATCTTTTTAATAAAAGGTTTTTTAGCTAAACATAATTGTTTCAATTGGTACCGATTGTAAGAAGTACAAAATATTTATCTTATGCTTTTTAATTACTATATATTTAATGAATTCGAGGATTTTGCAAGAAATTTATTTTAACTTATCAGAAAATTATTCCTGTCATCACTCACCAGAGATACCAGCCTCCCTGTGAACTTTGTTGTGTCTTCACTTCACCCGTCAGTGTCGGATTTTAATAAATGATGCGACGCCTCTCATGGCGCCCCACATTCCAAACGTTTCTTATTCAACTGCTTGATTGTGCTCAGTGTTGTTTATTGTCACCCATATTGCGGGAGAGTCATTCAAAGAATGCCGAATTAAACGATTTTTTCAATGGCCTTTACATTGTAATGTGTTTTTTGTTGAATAGGTATTACAATTGTTGCGTACTCCTTTGATTTCACAATTTTATGTATATTTTTTTAGTTTATTTGAAGTTGTCAAAATTATTAATATATTCTCTCTGTCTGCCACACCAACAATCATTGAATTAACCATTTTTCCATTAAATATATTCATTATACCATAGCCTATCATTCCCCGGGTTATCTCCGCAACATTTGGTCCTTCGAGCCATTGAATTTCAGCTACCTAAATTATATCATTTTTTCACGTACAATTTTCATTACAGTTCGTCACATAGTTCATAGTAATCATGATAACCCGTTCACAAGCAGGTAAGTCAGCATCAATGCACGACATTGCTACCACTAGCAAATGCATCTCGCCCCATCCATGTGATCATCCACCGCAAGTGTCCACTTCTATCAATTCTCATGCGTCTACGATATCTTCTGCGACAATCAAGGCTCGCAAAGCTGCAGCGGAAGCAAATGCAAGACGCCGTCTCTTCGAACTAGAGAAGCAAGTTCAAGAGAGTGAGCTGAAGGCGGAGCTGGCTGCGATTGAAGCAGAAAGGAGCTCCAGCAGGCGAAGCAGTCGTCGTGGCTCCGAGCGTTCGCATCAGTCATGTAGGACACAGGCATGGGTTGAAGACGCGGTTAGCAATGTACCTTTTCTTTTTCAAAATAAGCAGGAAGTCACAGTTTTATCCGAGCGAGAACCGTCTCACAAGGATATTGACTTTCATAAGCCAAACATTCATTGTCCCACACAGGCTACAAATAGGTCTGAGGCTGTGGCACGCACTTCGCCACATCCTCACATAGACATTGGTCTGTCTGGATCCGGAATTGGCTCTGGCAAAATACTACAAGCAGTGGCAGACACAGCGGCAGCAGCGAAAGCTCTCGCAACCGCTCAAAACAATAATATAAAGAGAACCATTGATCTAATGCAGTTCTCGGGAGAAACTACTAAGTGGCTTCAGTTCAAACGGTTATTTGAAACTACAAAAGCTCTTTTTCTCCCCTAGAGAACGTTGCACGTTTGCAGCAAGCACTTCGTGGCGCCGCCCGCGAAGCCGTGGCAGCTCTTCTCGTGTCAGCTCAAGATCCCGAAGAAATAATCGGCGTCCTTAAACAAAACTTCGCTCGCCCGGAGATGATTGTTTTCCAAGAAGTTGCTGCACTGAAAGCGTTGCCTCGATTGGGTAACGATTTACGTGATATAGGAACGTTCGCAACAAAAGTTCGTAACAGTTTGTCTACAATACGTATGTTAGATTACGTCGAATATTTGTACTCGCCCGAACTGTATCACACTATACTAGGGAAATTGAATCCTGTAGTAAAAATGAGATGGACGGATTTCGCAGTCGATAACTGTACACCAAATCAACCCAAGTTAGAGCTGTTGTCCAGTTTCCTTATGCGAGAATTTGACAGACACGTTAGATTTGGGTTGTCGCCTGAACACGCTTCTTTTATAGTAGCATCAAACTCCTCGCAGGACAGGCAAAATAAACGGGAGTACGTACATGCTGTTACGCAATATAAAAACAAATCTGTAAATAGCTCTGTACATAATAATAGCAGCAGTAGCGAGGTAAATACTGCTCCTTTTAATAATGTAAATAGTAAATGTTGTCCATTTTGTAAAAAGTTACATAGCATAAAAATGTGCTCCGACTTTAAAGCACTTACTGTAGAAGATAGATGGCGCTGGCAACATGAAGCAAAAGTATGTTACAGATGCTTACGTCGCAAGCCACACAAATGGAAAACGTGTAAAGTCAGCGTTTGTGGCATCGATGGTTGCACTTTACGCCATCATCCTTTACTTCATGGTAGCCAGTGGCCAAACGAAACTAGCGTTGCGGTCAATAATATCGCCAATGATGTTTCACCTGTACTTACACATTCACCACATGATGAACAAGTCGTCATCTCTACCACATCGACAGACACAGTCTCACCACGCGATTTGCAACAAGCGTCTCCCGCCGCGTTACTCAAAGTCGTACCTGTTACCGTTTACGGTCCATCAGGCAGCTACGACACATACGCTCTGCTCGACGACGGCAGCACTGCCACTCTTATAGATGCCAGTGTCGCTGCGCAAATAGGAGTATCGGGGCCGCGTCAGCAAATCAGCGTGAACGGTGTAGGTGGTCTTACCAGAAACGTAGAGATAGCCTACGTCGATTTCAAAATTAAGGGTAAGTACACACAAGACATTTTTGACGTCAAACTTGCTAGGTCTTTCCCTTCACTGTTGCTTCATACTCAGACAGTAAAAAGGCAAAGTATTACGGGGTACAGACACTTACACGATTTAACTGATTACCTTATCTATGAGAACGCTAAGCCGATGGTTCTAATAGGTACTGAGCATTGGCACTTATCAATCAATCATTCAGTACGTAAAGGCAAACGGAGCGAGCCCGTAGCCTGTCTCACTGCATTAGGCTGGACACTTTATGGGCAGCCTTCAAGTACAACAAAACATGTACATTTTATAAATCATACCGCCTTTATAGGCCAAGAGCTCACGCCAAAAAACGACAATTTAGATTTTCTAATCAAGGAACACTATAAATTAGAATCTTTAGGCATTTCTAAACATGAAACTATACATAGTAAGTTGGATAAGCGTGCAATAAACATTTTAGAAGCTACGACTTCTCGCTTACCAACTGGTCGTTTCGAAGTAGGTTTGCCATGGCGAGATAATATCAAACACATACCAGATAGTTATCCGCAAGCCTTGTCACGTCTTTTAAGTCTTGAAAGACGCATGCGTCAGGAACCCGAGTTTGCAGTTGCTTACCTAAAGTTCATGAACAATATGGTAGACAAAGGGTATGCTGAGGTATGTCCTTCAAATACTTATTACAATAAAAACACACAGTTTAGTCTTAATAACATTAGACTTTATCTACCACATTTTGGCATATACCATCCGCAGAAACGCAAACTCCGTGTAGTTCACGACGCCGCCGCCATGAACGAAGGAGTCTCTCTGAACTCTTTGTTGCTGCAAGGTCCTGACCTTCTCCAAAGTCTACTACATATTCTTTTTCGATTTAGAGAAGGCCGCGTCGCCTTAACCGCCGATATAAAGGAAATGTTTCCTCAAATTCGTATCAGGTGCGAAGACAGGGACGCCTTACGGTTTTTATGGAGAGATGGTGACCAGAAGCAAGTTATCAAAGAGTACAGAATGACATCCGTCATATTTGGCGCTTCATCGAGTCCTTTTACGGCATTGTACATAAAAAATAAAAATGCTGAAGAACATGAACAATGTTTTCCAAACGCTGCTAAAGCAATCATCGAGGATCATTACATGGATGATTACCTTGGCTCCCATGATAGTTCTGAAATAGCAGCTAAAATTGCAAAGGATATAGTGGCTGTACATAACGCAGCATGCTTTGAAATGCGAGAATGGGTCTCCAATGATGATATAGCTTTGAGACTCATCCCTGCCGAGCTATGTGCTAAGAAACCGTCAGAAGTTAACCTTGGTAGTTCACCGACAGTTGTAAGAGCGCTAGGTATAGTTTGGGATCCTAACTCTGACACTTTAGGTTTCCGAACTGGCTTAGGTGAAACGTTTCCAGCTCAATTGACTAAACGGAAAGTACTTTCACATTTAATGCGTGTGTACGATCCCTTAGGCCTTCTAGGACCTGTAGTTATCAAGGGTCGTATATTATTTCAAAACAATTGGCGGTCTAATATTGATTGGGATTCTGAGCTTTCGCCTACAGAAACTTCTAAATGGTTAGAATGGTTTAACGAACTTTTGACCGTTTCTACCTTCAAAATTCCACGCTGGTATTCCAAAGCCTTCGACGCTGAACCTCTGCAGCGTGAATTGCACATTTTTTGTGACGCCAGCGAATCAGCATACGCTTGTGTAGCTTACTGGCGATTGTTATATGCTGATAAATCCGTAAAACTGGCTATTATAGGTAGCAAAGCTAGAGTAGCACCTTTAAAACCAATATCGATTCCGAGATTAGAACTGATGGCTGCTTTAATAGCATCTCGTCTCGCCGTAACTATCAAAGACAGTCACGTTAAAAAACCATCTAAGACATTTTTTTGGACTGACTCCACTACCGTACTTAGTTGGTTACGAAGTGACGCGCGTTCGTTCAAGCCATTCGTTGCCCATCGCATTGGTGAAATCACTGAAAACTCTAGTATTTGTGACTGGAAATGGGTACCGACAGGCATGAACGTAGCAGACGATGCGACTCGACTGCATTCTGCTAAATTAGTTCAATCAAGTAGATGGTTCACCGGACCAGCATTTCTTTTACTTTCTTCGGAAGATTGGCCAAAAGAGCCTGTTTCAGAGGTTCCATCAGTTCAAAGCCAAGTTGAGCTGAAATCTTTACCGATTGAAATGGTGGGAGCTTTGACAGAGCATATTGGTAAAACTCGCGCTGTCACAGCTGACTGCTCACGTTTCAGTAGCTGGCTCCGCTTGGTGCGCGCGACCGCACGCGTACACCAAGCTGCTTTTATCTTTCGGCAATTAATTCAAAATCCTCGATTTTCCGGTCACAGACGTCAATTATTAAATACGTCCACCGTCACTTCACTAATTCCGCTTACGGCTGATTTCACAAACGCCGCTGAAAGGCACATTTTATGGAAAATACAACTTGATAGTTTTTTAGAAGAGATCACGTGTATTTTGAATGCCAAGCCTTTACCCAGAACTAGTCGTCTAGCCAAGCTATCACCTATGATCGGTGATGACAAGCTCCTTCGCTTAGGAGGAAGAATTAGAGCAGCAGATGTGGACCAAAGTGTCAAGACTCCCGTGCTCCTTGATGGTAGTCACCCCGTAGCCCGGCTGCTAGTCTATCGATTTCACGTCAAGATGGGTCATGCTAACCATGAGACAGTCATCAACGAGCTACGTCAACGTTATTGGATTCTACGACTTCGAAGCACAGTTAGAACAGTTGCCCATAGATGCCTGTTTTGCAAAATACGCAAGTCTCTGCCACAAGCACCGCCCACTGGGAATCTTCCCCAAGAACGAATGGCACACCATAAACGTTGTTTTACTTTCACTGGTTTGGATTATTTTGGCCCAGTTAGCGTAACGATTGGACGGAGGCGAGAGAAGCGGTACGTGGCATTATTTACTTGTTTAACTTCAAGAGCTGTGCACCTAGAACTTGCGCACACCCTCTCTGCAGATTCAGCGATTTCATGTATACGTCGCTTTATCGCTCGAAGAGGTGCTCCCGATACAATTTTCTCCGATAACGGGACAGCTTTTGTCGGTGCAAATAGAATTTTGAGAGAATTTTACAGCAACGGTGTCGAAGATTTTGCCGCAAACAACGGAGTAAAGTGGCATTTTATTCCACCAGCTGCTCCAAATTTTGGTGGCTGTTGGGAGAGACTTGTCCGTTCCATTAAAGTAGCACTGAATGCGACATTGAAATCACGCTCACCGAAAGAGGAGACGCTTTTAACTCTCTTATCAGAAGCCGAAGCTGTCGTGAATTCTCGTCCCTTGACACATGTTTCTGTCCACGCTGATGATCAGGAGACCCTCACACCATTTCATTTTTTGATTGGTTCCTCGTCCACTGCCGCACTGCCGGCCACATTGACCGATAATGTTTTAGTTGGCCGAACGGAATGGAAAAAAGCGTTGAGACTTTCAGATTTTTTCTGGTCACGCTGGGTGAAAGAGGTACTACCAACAATGCAGCCTCGACAAAGACCCTATCGAAGCTTGGCTAGCCAGATTGCATGTGGAGATCTAGTGCTCATTGCTGATAGCAACCTACCACGAGGAGTATGGCCCCGAGGCAGAATAACAGCCACTTACCCAGGTCGCGACAACGTAGTGAGGGTGGTGGACGTATCCACTGCAGCAGGTACGCTACGTCGTCCCCTAAGTAAATTAGTTAAGCTGAATGTAAATTAGTGCTTGCACAAAGGGGGAGGATGTTGCGTACTCCTTTGATTTCACAATTTTATGTATATTTTTTTAGTTTATTTGAAGTTGTCAAAATTATTAATATATTCTCTCTGTCTGCCACACCAACAATCATTGAATTAACCATTTTTCCATTAAATATATTCATTATACCATAGCCTATCATTCCCCGGGTTATCTCCGCAACAACAATAGAAGATTAATTTTATTTAGTTAATATATAATGGGCTATTCACGTGATCAGTGGCGGCCTTAGGCAACGGAATGGCAGCAGTGAAACCCAAGGTTTTTATAGCAAGCATTCACACAGGTTACATTGCATAAATTTTTTATCTAGGTACTATTTGCCCCCGGAAAAATTATTTAATTTAATCACATAATTTCATTTTAATAGATAGACTACATAGCTATATAGCAAATATCAGCAAAATCCATGATGTGGGCTTTCAATGAAATCGTTTTAAACAAAGATACTTTCGCATTTATAATATTAAGTATGGATTAATCTCAGACGAACAAAATAGGTATACCGGACCCCGAGCTTTTAAAGTGAAGCCGGCTGAAGGAAGCCGACCGAGCCGCAATACGTTACGATAATTAATTATAAATATTAAATAATCGAATTATTACGGATAAAGGTGGAATAGTGTCTAGTGGATACATTACTATTAACCACAAAGAGGTATACTACATTATTACATACGCACACAAGTTTTGAAAAAATACTTCACTTCATTTGACGCTTTTGCAAGTAGGCTTCGTCTTTATCTCATATTATATTAATGTACTCCGTACTTTTATTTGTTCGTCTGGGGGATTAATATACTATCTCTATGTTAGATAGATAACACTTTATTGTACACCATTACAGAAAAACTGACGAAACAGCATTATTCTAATTGTGTACAAAGGGCGGTCTTATCACTAAAAAGCGATATCTTTCAGACAACCGTGGTAAGAATATTGCTGATTAGAAGTGGCGATGGTGGTATACATAATTATTGTACGATTACTTACATTTTAATAATAAATGTATAACTAAGTATACTATATACAAATATACACATACAAGATATGGTGATAATATGCAACTATTTATACATAATAAATATATAACTACTATCTGACCCGGCGAACTTCGTACCGCCTATTTTCTGAATTCCTAAACCTTATTCCATGACACAAAAACAAAATCACCAAAATCGCTCCAGGTGGTCAGGAGGATACTAGAACCCGATCTCAGCGCCACCTACCGGTTCTAATTGAGAATCGAAACCATTCGGGAACCCACTCAAACACACAAAAACAAAATCACCAAAATCGCTCCCAGTGATTAGGAGGATTGTAGAACCCGATCTCAGCGCCACCTACTGGTTCCAACGGGATAAAAAGTATCCTATCTTTTAAGTTGGATCAAACTGCACACAGTGTGCAAATCGGTTCCGTAGTTTTGAAGTTTATTGGCAACATCATCGTGACACAAGATTTTTATATATATAAGATATGCAATTTCTACTAATTGTATAAAATTACATATCATTATATTTCACATAGAATTTCCTGACCATATTCTTAAATGTTATTACTTATTAGAGGTTTTACTTGTCTGACAGCAACAGGCAATATATTCCAAAGTTGGACTGCCTTAACCCTGAAAGAATTATTGAAGAACGTTTCTTATTCCAAAATCTAGAACATTCTCCAATTCAAATGCATTACATTCAAAACGCGTTCGGAATTTGAAATCCGAAGTCCGCAGAACGCCCATGACTAGTGTCCTCTAAGACGATTCGTTTGAATATCTCAGCCACGTAAGTCTCGGACACGGTCGGATATTACATTTGCTAACCCATTTGTATCCGTCGCTGGTCGTACGATCATTATCCATGTCCGACCCGTCTCCAGGGAGCACCCTCAAGAATTTGGTGTCCCTTCAGCGGCCATTGATTCCCTTCGCATTCACTCCTCTTTAAAATTGGGCCGATAATAGATGTTATTGGGCGACCTAAGGGTTTCACGCGTTTTATTACACGAACAGATGCGACGCCTTTGCGATAAGTTCGAAAATTAAAAATGCTTCGCCAGCTCTATCTGGTTTTATGTTTTGTTATTTTGTAAAAAAAAAGACATTTGTTTTTTCCTTTAATATTGTTTAAGATTTTGACAACGACTTAGGGCCGCTTGTATAACTATCGCCTTTAAATAAAATTAGTTAATCATATTAAACTGCCTAAATACGTTTTACACAAAAAAGTATTGACAGTTCTTTAAACTTATTTGGCGGTAAATTTCGTGTTGTGCAAAACGCTAATTGAATTTAAGGGTTGTAAATATGTTTTGTGTTTCTGAAATAAATTTGAAGAACCTTATGGAAGCGGCCCTTATTAAAGTATGTTGTTTTGCTGTGCAGTTTTAGTTTCATTGTCATAATATAGCTTTGTTAAAATTAGTAATAGGTTAATTGATTGTTAACTGTGTGCTTGTATAAAAATTATGTGCTTGTATGGAAAATTTTAAGTATCTGGTGAAATGTGATTTTGGAGTTGAGACATGAATAATTTAGCTGAGTATTGGTTTTAACATATAAGTGAAGAGAGAAATGAAAGAAAAAGATTTGGCTTAAAGTCTTATCACCAGACCATAGAAGAAAATAATAAGAAAAATAAACAACTTATATTAATAATTAATATTTTATAACAATAAATATTGTGTGTGTGCAGTTCACACGTAGTAGAAACTTCAGAGAATATACTCAAAGATAACTAACTAACTTTTATTACTTTAAATATAATTCCTTTAGTCTGTATCCATGAACATATTATAATTCAAAAAATTCCATCTAAATTACACTTTAAATCACTGCGATAAAGTTCAAATTTTAATGTACTTTTACGCATAATTTATTTTGATCTACGTATAAAAGAATCTGCCTTAAGTGCGTACGATTAGAGCTAAAGTTCATTTTAAATCTATTAAGTTTTATTTAAATTGAAAATTAATGGTAAAAAGGCAATAATTACGTTTTATTTCGAATAAAATTAGGTTGAATTTTATGCGTTATCTCTTTTTAGTGTCACTTTTCGTTTCATTGATTTTAAATCACAACAATTCTAAAAAACTTTCACTTCAATAGTGAATATTTTTTTAAGGTGTCCAGAGAAAGTATTAAGAGTAAATATTTAATATTGGCTAGATATACAAACCGTGCGTAGCTATATTTAGAAAAGAATCATCGGCGCGTAAGGAATTTATTAAAAATGTTTGAATGCTAGCAAAAGGCAATGTAACAGAAACAGACGTTGAAACGTATCCTTACCCCATTCTGTGTGCCTTTGTGGAAGGGCGCAGGGCTGGGTAACGAGCATTACCCACTTGTAGGGCACCCCTACACGTCCGTACATGCTTTATTATTTACGACCTTTGGCCCTTTATGTATGTTTTACGCTAAGATTTTATTGCTATCGTATTCATGAGTTAAATCCGCCGCGGAATCACTGCTGTGAACATCACTAATGGCTCGAGTTCAAATGTTCTATATTGTCTATATTACATTTCTTATTTAGTTTTTATGAATATAGTAACATTTGCCAGCGACTTCATCTTCGTTGGACAGATAAAATTTGCTATATAAATAATAAATATGGTAGCTACAAATTTTTCAATAGACATTGCTGACAGAATATTGCCAAAAATATCTGTACAAAACGCCCGTCATCGTAATAATATCATAGTTATACATGGTTTATAGGCTCGTTAGAACGTTATCAAAAGATGTTACTTATAATCGCATTCAGGTTAAAAATATAACAAGTGTGATTCATAACGGAATTATTGATGCTGATTTTGTGCACCCGAAAAACTAAAAACTCTCCCGGGTAACCCCCGTGGAATTCCAGGGATAACAAGATATCACAGATTTTATTACATCAAATTTGCTATCGATCAGAAAACTGGATTAAAATTGGCCCAGTACTTTTTACCTGACTCCCGAACATACAGAAAAACAGACAAGAAATATAAAAAAAGAAACGTGTGCGTCTCAGAACCCCCGAAAGAAGTGATATGATTTGCGTGAGAGAAAGGGAAGCCAGACAGATTGGCACCGTAACGCGTTACGTAACGAAGCGGTTTACCCTCCTATAAGAAGTTATCACTTTAAAAAAATGAAAATTTTCCAAAATGCATTGTATTCTTCAGCGTTCATATAGTCTATTCTGGTTTGTTTTTTAATAGCTTCAATGTACAAACCCGCGGCATGTTTACAATTTTATAATATTAGAGATATAGATTAGTAATAAGATTTATTAATATCAAGAAAAAGGCGTATTTATACATCATGTTTGTAGCTCATAATATACAATGCTTTCATGAGCGTTATCAAAGAAAACACGGCGAGAGCTTTAAAAGATATGGTAGCACCGGGGCACCCCTTTCCAGAATTAAGTTTAACATCCCAATCGACATATCGCGTATCGTATAATGGCCTATTTGTAAGCCTTTGGGATGTAGGGAACGTGATACTCTAAGTGATATTGACGATGCCTTGCGTAAGAACTTATAAATGTGAGGTAGGTATGGATCTCTTGTTAATGACTGTTTATGTTTTATATATATTAATTAACAAATTTTAAAATCACATACTCGTTATCTTACAAAATAATACTTACATACAGTATTACTTTTTGGGCCGCCGGCCGGCTTGATCAGTATAATACTACGCTCTTACAGAATTTCGTGCGACGAATGAGTTCCGATGGCCCACTTCACCCTCCGCCTATGCATCCAATCTTTTCTATCACATCCTCCTTTTTTATTGCAGGAG
This sequence comes from Dendrolimus punctatus, assembly GCA_012273795.1. Taxonomy (NCBI): domain Eukaryota; kingdom Metazoa; phylum Arthropoda; class Insecta; order Lepidoptera; family Lasiocampidae; genus Dendrolimus; species Dendrolimus punctatus. The sequence goes on from CM022543.1 coordinate 12,949,764, forward strand.
TTCAGCACGCCGGCAGATGACCCAGACCCACTTGATGGAAAACGGTTACCACCGCCTATGGTCATTTGCAACACCAAAGGTGCTACAAATGCGCTGCTGCTTCTTAAGAGAGACTGGAACCTGGTCACTAATAACGGAACACCACTCAAGGTTGTTATGGCGAAATAATTTAGACCAGGGGTGGTAGCCATTCAGTCGGGCAAAAGCCCTACCTCCCTGGCTGTGGGTTGTTTTATCACCTCTTACGACAGGCCGCCCGGCCGCAGGAAATTTTATTATTTCTCCATTCCTGCACAGATAGACTATATAATACTAATTCCATATCCCTCTATCCAATTACTTCAGTCTGTTCCTTCCATCTTATCCCCCATCCCCTCCTAAAGGCTGGCAACGCGGTGGCTTCGTCCCTGGCGTTGCAAACTTCTATAGGCGACGATAACCACTTTCGATGAGTTGGGCCGTTTGCCTATTTACCAGCTTCGCAATAAAAAAATGCACGAATACGAGGGGTGAAAAGCTATTTGCCTTAAAGTGACATTTAGAAAATATGTTGGAAGAAAATTTAAAGTATCAATTGATTAAACGACAACGCATATAGGTACTCGTACTATACTTGAAAGAGAAGAACATTCATAGCTCTTAATTCGAAGACAGGTTATTTAGTATATTTCCTTAAGTTTGAGACTTTCAAATCTTATTTACATTTGCACTGTAAGTAATTTGACTGGCGAGTCAAATTGTTATCACTATTATTTGGAATTCAACATTGGCAATGACGTTAAACATTGACTGATAACTCATGTATATACTAATGTAGTTAATCGTTAACGCGTTACTTTTTAACGCTATAAATACCTAAATCGTTATTGGTCAGTCACTCTAACAGTGTGGAGAAGGGACATAATGAAAATCGTTAAATTGAGAAATAATAAAACATATAAATATCTCGTTTAATTTTTATGCCTCTTGAATTCTCTGACCGGTATAAAAGATCAAACAGGGTGGTATGGCAAGGGCAGCTAACGAACCGTATAGAGAGGGATTGTGATTTATTGTAAATTGCTACTTTTGTTTTATTTTACTATCATTTAATTATCACATTATCTCGTAGTAAAAAATATAATTTTAGTTAGATAAATATTTTTTATGTGTTTCATGTAGACTTTTTTAAAACATTAAAAATGGCTAGTTGAGGCCACAGGCGACCAGAGATTTGAAGCTTACCTCGCTACTGTTGCCAGGACACTGTCCAGCGACAGCGGTCTGTTCGGGCTGGACCAAATGTAGTTTATAGAGTTTTCTTTTCTTTTTAGTGTATACTAGCTGCGCCCGTGGCTTCACTCGCATGGTGATGGAAAATCGTTATATTTTGGATAATTCTCACTATCTTCTTCTTCGTATATTTAGAAATGAATGTTTGTCTATTATGTCCTTTATAGAATCGTAAACTATACATTTGGTCATGTAATAATGATCTTTAGCAAAGTTGTTGTGCATGAGCCAAGGAAGGTTTCTGAGTTGGTTCACAATTGGATCCGGTAGGTGGGGCTGCTTTCGGCATATCGATTGAAGCTTTTCCGGGCAGGACGACGCCTGCCGAGGCAGCTAGTATCTTTATAATTATAGTCTATGTGTTATCCTGATTCTGAGGTGTAAGCTATATTACTGTAAAGTTCATGAAAATCTATCCGCTGGTTTTTGCGTGAAAGAGTAAAATACATCCATACATCAATTTTTACAAACTTTCGTGTTTAAAATATTTATATAGGATATATGATTTATAAAATAGTTTTATTTATATTACAGATTTAATTATTAAAAATATAATTGTTTTTTTTTGTCAACCTAAAACATACGAATACTTGTTTATGCCTTCTTCGGTCCAATAGATTTGTCACCCTAAATGCATGCACATTTCTTCGCGATAGTGTGTGTGCGTGCTTTTTCTATGCAGCAGTCACTTTGATGCTTCTCCACGTCTACTGTCAATAAGTAACCCATGAACTTCAAAGGCCTTTGTATTTTCCAGCATGTTCTCATAAAAAACGTTAAATATATTTTAAGCGTATCTTTTAACTTGTATATTTATTCAGCACTTTTGTGGCATTAAAAGTTAAATTCAGTTTTCACGTATTTTGCTTATTTGGTTTTCTTCATTGTACTAGCTTGTTATTTGTGTTTATTAGTATTTCAACGTATTTAATGTATTAAAGAACAAATAATAATTTAGAATCTATTAGATGACTAAACTACCGGCGGTAATATATAGATAGATAGATAACTCTTTATTGTACACCAATACAAACATGAACTTAAGACTAAAATTATTCTATTAGGCGGTCTTATCGCTAAAAAGCGATCTCTTCCAGACAACCCCAGAAATGAATTTAGATGATAATGGCGATGGTGGTATACGTAACATATAGTACAAACTACTTACATTTTAATAATAAATACATAAATTGTATATATATAAATAGATGGATAAATTTTATATATTACATAGATATATACTTAATATACATACCATACAAATACATATCTACAAAATGTATAAATATATACAAGTGAATTTAAATATCATATTCATAGTAATATACCATTCTGAAGATAAGTTATGTGTAATTTTGATAACGGGGATCGTTAAAAGATACATAGAATAATTTAACTAAGGTTATTTTATAACCTAGCTAGAAAGCTCCAATTAAATCCAGCTAGCAAGCTTCAATTTCAACCACTCAGGCAATACAGAGAACTGATACGAAATTGTTAATTTCGATTTAAATAGATATTAATATATTATAGTCATTATATGTCGTTATTTTTAGTTTATGTGGAACCTTTTTAGTACAATATAATTTATTATTATATTGTATGTCTTTCAAGACCGACCCGTGGTCTTAAAAATGGCCCAGAGGATGATCTTTTAGAGGGCTAGCGTGAGGCCATGAGAAGGCCAACACGTAGAGGAAAGAAGAAATTACAACACGTATTAAAATTTATTAAATTTTAACTTATATACAAAAAATGTTCTATAGTGGAACTTTTGAACTTAATTATTATTTTTTATTCCCGAAAATGGGTTGGGTGCAAAGTTACTATTTTTATGTATTCATTCAATTCTTTGTTCTGTACACAGTGTTATAGCGCAGTGGTACAATTGTACATATGTATTTGTATCTTACAGAAGAATTATTTTTTGTTTCAGATAGTGCTCCAACTATGTATTCTACATCACTACAGAGAAGCCATATCTTACTAAGATTTGTATTAAACAAAAATCATCGACTAATCGTTCAAGTCATGTGACGGATATTGTGAACCGTTTATAGACCTATTATGATTTAGTGTATACGTTTATAAGTGATATATGACAATGCATTTGTCGAGTGAAGTGAGTTCTACTACGAACAGTTTAGGACACGAAGCACCGTCTTCGAGTTACGGTAGTAGTGGTCTGCCAAGCCAGCCGCTAACAGCTGAGCTGTTGGCTGAAAGGACATTAGAAGGTTTACTGGCAGACCATCCTGGAGAACTGGTGAAGACTGGGTGTCCACATGTGGTAAGTTTTATATTATTCGAGTGGGATTTGTCCGCGACTTGGTTCACGCTTGACTTGAAATTTCCGTGGGATTCCCGGGACAAAAATTATGACAAATTCGATTGCTATTGATCAATGAAAAAATCGCATTGGAGTTAGATTTTTTCAATCTAGCCATTTCAAATAATTCTCAGAAAAATTGCCCTGATATTCCCGTAATAAAAAGTAGGCAGATTTTAAGATTAAGAATTTGGTTTCGACCATTTAAAACCATATCAAAATCGGCCCAGCAGTTTTTACGTAAATGTCGAACAAACAGATAATAATAAATCTAAAAAAAAATTCATCGCGTTCTCCATCGTTTATGTAGTATATTCCAGTTGTCTTTGTAAAAATAAACTCAATGTACAGACACGGCATGTTTATATTATAGATAAGTTAATTTTACATGCAAAACTTTCGTTTGTAATTTGTTTTTCAAGATTTCGTCGCCATTTTTGCAAAAACGGAACTATCATGAAATTGTTTTTTATGTCCATCTGTTTCTCCGTTGCTCTTCGTATATTACTTTCATTTATTTGTATCTGGTACTAGGTACATCTATCTATGTGGATTATATTTTGAGGAATGTTTGAATATGTATCCCAGATTAGAAGAATAGAAAAGAAAGATGAACATGGTACCTACTAACTCAAAAATGCAAAATTTCCTTGAGAGTGATTTGAAGCGATCAAATCAAGATTTTCCTATAATTATTTGCTAATCCCATAGACGTGTTTTCTAAAGCCAGTGTCTTGCCATAAGTTTTACCACCCATTTTAATTGGAGAGATGTACAGTTTTTAGGAGGGCTGTATCTTTAGGTTAAGAATCGTATTTTCCGGATTCATCTAAGCGATATTGTGCTGGTCCTAATGTTTAAAAAAAATGTAAAATAATCTCGTTTAGACTTTTATTTATAGTCTAATCTAAGGGATCGCTTTATTGATCACTAAGAAAATTGAACACATTTTTATGATTTCTTTATAAACACTGCGTAGTAATCTTAACCACTCCTTATTTCCAGGTATGCACAGTGTTACCCCCGCATTGGCGGTCGAACAAGACATTGCCGGTAGCGTTCAAAGTTGTAGCACTGGGTGACGTCGGCGACGGAACCCTGGTGACAGTGCGTGCAGGAAACGACGAGAACTGTTCAGCAGAATTGAGGAATTGTACAGCAGTTATGAAGAACCAAGTAGCTAAGTTCAATGACCTTAGATTTGTGGGGAGGAGTGGTAGAGGTGAGTAACAACAATACCATGTAAAATGGTTTAGTCTCTTTTTCTTCTTAAGATAGTGGTAGAATGTTGTGAAGTCGTGTATGGTATCAGATGTTTGATATGCCTTCTCGAAAGAGTCAGGCTGTTTAACCTGAAGCGGGCATACTGGCAGACGACCGACCTGATGGAAAGTGGTAACCGTCGCCTATGGACGTTATGTTATAAACATCGGGGCGATGTTAGCGCATCACAACCTTTAGGGTGAGATAGAGGCGATGAGATAGGAGGGCCTGGAGCATGACTTGGACAATATGGCCTTAAATAACGACCAGGGATGTCATCATGAATAGTTGCGCTCTGTTGTAGCACGCGTGTCTAACATGAAATTATAAGAAAGAACTGATTAACTCCCTTTATGATGATAGCCCGAGTTCTTTGACCCAGTGCCGTCAGGATCATTAGATCGACTTTGGTTTCCAAGGTCCTGACATCTGTCGATGGGACAAACACTGAGGTTGTTTAGTTAGTAGGTTTAAGCATGCTATCTAGAGTCCAATACTATTACCGAGTGGTAGAATGTTCATGATGGATGACACTTGGGAAGAAATGAGGGCTTGGATGGAGGGTAGATGGGGAGGGAAAAGTGGGTTAAGGAAATTGTTACGCACGTACGAAACATGTTTAGTTTAAGATAACTATTTGACTCGGGTACCCTGTGAGAGAGTGTGATATGACACCGTTCAAGCCGGCCCGAAGAATGTATGAATTAATAAAAACTGTTTATTGGTCACTATATCTTAAACCTAGATAATTTAATATGAATACATTTCCATTAGAATAATGGGCAGCCTCATCACTTATAGGGATCTCTTCCAGAGAACCCGATGTCCAAGGAGACATTAAAAGAAAAATTAAATAATATTCGGTGGTTGAACTAAAATAAAACTAATTGTAATAACTAATAAAAGTAATTGCTGTAATCAAGATTCCAATACGGCTCTTCGATGACCAAAGTACAAGACTGTACAGCTAAAGTTACATTTCTCGAGATAATACAATATTCTGACAGAGGCGAGTCATTATCTTTCATAATGTATATCAAATGACACGGGTCTTTACCTAAGTATGTCTTTTATTCGCTATAAATAATGCAAAATTTAATATAGTCATAAGCATCAATCCATATCATGAGAACAGGCAAGAAACCCAACCTACCCATCTCGCCTGTTTAAAGATTAATGCCATAGATTTTCGTACAGTAGGCCTTAACAGATCAATTACCTCCATTGACTTAATATTCCAACAAAGAGAAGACCTGTTGAAATATTCAGAAGGCAAGGCGCCCGGGGGCTTTGTTTTTGAGTGCTCGCTACACACAGAGGGGGATTTTTTATGAGTAGATGTTCTGCATTATCGTAAACATGCATACATGCTTATAACTCTGTCTGCAGAGATATGAAATTTTAAGCAGATCGGATGTTTTTGTAGGAAATGCTTAGATCCATTCTGTAGAGTATTGTAGATTCTTGAATTAATCAGTTAACAATAATCTTATCTACATCTAAAAGTGGTCTGCAATTGGCTGACGATGAAATAATATTATGAATTCATATCGCGACTGGAAAAAATAATTAAAAACTACATCTGTGTTTAAATTTTTAAAAGTCTGTTGATTCGTATTGGATAGCGGGGGTCATAATACTGCTCGGTTTGCTATTGCAATCATTTAAAAGAAATACAAATTATACAATACTTCTTTAGTTTGAGAAGTCAAAGGCTTAACTTGGCCACGTTTCAACATCGGAACCATTTGAATTAACAACTTTTATTTTATTATATCAGATAACTTCATTAATTATTAATAATCAAACTAAAACCAAATAGTCAGAACTCACAACATTTAGCAATGTAAATATTTAACAAAGAGTACATTGAATGTATAAAGGATAATTAATATTTATTTTTCACCATTGACTTTTGATTGTTAATATATTTGCTTCTTCAAAATGTAACGAACCTTGTTTTTGCTGATTGTACGAAGAATTTTAAATATCAAGCTTAGAATTCCTGTAAATATACAAATACTATTACAAACGCAAAAACATTCGAAGCTAATTTACCTATTCACACGGTGTTATTGAAAACAGTTTGGGCAGTAAGTACGGCACAATTACCTCATTAATTTGACAAGCTTTTATTTCGTTACATGTGACATGAACTGTCTTTATTTCCGTAAATAAAATTATTGTCATTGTGTTATATGTTATATGTTGTGGACAGAAGTCCAAGGTATGCTCATATCTCTAGTCAAAATAGTTCTTGTAGATTATTTTATGTATTATAAATTTATTAGCGGAAAAAGTAATAAATAAATTTCGCTTCTAAAAACATTATATTAGACTTGATCTTACAGACATTTTTCTAAAGGCTAGTCAATATAATATCAAGAAGCGAATTATTATTTTATTTTAGTTAGATTTCGCTATATAACATTATAATCTGAAACAATACACAATCAATCTAATCTACACACACGACAGGATTTATAATCAGTGTTCAGAAAACACGGCGCTTGTTGTACCCAAATTTGTTTTAGACAAGTTTTATATCACATTGAAAAATGTTTCCAGATATACTTAAAAGTATGCTATATGTTTAAATACATAACACTTTATTGATAGTTAGGTTTATTGTGTTTAGCCGCCTTCGCGACTACACTTGTGG